>JAHRHZ010000112.1:996140-1125938 GCA_024137785.1 Ginglymostoma cirratum
CCCCCATTTCTGATGAAGGGTTTAGTCCCGAAACGTCAAGTTTTCCTACTCCTATGATGCTGCTTGACCAGCTGTATTCATCCAGCCCCATATTTTGCACCCTTCTGCTTTTAGCTGACTGTATTTCTGCCTTCACCAGCATTGGTGGCAGAACTTTCAGCTGCAGTGTTGCTACATTCTTGGAGTTCTTTTCTTAAATACTTTTACATTGCTATAGTATCCATGACTTCCTCAAAACCTGGCAGTGAAAGACTGAGGTCTTGAATCAAATTCAGGGCATTACTAAAACATTGATGAATATTATAATAAAATAAATTAAAAGTAAGAGCATTGTGAAACAAATCAACAGCTTCACCTCTGTCACTTCTAAAGTGGACAAAATCTCTGTGCTCCATTCTGGCCTGTTGTGCACCCCCAATTTTCATCAGAACCATTGACAGTTCTGCCTTCAGCTACTGAGACCTAAATGAACAGGCATAGGCTGCTTAGTCTCTCGTCCCACTCAGTGACCTCAAGGCTTACTTCTCTCTGAATTCCATCTCGATCTAAAACTATTTATTGAGTTGCACTCACTGCTATTTCCGGGGGAGACATCAGTATCCTCATCTCCCTCTCAAAAGGCCTAGCTATTTGAAGATGATGCCCTCTTGTGCTCAACTCCACCATCAGAAAAAATATTATCTGCATCATATCAATGCCCTTCAAAGTCCTTAGCCTTCCACATTCTGGGGATTACAATCCTAGTTTGTGTCATCTGATTAAATGGTTGATACTCTGGTAATATTTTTGTGAATCTGCTTGGTATTTCTTCCAAACCAATGTATCCTTTCTAAGGCGAGGTGCCCAGTACTGCTCAATGATTTGATTTGATTTGATTTATTGTCGTTACATGTGCCTGAGTACAGTGAAAAGTTTTGTTTTGCAAGCAGTACAGGCAGATCATACAAGAACATAAGGATCAAAGGCGTATAGGGTTACAGCTGCACAGGAGGTGCACAAAAGCAAAAGCAACATTAGATTTGCAATTAGAGAGGTCCACTCAGCAGTCTAATAATTGCAGGGAAGAAGCTGTTCTTGAATCTGTTAGTAAGTGTGTTCAATCATGCATATCTTCTGCCTGATGGAAGAGGTTGGAAGAGAGTATTGCTGGAGTGGGAGGGGTCTTTGATGATGTTGGCAGCCTTTCTGCAGCAACGAGAAGTATAGATGGAGTCCATGGATGAGAGGTTAGCTTTCATCTGGGCTATGTGTACAACTTTCTGTAGTTTTTTCTAGTCCTGGCCAGAGCAGTTGCCGCACCAAGCCATGATGCACCCAGAAAGAATGCTTTATGTGGTGCATCTGTAAAAGTTGGTGAAGGACCTTATGGACATGCCGAATTTCTTAAGCCTTTTGAGGAAGAGGCATTGTTGTGCCGTCTTGACCATCACATCAATGTGGAAGGTCCAGGACGGATTGTCAGTTTTCATTAGTCCTAGGAACTTAATGCTCTGGAACCTCTCGATCTCAGCTCCATTGACATGGATAAGGGTGTGTCCTCCTCCTTTCTTCCTGAAGTCAATGATCTATTCTTTTGTTCTGCTGTCATTGAGAAAGAAATTGTTATCATTCCACCACGACACCAAGCACTCTATCTCCGTCATGTATTCTGACTCATCGTTTGATATCTGGCCTACAATGGTAGTGTCATCAGTGAACTTGTAGATGGCGATCGTACAAAATTTGGTCACATAGTCGTAAGTGTACAGAGAGTACAATAGGGGGCTGAGTGTACATCGTTGCAGGACGCCTGTGTTGGGGATTATCGTGGAGGAGGTTCTGTTGTCTGCCTTCACTGATTGAGGTCTGAGAGCCAGGAAGCTGAGGATTCAGTTGCAGAGGGTGGAGTCAAGACCTAGATCTCGGAGTTTTGAGATTAGTTTGGCTAGGATTATAGTGTTGAAGGCAGAGCTGTAGTTGATAAGTAGGAGCCTGACATAGCTATCCTTATTGTCCAGATGCTCCAATGATGAATGTAGGGCTAGGGAAATGGCATCCGCTGTGGACCAGCTGTTTTGCTGATTGACAAATTGCAAGGGATCATGGCTAGCTGGGAGGCTAGAGTTGATATGGGCCATGACTAATTTCTCGAAGCACTTCATGATTATGGAGGTCAGAGACACCAGGCGGTAATCATTGAGGCACGTTGCATGTATTTTCTTTGGGACTGGGATGACAGTGGTCTTTTTGAAGCAGGTGCGGACTTCAGTCTGTAGCAGCGAGAGGTTAAAGATGTCAGTGAATGCTTCCACCAGCTGGTCTATAAAGGATCTGAGTGCATGGCCGTCAACTCCATCGGGGCCAATCACTTTCCTCAGGTTTACTTTCAAGAAGGCTGATCTGACATCTACAGCAGTGACTGAGGGAACAGGTGCATCCGAGGATTTCAGGGCAGGTGACACAGTGCTTCTGGCAGTCTGCTTGAACCAAGCATAAAATGCATTGAGCGCATCAGGGAGGGATGTGCTTTTGTCAGCTATTTTGTTCTGCTTCATTTTGTATCCTTCTATGTTGTGTCGTCCTTGCCACAGGCAGTGGGTGTCCATGTGGTTAGTTTGGACTTCTAACTTGGTGTGGTACTGCCTTTGGCATCTCTGATGGCTTTGCAGATGTTACATCTGGTTTTCCTGTAAAGGTGTGGGTCCTCTGACTTCCTTTATTCATTAACAGGAAGTGGTTGTTGCTGGCTAGGCCAGCATTTATTCCCCATACCTAATTGCCCAGAGGCAACCACATTGCTGTGCGTCTGGAGTCACATGTAGGCCAGACCAGGTAAGGATGGCAGTTTCCTTCCCTAAAGGGCATTAATGAACCAGGTGGGTTTTTCCCAACAATCGACAATGGACAATGGATTCATGGTCATCATTCGATTGTTAATTCCAGATATTTTACTGAATTCAAATTCCACCATCTGCCACGGCGGGTTTTGAACCCCAGAATGTTATCAAGGTCTCTGGATTAACAGCCCCGCAATAATACCACTATGCCATTGCCTCCCCTACTTGAATGCCGCACACCTGGTCTTCAGTAGGCAGTGGATTGCCCAGTTCATTCAAGGTTCCTGGTTGGGGAAGATGGTACTCCAGGAGTGAACTAGCCAGGCCTTTATATAACTGCAGCATAACCTCTCTTTAAATTCCAGCTCTCCAGTCATAAAGGCTTACATTTCATGAGCAGGCTTGTTTATTTTTCTGTCATTGACTACTAGTGACATGTGAACACAGACACCCAATTGTCTGAATCTCTATTGTTCTTAGCTTTTCACTTTTTTTAAGTACTCAAGTCTTTCAGTCTCGGCTGGATGACCTTACCTAACCTGCATTGAAATCCACTTGCTAAAGTTTTGCCCACTCAGGTCCCGTGTTGTGGAATTTCCTCCCTTAAACCTCTTCATCCTTCCTCCCTCCCTCTCTCCTCGTTCAAGACATTCTTTAAAACCTACCTCACCTGCCCATGTTTCTTCTATAATTTATTTCAAATTCTACCTACTTGCACTCGTGTGATGCCTTGGAATATTTTACAACAATAAAATGTCGTTATATAAATTTGAGTTATTTCTGTATTATTTCACTTCAGTTACCTTTGCAACTGTTAACATATTTGAGTCTATAAATAAAATGTTTTGTGCTGTGGAACTTATTTTTGTGAGTTGAAAAGTTGAATTTCAGGACAAAACATTCCTCTTTTGAATCTGTTTCCATTTGCAGAATGTGTTGTTACCCAGAGCACTGACTACTCAATCAATCTGCAGCTGCAAAGCCAAGAACTAAACAAAACTTGCTGAACAGTTCTGAGTGCATTAATAGCTGCACTGATGACAAATTTAAGAGAATCTTTAAACTAAACTTAAACTGGGCTTATTCACAATCCTGTGAAGCAACATACAATTATACAAAAGTATGCATTCTGTATTTTTTTTTTAATTTTTAAAAGTTACTCAAACATAAGGTATAGTTCCCATGGAAGTGCCTTAGCCAGTTAGATTTAACTTATAATTGTGATTGTTTGAAATGTGGTACTTCTGCTTTTAACTTGATCAGTGCAAGGTGAAAGGCTTTGGCAACATTTCCTTCTTTGAAGCAGTAATCAATTTGTTTACAACTTTCTCCATTTAGACTCACCAAACACGTTTTCCATGGAATAAGTTGCTCAACTCTAGGAATGAATGAAAACCAAAAGAATTGCAGATGCTGTAAATCAGAAACAAAAACAAATTTGCTGGAAAATCTCAGCAGGTCTGGCAGCATCTGTGAAGGAGAAAATAAACGTTTCGGGTCTGGTGACCCTTCCTCAGAACTGAGTTCTGAGGAAGGGTCAGCGGACCCGAAACGTTAACTCAGTTTTCTCCTTCACAGATGCTGCTAGACCTGCTGAGCTTTTCCAGCAACTTTGTTTTTGTTCTAGGAATGAATGGCCTGTTTACAATTTTAAGTCATAACACTTCATATTTGATCATGAAAATTGTTGTGCTGTCTATAATCCTTTTCCACACAAAATGCCCTCACCCATATTGGCTGCACTGTTTTATTTTGTCATGGTGTGAGGTCATTACTGGCTAGGCCAGCATTTATAGCCTACCCTGAAATGCCCAGAGGGTAACTAAGAATGAACTGCATTGGTGTCAGTTTGGTGTCACTTGTAGGCCAGACCAGCTAAGGACAACAATTTCCTTTCCTTAATAAAAGGCATTAGTGAATCATTTAAGTATTTGCAATAATTGACATGACCATCATCAGACTTGATTTTCCACTCCACACTTTTGATTTGAATTAACAAGCTACCTTGGCAGGATTCAATCCTAAGTTTTAGCATGGGTCTCTAGATTACTATTTCAGTGATATTACCACTATACCACTGCCTCCCCAATCTACTGACCTGATTGAAGTATTAGATTGTCTCTATCAAGTCAGATTCCTAAAAGTTTTTATTTCATTACTAGACAATTATTTATTCCAAGTTGTGGCTTGAAGATTAGTTGGCTAACACAACTTCAGCTGTTTATAGTGAGATTTTCAAAAGTTTTCAACACTGTACTTGGTCTGGGTAGTATCATTTTAAACTTAAGGTCAGACACCTTTGGATTCACACTCCTTGTCAGAGACTGAGATCGCCTAATGTCAGAATCCAATGCAGTTCTGAAGTGCTGCCTCCAGTGGATGAGAAGGTATGCTATGATGTCAGTTGCCCATTCTGGTGGTTGTGATGAAGGGTGAAACTTCCAGTAACCCAACTCAAAAACTAACCTCTTCTCATGTTCTGGCCGACATCTGTTGTTCAGTCAATGCCACCAAAAGGTCTAATTAACTGAGCTTCTATTCCAGCTGTTTTGCAACGTTCCTGATGTAAATACTGCCATTGCATTGGATAGCGCAACGAAGTCATTTGTCCTAACCAGTTCGCACTGTTGTTTATGTTCCACTCAAGAGCCGTCTCTCTGTCATTTATCATCTAAATCTATCATCGTAATATGCCATCCCATTCTCCATGAAATGCTTGTCTAATTTTCCCTCAAATGCATCTATGCAGTTTGCTTAAGCCACACCAGTGGTAGTGAGTTCCATATTCTCATCACTCTTCTTTCACTATTGGATTTTGTGTGTACTGCCCTATGTGGATGCCCTCGAGTTGTACCCGTCCCACAAGGTCTTCTATAACAGAAACATTTTATAATAGTTGCAAAGTTCAAAGTGATTTGTCAAGTGAAGCTTCTTGTGAGAAGATGCTAAATGCAAGTGAATATCACCAACATTGAGGCATTCGGTGTTCATATTGCTTATCCAGAACACCTCAATGAAGAATGGAACAGACATCTTCCAAAAGCTTAACTAGACTTTGTTTTATGTTATTCTGCTTTTAGCAGAAGAATGATTGCATCATTTAATGTATTCTGTATAAGCATTTATATGTAGCATGATTTTGGTTTATATTAAGCAACAATTGCTTCTAGAAATTATTTAGTCAGTAAACGAGAATGAGATTTTGAAGAGCTGCTCCATAAAAGTTGTTTGATTGTATATTGATTCTTATTCTACAATTAAACTGAAGAAAGCCACCAAGCTGAAGGATGGAGGCTCAGGAGTATGCTGAATAGCAAACTGGTTCATCAATCCCTTTATACAGGTTTGAGCTTTACAATTTCCATCTATCGGAGTTGTAATTGCAGATTAAACCACCTAGGAAATGCAAATACTGATTTGCATTGTGGATATGTGCTCTTGTTGCGTCCAAGGTTGTGATTTTTGAGGACAAAGCTTGAAATTATATATGATTTTGCTGACATTTGTGACATGCTTATTACCCTCCTGAAATGAGGGGGTAAAAAAAGCTCATTTTGAAAGAGACTTTATAAAAGAAAATCAAAGCCTTCCACTTACACTGCCCGCTAATCCTTTGCAATTCAAATTGATAAAAAAATTCATTTTATGCCTGCTAAAACTACAGGCTAATGATTCAGTTGATCAGACTGAAACTTTATTGCCTCAGCATTGAACAAGACTATTTCTGTACATATACATTTGCTGAATTCTTTGAACTTCTAAAATCAGAAAGATTATACAAAAGCATATGAAATAGGAGCAAAAGCCATTTGGCTTTTCATAGATGACCTTTACCTCAATGCCATTCAACTACTATTACAATATTCTTTAATTTCCTTAGTAACCAAAATTCTATAGGTTTCTGTCTTGAATATATTCAACAACTGAAAGTACAGAGCCCTCTGAGCTGGAGTATTCCAAACATTCTTTGAAGAAATATTTACTCATCCCAGTTCTGAAAAGCCAATCCCTCATTCTGAGGTAAACACTCCTGTTGCAAACCAGCCAGGGGAATCATTCTCCCACTATGTACCCAATCAATGCAGTCAAGGATTTTCCTTTTTTATTCACTTGTGAGACATAGATGTCACTAGCTAGCCAGCAATTAGTGCCCATCCTTAGTTGTTCTTGATAAGGTGATGTTGAGCTGCCTTCCTGAGCCACTGCAGTCCATGTGCTGTAGGTAGACCCACAATACCGTTAGGGAGGGAATTGTAGGATCTTGATCCAGCAACACTGAAGGAACTTACCTTATATTTAAATTAGATTGCCTCTTATTCATTTAAATTTCCAGAAATAAAGGCTTAGTCCACATGAACTTTCCTCATTGGACAATCCAGACATAGAAACATAAGAACTAGAAGCAGGAGGAGACCATTCTGTTTTGGTGTGCCATTCTAGGATCTGGGCTGATCCGCTATCACAATGCTATATTCTCATTGCCTCCCCATACGGCACCGTGGCTCAGTGATTAACACTGCTGCCTCACAGCACTAGGGACCCAGGTTCGATTCCAACCTCGGGTGACTGTGTGTGGAGTTTACACGTTCTCCCTGTGTCTGCGTGGGTTTCCTCCAGGTGCTCCGGTTTCTTCCCACAATCCAAAGATGTGCAGGCTAGGTGGATTGGCCATGCTAAATTGCCCATAGTGTTCAGGGATGTGTAGATTAGGGGGATGGGTGTGGGTGGGATGCTCTGAGGGTTGGTGTGGATTTGCTGGCCTGAAGGGCTTGTTTCCACACTGCAGGAATTCTATTCTATTCCGTACTCCTAAATTAGAAATATATTTCTTTCTTTCTTAAATATGTTGAATGACAACCTCCACTGCCTTCTGAGTTGGAAACTCCATTAATTTGAACAAAGAAATTTTTCCCACCTGTGTCTTAAACGGCCTATTCCATATCCTGAGATACTGACTTCTGCTAAAGTAAGGATCTTCCCTGCATCCAGTCTGTTCAGCTCTATTGGAATCTTATTCATTTTAATCAGATCCCATTGCATCTTCTAAACTCTAGTGAATGCAGGCTCAGTTGAACCGATCTCTCATACAAAAGTCATGCCATCCCTAGTGTTGGCCTCGTGAACCTCTATGGCAAACGTGTTTTTGCTTGAAAAAAGAGACAAAATCTTGGAAATGTTGCATTTGGTTCTCGTGTCCAGGAATTATACACACACACATAAAGCCTGGACATTCAAAAAGACCCATTTTTCCCAATGAAATTGAAATACACTACACACTGTTTCTCCCTTGTCCATTCTACTACTTAGACCTTCAAAATTCTTCATTAGATTTGTTAAGTATGATTGGTGTTTCATAAACCCATGCTGGCTTTGTCTAAACCTATTAACAAGTGTCCTGTTATCATTTCTTTTAATATAAGAGTCTCTAGCATTTTCCCCACTTATTGATTTTAGGTTAGCTGGTCTGTCATCCTGCTTTTTCTCTTTTTAAATAGTGAGATAATGTTTGCCGCAACCAACCTCAAGGAATTGTTCCAGAGTCTACAGAATTCTGGAAGATGACCACCAATATTCTGATATTTTCAGGACCATCTACTTTAGTTTTCTAAGGATTTGGATCATCAAGCCTTGGTAAAATACCAGCTTTAAACCTTATAAATTTCCCCAGTGCTATTTTCTTACAAATTCTGATTTCCTTCAAATTTGCCTTCTTGTAGACCCTTGCTTCCTTAACATGGGACTGACAGCTCAACATTCCATTGTATAGAAATTCCAGGTGTGAAAGGGAGTGGATGTCAGAGAAGTAGAGCATTGCATTATTGATACATCACTGCAGTGATGGGGAAAGATGTCTTAGAAGGCTTCTTAAATGAGGCCATCTTAGAAAGTCATCATAAATGAGTGTAGAAGTTAGAAATAAAAAGGGGGCAATCACTTTGCTAGGATTGTACTACAGATTTCTCAAATAAAAGGGGAGATGAGAAGCAGGTATGTAGGCAAATCGCAGAAACGTGAGAGGAATAGGGTTATAGTTGGAAGGGATTTCAACTTTGCTAACATTAACTGGGATTGCCTTAATGTGCAAGGATTAGATGGGATGGAATTTTTAAAGAACATCCAGGTGAGCTTTTAGTGGCCACAAATAAATAGTTCTACTAGAGATGGGGCAGTGCTAGACCCAATCCTAGGGACTGAAGCAAGTCCAGTGGTTGAAGTGTCAAAGATGAGTATTTTAGACATAATGAGTTATTTTGGAAAGGGATATGGATAGTGCAGAAGTTACATGTCTAAATTTGGGAAAGGCCAATTTCAATATCATTAGATGGGATCTGGCAAACATTGACTGGCAGCAGCTATTGTTGATACATCTACATTTGGAAAGTAGGAAACTTTCAAAAGTAGTAGTTCATGGCCAGCATGTTCCTCTAAGAGTGAAGGGCAAGCGCAGTAAGTCCAAAGAACTCTGGATGTCAAAGGATACAGAGTGTTTGATAAAGAAAAAGGGGGAAGTGTATGTTAGGTACAGAGCATTTAAAACAGGAGAGGCCCTTAAGGACCATAGAGAGTATTGGGGGTGCCTAAAAAATAAACTAAGAGGGCAAAGAGGGGCAACAAGATATCTCTGGTACACTGGATTAGGGAAAACCCCAAGGCATTTTATTATAAGTATCTTAAAAGCAAAAGTATTACCAGGGAAAGAGTAGGGCCAATTAGAGAGCAAAGGGTAATCTGTGGTGTGTGGAGCCAGAGGAGATGAGTGAGGTCTTAAAGACTATTTTTCACCTTATTTATAAAGTAGACTTTGGCTATTCACCCTATCTATGCCCCTCATGATTTTATAAACCTCCATAAGGTCACCTCTCAGCCGCCAATGCTCTAGGGAAAATAGCCCCAACCTATTCAGCCTCTCCTATAGCTCAAATCTGCCAACCCTGGCAACATTCTTGTAAATCTTTTCTGAAGCCTTTCAAGTTTCACAACATCCCTCCTCCAGCAGGGAGACCAGAATTCTTGGAGGTTATTTGTGTCCTCTTTTATGAAGACAGACCAAAGTATGTGTTCACTTCTTCTGTCATTTCTTTGTTCTCCATTAATATGTCCTGGCTTCTCACTATAAAGGATCAACGTTTGCCTTTACGTATTTATAGAAACTGATTGTAAGTGCTTTTATGCTCCCTGAAATTTTACCATCATAGTCTATTTTCCCCTGCTTGATAAGACCTTTTGTCCTGTCTTACAGCCACATAGCCATAGAGGCCTACAGCACAGAAAAAAGCCCTTTGGTCCTTTGGACCCATTCATTATGATCACGGCTGCTCATTCGCTAGCCTGTTCCCACCCCAACATAACTTCCTGGAATTTCTTTTGTGGCCACAAGAATGCCTGTCTCTTCCCCTTACATGTCCAATGCTATCATTATAGCCTTGCCTTTCTTCTTCCACCCTTCTTGAGACCATGGGTCACTCTGGTGTACATGGTCTTAGCTTCTACTAATATGAAATACTAACATGAAAAGTGCCGGATGCTGCCAAGTGGGACTCGATTAATTTAGGATATCTGGTCAGCATGGTAGAGTTGGACCAATGAGTCTGTTTCCAGTGGTACAGCTCTGTGACTCTTAGGTCATCTCACTCCCCACTCCAACAACATGCGAAAGGTATATCTGTCAGAAGGGAGGATGGCCATCAGGGAGTCTTGCACTACATGCCTTCCTCTTGTCTGCCTGGTGGTCACCCATATTCATTCTGACCATTCAGTCATTACCTGCAGTCTGACCACCTCATTGAACGTAGTGTCTGTGACATGGATGCTCCACAGCAATTCCACCTATTGCTGCAGCTACAAAATGTTGTTCGCCAGTAGCAGCAGCCAGACACAATACTTACACATGAGCTCACCAGGAACACTGGATGTGTCCGTGACTTTGTACATAGTGCAGGAGGTCAGGCCAGGCATTAGTCTAGTGAACTTTTGTGGCAGTTTACACACAGTGCTCCTCACCGATTTGACAGCCCACAGACCCAACAAACCCTCTCAGTTGTAGGACATATCTAGACCCCAGTCTGTAATTCCCCCATACATGCACAGACACACATGTGGAAACCCTCCAAACTTGTTTTGGAAAGGAGAGAGACCAAAACTACATGTAATACCTCCTGCCTCTGGGTGTCGTCTCAGCGTCAAGGCTCTATTAAAGTTTCATTGTAAGACTTGTTAATTTACAGGCTTCCACTCATATGAAATAAGGACCAATATACTATTTGCTTTCCAAATTACTTGCTGTATCTGTATGTTAACTTGTTTCATCTATAAAGACACCCAGGTCCCTCTTAATATCAACATTTCCCAGAATCTCTCCACTTTAACAATATGTTGCTTGCTTGTTTATCTTTCCAATGTGGATAACGTCACACTTTTCCACGTTAAATCTTATCTGCATGATCCTGCCAGTTCACTAAATCTAATCCTTTCTGCAGCCTCTTCATCCTTTTCATTTTTATATTCCCACCAAAATGTTTCATTGGTAAACTTAGATTTATTATACTTAATCTGCTCACCCAACTCATTAATATAAGCAGCAGATGCCAAGTATTGATCCTCGAAGTGCCCGGCTAGTTATAGTCTAATGAGCTGCTGACTGCTTTCTGTACTTTAAGTAATGATCAAGCTATGCAAATACATTACACTCATGAGTCCTAACCTTTAAAATGACCTGTGTGGCATCTTACTGAAGGTTTTTATTTTGAAAATTCAGATACACAACATCCACTACATTTCCCTTTATATTTCTTACTAGTCATCTCAAAAGATTTATAACAGATTTGTCAACAAGATTTTCCTTTTACAAATCCATGTCAACACTTGCTAATCATATTGTAGTATGATACTTTAGTGCTCTGTTACAGTACATCAAGCACTTTGTCTCCTTATGATGCCAGGTTAACTGATCTATCGGTCTCTGTTTATAAGGGTAACAAGCCAAACCAAATCAGCCTTGCTATCACTGGATTTGCAACGCAGTGAACTTAAAATATTCAATGACTGTCAAAATCACCCAATTATTCTTAACCAGACTCTACAAATAAAAGATCTTAGACATCCAGTTTATTACTCAAGCAAAAATTAACAATTTGTTGTTAATACTGTAACTTTAACAGGACAAAACTAAACAAAAAGATAATCTGCAAATATCATTGATTTAAATCCAATCTTCTTTGATCATAATCCCACTCTCACACAGATGTACAGACACAATTAAGGGATAAACTAAAAAGCGAAATAAAAGAATTGTAATTTGCCAGTTCAATTAAACAATTTAAACAATGGAATCCAACCCTTTATGTAATCGTGGGATAAAGAGTTGTTCACAGGCATGAGTGTATATCTAATCTCAAAGTCACCAGTGAATGGCAAACAACTTCAGTAGACTTCCAGAATTATCTATTGTTTTTTTTTACAGAACTGGGATTATTTTCTCAGAATATTCAGCATTTTTTTTTACTGGACAGAGAACGAGAGAGTAAAAAACAGCAGCCAGTCCTAAAGTTACCAAAATCACTCTGCACCTACTAAAAACAATCAGAACTGGTTTACTCCCTCCTTAATTCTATAAAATTATGAGATGTGTAGATAGGATTGATGTCAGAATCTTTTTCCCAGAGTTGAAATGTCTAAATAGGGAGCATACATTTAAGGTGAGGGAGGAAAGTTCAAAGGAGAAGTGAAGGGCAAGTTTTTTATACAGAGTGGTAGGCATCTGGAATGCTCTGCCAGGGATAGTGGTGGATGCAGATATAATCAGGGTGTTTAAGGGACTTTTAGATAAGCACATGAATATACAAGGAATAGGGAAATATGGAACAAAAGCAGACAGAAGGAATTAGTTTAATTTGGTGCCATCTTTGGCACAACATCATGGGCTTAAGGGCCCATTCCTGTGCTGTGCAATTCTATGTTCTATGTTATATTTTTCCCTAAATAAATATTCTCTGTGATTGGCTAGTTAGCATTGTCCCTCCCTTGATTGACCAACGTCCAACCAGCTGTCATCACTGGACATGGCCACACACAGTGCAAAATCATACTCAGTGTTCTTTAAATTAGTAATTAAGTTTAATTATCTTCCAGGCCAGGCACCAACAACAAACATCTGTGTTTGTTTTCTTCTCTTTTAAAAGACGCAGCTGTTCAAAGTTCAACTCTTTGTTCCTCCAAAAAAATGAGAAAAATAGTGATGGTCTCAATTCTCCATTTTTTTCATAAATAGTGGGCTCGTGCTTGATGCTTTATAAAAACAGGAACTGCTGTAGAATCAAGGGAATACTGAAATGTCAAAATCAATACAATCCCCAGCTCTGTAGCTACTCTTCAAACTTCAGGATGTAGCTCTTTGGATCACAGGGAATTGTTATCATCAAGACCCATTTCCTTCTCCAATTCGTTTACTGAGAATCATATCCTTAAATCTCATTTTCACTAGTCCTTTGGTTCACCACTATTTCCAGAATGTTTTTACCATGATGACAGGCACAGAACATTAATATGTCTGCCATCATTTTATTCACACTGCTTGAAAGAAACAGTGTAGGTAGCTCACAGGTCAACAGACAAAAAGTGAGATCAGACTGTGTCATCCTTGTTTGGCATTAGTTGCTATGAATCTTTTTATTTTTGATTATAATTTCTCATGTTTCTGCCTCCAAGAGACCCAAGTTTACTATTGCTAATCACTTACTATTTCACTATTCTCTCTATCCATTTCTTGGTCATCATTTGAATTCTAAAATTCTTCTATTCCTTTGGCTTACTGTTTTTTTTTGACAATGTTATACACTTCTTCCATCAACATTAATTTTAAATTCTCCTCTTAACCACAGTTGGATCACTATTCCAGGTGTTTTTTTTTTGTTGTAATTGCAAAATAACTCTTTCAATATTTACAATTTAAAAAGAGCAGCACCAGGCATACCTTTAAAAACTAAATAAAAACCAAAAGAACTGTGGATGCTATAAATCAGGAACAAAAACAATGTTGCTGGAAAAGCTCAGCAGGTCTGGCAGCATCTGTGGAAGAGAAAACAGAGTTAACGTTTCGTGTCCAGAAAGGAAGGGTCACCAGACCCGAAATGTTAACTCTGTTTTCTCCTCCACAGATGCTGCCAGACCTGTTGAACTTTTCCAGCAACTTTGTTTTTATACCTTTTAAAATGTCAACCTGGTTAAGCTACAGCGCAGAACTATTTGACACTGTGCATCTAAATCTAGATCATTCATATATATCAGGAAAAGCAAGGGCCCCTTATGGAATTCCATAACAAACCTTCCTCCAGCCAAAAAAAAACTATTGATCATTACTGTCTGTTTCCTATCTCTCAGCTAATTTAGAATCTATATTCCTACTGTCCGTTTTATTGCGTGAGCTATATCTTACCTCACAGTCTTATTTCTGTATCTTTGGATGTATTGTTACCTCTAAGTACCAACAGTCTACCCAATACTTCTTTTCTTCCTCATTAATTTTGACCCTTTTTGTTACAAGAGTTCCCTCCCCATGTCACCATGCTCTGGGTAGCATCTCCCTTTCCGGTAAAGACAAATGCACAATATTCATTTAGCACTTCATCTACTCTCTTTGCCTCCATTGATCTTCTTTGTCAGCATCTAATTGGCTCTATTCCTCCTTTTAGTGCACTTTTACTATTTATATGCCTTCAGAAGACTTAGTGACACTCCTCTATGTCAGCTGCTAGTCTTCTGAATTTTTCTTTGGTTCCTTCATTTGGTTTCTCACCTCCCCTCTGAAACTTCAATATTCCTCTCAGTTCTCAATTGTACCATTCACCTGACACCTGTCCTTCTTTACCTTCATTTCTATCTCCTTTGCCACCTACAGAGCTTTGGATTTATTTATTCTACATTTCCCATTTTAGGAAATATATCTGGACTGTACTTGAATCATCTGCATTTTGAAGGTTTGAATGGCTGCTGTTTATCCCACCAAACACTTGTTCCAGTCACTTCTGCCCAGCTTCGATCTTGCCCCATTGAAGTCAGGTCTCCACCAAATGATATTTCTTGCTCTGGATTGCCATTCTCCATCATCATCCTAAACATTATGATACAATGATCACTGTCTGCTAGATGATCCCCAACCGATACTTGATCCACTTGGCTCAACTTATTTCCAATTATCAGGTTCAAAAGTATATCCTTTCTTGTTGGACCGGAGACATACTTCTGTAGAAAACTCTCCTGAACACAATCCAGGAATGATCCTATGATGCTGCTTGGCCTGCTGTGTTCATCCAGCCCCACACCTTGTTATCTAGGAACAGTTGTCTCTTGCTGCTCTTTGCACCACCAGTATCCCAGTCTATATTTGGGTAGTTGAAGTCCCCCATTATTACAACTCTGTATTGTTGGCATTTTTTTTAATTTCCCTGTAGGTTTGTTCCTCAACATCCTTTTTACTGTTTGGAAAGAGTACACCGAGTAATAAAATTATACCCTTTCTATTCATTAGCTTTAGCTAAATTGACTCTGTCTTGGACCGTCTGAAACACGCTCTTTTTTCAGCACTACAATGCGCTCAACCAAAACTGATACCTCTCCACCTTTCCATCTTTAATGACCAATTTGTGTACACGAATATTTAACACCCAGCCTTATCCTTCCTTGAGTTATATTGCCACAACATCATATTTCCACATGGCAATCTGCATCATTAACTCCCAGACTTATTTACTTTACTCTGTGCATTCACACAGATGCGCATTAACTTTGAGGTTCATTTCTTTCTACCTTACTCCAACTTCATCAATTAACTTGCTATTCACTATGCTAGTGTTTGCTGTACTTCCAATATTTTGGAAACCCTGGATTTTTTTTTCCCTATTATTCTCTTTTGGTTCCCACACCCATGCCAAGTTAGATTAAAGCCGTCTCAACAGCACTAACAAAATATCCTGCAAAGAATTCGGTCCTAGCTCTGTTCAGGTACAATCTGTCTAGCTTATACAGATGCCATCTCCTCCAGAGTCAGTCCAAGTGCCCCAAGAATCTAAAGCCCTCCCTCCTGCACCATTTTCTCTGTCACATATTCATCTGCCTGAACTTCCTATTTCTGTGGGAGTAATCCAGAGATTATTATATTTGAAGTCCTGCTTGTTAATTTTCTACCTAACTCCCTAACTCCCTAACTCTCTCAATTCTGATTGGACAACTGCATACCCCTTCCTATCCAACTGTACTACTGTGGACCGCAACATCTGAATGTTCACTCTTCCCCAGAAGAAGGTTCTGCTGCTGCTCCATGATAGGCTTGACCCTGGCACCAAGGAGTTGCCATACCATCCTGTTGTCATGTTGACAGCCACAGAAATGGTTATCTGTTCCCCATACTAGTGACAAGGGATTCATTATCCCTCCTCATTTCTTCCTCCCCTCTTGGATGATAATGGCCCTTGCAATGTCGCAGACATGGCTCTGACAGAGCTCATCCTAAGGAACTAGTACTCTCATCAGCTTCTAAAATAGAAAATCAACTTGACAGCAGGACCCTAAAGCTCTCCTGAACTTGCCTGCTTGTTGCTCTTTGACTGCCTAGCAGTCACCCATTCCCATCTTGCCTCTAGGGCCTTAAGCTCCAGTGTGACCACCTGTTTGAACTCCGTCTCATCGATGTCTGACAGCATCTCCAACCATAGCTAGAACTCAAGGTTCAGCAGCTGAAAGCACGTCCTTCATACATGGTCATCTAAATTATGGGATGCCATGGACCCTATAATACAGGCCATGCATTCCACTTAACTGACATTTGCTGCCGTGTCTTATACTTACATCCTTTGTGTTAGCTTTACTGTACATTTCCTACCCTACTTTGGTTTACTTGTATAAGTTTACAGGCAGTCCCTAACACAACTTCTTAGCAAACAATGAGCTTACTCATTTTCTGTGATGTTCAGTAATGTTGACTTGCTGCGCACCCCTCTCAAGTCTATTTCACAGTGATGCTGATTTGTTACATACTTCTCCTAGTCTACTTCTCAGCAATGTTGACTGCTGCACACTCTCCTCCCAGTCTGCTCCACAGCAATGCTGACTGCTGCACAGTCCTCTCAGTCCCCTTTTATTATTGTCAGGTGGAGTTCTTGTTTACTTCTATTCACATGTAAAAGCATGATCATTGCATGTTTGTTGTAAAATGAGTAGTGAC
This sequence comes from Ginglymostoma cirratum, assembly GCA_024137785.1. Lineage (NCBI taxonomy): Eukaryota > Metazoa > Chordata > Chondrichthyes > Orectolobiformes > Ginglymostomatidae > Ginglymostoma > Ginglymostoma cirratum. Next base: position 1,013,172 of record JAHRHZ010000112.1, read on the forward strand.
ATAGTTATATTCTCCTATTACTCAAAACATTTGCTTATATGTAAATCAAATTAACTGAAAAATCATTTGGCTAGAAGGCACTAAGATTTGAATCCAGGATTCCCTGTTTACATGGCAGGCATTTTAACTCACTAAGACATGACATCACCCTTCAACTTGTACCAGCTGCCATTAACATTAACCTGGGCTCATAAATTATTAGTTGTGTTGATATTGCCATGACCCTATATATTCTCCAAACTATTACTGCAAATTTTGACTGTAATGATGACATTACTGCACCTCGAATTTCCTGCTTTGCCTCTATTACTATTGGATGAGCAATAACCTACTCCCACCAATGTTTCCTGCCCTTTTCTGTTTCTCATGTCCTTCCAAACTTGTTGTACAACTTAATATTTCTCTCTGTCACCCTTCTCTCAACTTTTATATCAAGCCTACCCAATCACCACACCTTTTCGATTTTGTGTTTCACTTCCAAAAGAGAAAATTTCTAGAAATTGTAATTCCCAACTTGGTCGCCTTGCAACCATGATGCCTATTACAACAAACACATGAATTTTTATCTTTGTTATTTCTAGTTTTCTGTAAGTGTGTCGTATTTAGACATAAGTTTTTGAGCTTATCTTTTCTCTATTTTCCATAATGGCACCTTGAAGTCCTTTGAAACTGAAGGCAACATACTGAAGTAGAGAACAGTAGGATGTGTGTATTCAGAACACAATCATTCCTGTTATTTCATTTGATATGGAACCTTGTAACTTGTGGATTTGATGGAAAATTGTTTCACTTACAGCAATACAAGTTCACAGGAGGATTTCTGTAAATTATACCAACACTGATACATTCTTCATCTCACTAGGCACAGGCAAATAAAGCAGCAGCTACTCCAACTGCATTAAAAAGCAGAAATTACTGAAAACACAGCTGTCTCTGGCAGGATCTGTGAGAGAGAAAGAGAATGTTTTAGGCCAATGCTATTCCTCCAGAATTGGATGAAGTTAAAAGTATAATAAATTTTGAGCAAAGAGAATGTGGAACAAGGTCAAAAGGGTCAAAAATAGCCAAGTGCTAGAAACAGTCAGTGGGTAGGTGGCATCTGTGGAGAGAGAGGGAGAGTTCATGTTTCAAGACCAATAGGGCTTTGGAAGATGAAGGAAAGACTTCATAAGGTGGAAAGCAGGAAAGATTAAGATGAAATATTAATCCAGTGACACAAAAAAATGTTCTGGGGACCCAGATTGGAATTTGAATTCAATAAAAATCTGAAATTAAGAGTCAAATGATGACCCATTGTCAAAAAAGAAAAATCTTGTTTACTAATGTCCTTTAGAGAAGGCAACTGCCATTCTTACCTGATTTAGCTTGCATATGACTCCAGACCCACAGAAATGTGGTTGGCTCATAGTTGCCCCCTGTCCTCTGGATAGTCAATAAATGCTTGCCTAGCCATGTCCTGTAAATGGATTGAATAAAAAATGAATGGTGGATAGTGCTCCAGGCACAAAGTGGATGGTGATGGAGCTAGAGAGGAAGCAAAGGACATACATAGGCAGGGTGCTATCACAAAAAACCTTAAATGCCTAAAGAAAAATAAAGAAATAACGGAATACAGTTTACCATCTGAAACTCAGTGTTGAGTCCAGATGGCTGTAAAGTGCCTAGTAGACAGAGGACAGAAATGTCAGCAAGAACAAGGTGGAAATGATAGACCACAGATGATCAGGATTGTGCTTATTCACTGAGTAGGTCTATTTGGCAAAGCATCACCATATCTGCTTGTGCTGTCCCCAGTTTGGAGGCTATCACAGAGGGAGTGGGCCCTTTGGAATGATGAAGGTGGTGGGGATATGCATTTGATGGTAGCATTATGCTAGAGGTGGTCATAATGGTGGAAAATGATCCATTGAATATAGAAGCTGGTGAGGTGGAGGGTAAAGAGAAGGGGAACTCTATCCTGGTTCTAGAAGGAAAAGGAAAGGGTGACAGCCGATGTAGGTGTCCCTATCGCACCATTATCTGCAGCAGTTCAAGGTGGCAGTTTACCACCATTTCTCGAGGGAGAATAATAAATGTTGGACTAGCCAGTGACATACACATCCCATGAACAAATAGTTGAGAGCCTGATCAATCTCAATAGGTGAGTCGTTCATTGAGGAAAGACGGCATTCCTCAAGCACTGTTTTAGAGTAGATGATGGAATCAGGAGCTAGGAGAACAGAATGGAGTTCAAATATATTCACATAAACTTCATATAAACATTTTTTAAAAATCTCTAGCAGATTCAAGACTAGTCTATACAATGTTTTCTCATAAGATAGCTGGCGATTCTGGGTATTAGTCTAGTAAATCTCTGTACTGTTTCCAATCATGTCCATCCCTCCTTAAGTAAGGTGACCAATTCTGTACTCTAGGTAAGGTCTCACAGTGGCCTGTGCAATTCACATTATTTGTATTCATTTCCCTTCACAATAAATTCTTAATTACTTGTTGTACCTGCATGCTTTTTATTGTGATTAATCCACTAGGACACCCAGATTCCTCATCCTCTCAATTTCAATAAAACGTTTCCATTTTCTTCTGTCTTACAAAATGGACAGTTTCACATCTTGCACTTTATATTCTCTTTGCAACATCTTCACCCACTCGTTGAGTCTACCTACATTTTCTTGGTTGTCCTCCTCATAACTTATTTTCTTACCTATTTTTGAATCATCAGCAAATTTACTTACAATACCTTCAATGAAGTCAATTTGTATAAATTGTAATAGGTTGTTAAAAGTTGTAGCTTTCCAATCAGGAAGTTCTGCACTTATACCTACTCCATTTCATTTTAGCAAGACAATCCTTTATACATGCCAGCATATTATACCCTACACTATGTGCTTTTCTGTTCTGTAATATTCTTTGATGTGGGACCTCATCAAATATTTTCCAGAAATCTAAGTGCGAAACACCAACTGGTCACCCTTTGTCCACAGTACATGCATGATTTCCCTGTTTGCAAAATCATCTTTGAAGTACATCAGGACCTGGGTATTTGTCAGTCCACAACTTCAATAATTTACTTAATAACACTTCTCTGGTGGTTGTAGCTGACCAATGTTTACTTTAACATTTCATTTTTAAATATCTATAGAAACTTTTACTATCTTTTATATTAATTGCTACTTTTAATTTGCACTTTAATTTTCTCACTCCAATAGTCTTTGTCATTCTTTTGTTTTTGTATAGTCTGTCTAATCTTCTGACCTTCCACCAATCTTTGAATAATATGCTGTTTCTTTAAGTTTGTTACTATCTTTAACTTTAATTAACCCTGGATGGTGGGAAACTCCTCTTAGAATTTTTATTTCTCATTTGAATGTAACTGTGCTGTGCAGTCAGAAATATCCCTATAAAAGTCTGCCACTGCATTTCTATTATCTATCCATTAAACTAATCTGTTTTCCTAACCTGTTTTCCCTCTCACCTCAAGCCACACCCCCATCTCCCATCTACTAACATCATCCCGCCCCCTTGACCTGTCCGTCCTCCCTGGACTGACCTATCTCCTCCCTACCCCCCTACCTACACTCACCGTTACTGGCTCCATCCCCGCCTCTTCGACTTGTCTGCCTCCTCTCCACCTATCCTCTCCTCTATCCATCCTCTATCCGCCTCCCCCTCTCTCCCTATTTATTTCAGAACCCTCTTCCCCTCCCCCATTTCTGATGAAGGGTCTAGGCCTGAAACATCAAGTTTTCCTGCTCCTATGATGCTGCTTGACCTGCTGTGTTCATCCAGCCCCATGCTTGTTATCTCTGTCACTTCATTTAACTAGTTCTGCTGTCTCCAGAGATTTGTATTAACATTCCCTGAACAGCTTGATTAAAAATAACTAAAATACTACTCCTACTCTCGAGATGTAAGAGCAGAATTAGATATTCAGACTTTTGAGGCTGCTTTGCCATTTAATGAGATCATGGCTGATCTTATCATCAGGAATGGTCCTGGTCTTCCACAGCCAGTTCAAAGATGCTTTCCTCAAACAGGAGTGAGGAGCCATCACAATGATCTTGCCTCCTCTCACCCTCGTTGTAGGATAACTTTTCCTGCAATGAACTAAAGAGAAGGATTGAATGTGATGGGAATAGATGAAGGAGCTGTTTGTGACCAATTATGGCACTGAGGCCATCCACAGTCAGTGAGCAGGAACTACACTGAGCAAAAAGAGTCAGTTGGTTGGTAGGAAGAGGTGGGTGAGAGGCCTTGAGCGGTAAGATGCATGTGATGCTGAAGTTTGCAGTCTATCACCAGTGGGGGAGCCATGTTTACATTGGCAGAGTAAGAATGAGTGATGGCCCCAAGAGATGTGAGGGAGCAGATAGAAAATGGTGCCACTTATCCTTGCAGAACACAGGAGATCATTGATCTTCTTATTGCCTGTTCCTTTTCCATTAAGCTACGGCATTGACCTGTGCTACAACCTCTGCCAAGGCAGGACAGGACAGATGTGATGGCCTCCCCATATGATCAACCAGGAAAAAGAGCGTACTTTGTCTCCATGATCTGCCCTCTGAGCAGTGGCTGCAGGGCATTTTCGATGATATTGGTGCTAGCCTGGGTTTCTGATGACCCATTTCTTGATTGCTAGGGTTAACTAATACAAGCTAAAGGGGGCTCCTGACTCTCAGTGTCTGAAGTGAGGTCTGGCTGGCCTTTAAATGGGACTTTGACAAAGAAAGGTTGTACCAATGGTGGGAAGTTGTGGCTCACTTGCCACATGATCCAGAGTAACTCGTGCATTTTTTTTTTAAAAGCGTGCATAGATAATGAGATGAGAAGCACGTGATCCGGCAAGAGAATTCCCCTGGGCCTTAATGGATATCACACTAGCCAACATGCCCACCGTCTTATTTTAACTTCATATTTTATTCATTCACAGGATAAGGGTATCACTGGATAGGCATTTACTGCCCATCCCTAATTGCCCAGAGGGGAGTTAAGAATCAGCTACGTTGCTGTTGCTCTGGAGTTGCACGTAGGCCGGAGCAGTGTGGGATCGTGTTCAATAACGACCAAGATCAGTGAGCGATGAAAATAACCTCTTTACTGAGCATCTGCAGTAGCACAGTTCTAGGCAGTGGTGGAATCCAAAGTACAGTTTTATAGTAGCCTCTTTTATACACAGTTTTACATAACATTAAAATTTTAGCATTATGGTGTCACATAGTTGTACCTATTGTACAAAAGTTTGCATGACATCTGTCTTGGAGAAGCAGGAGATGGTTTAAGCACTTTCTAAATGCTGGCTGTTACTCTTGAAGGGATTAGAATGTCTTTTCGGTCTGAGCTTGCATAATTAAGAGGTGTTAGTTCTTTTGTCTTTAAAGTTAGTAATGTTAGTAAAAATACTCAACTTATATGATCTAAATAAGTGAGAAATTATACATGTACTGAATAAAAGTATTGAGGATATTAAATTGACCTCCCGCAGCTGGGTCATGAGATTTCATTTACTATTGCCTGTTTTGACAGTTCATACACATTCATTCATGCAATTTCATAGAAGCGCTGTTTTGATAGTAAGTTTCTTAAAGGGGTAGCAGCCTTATTTAATATATATTTAAAAAGTACATACTGGTGGAGGAAACTGTTTGATGTCCTGCAACCTATTCAGGTCCTGAGAGACAGTTGCAAAGAGCTGATTAATATTATCATCTTTCCATGGTTCTGAGTGAGTTATGGATACATAATGTCGGGCATGGCATTGTTCTGAGTAGGTTATGGTATTAACACTTATTCAGGGTAGCCTTTGATACAGAAACGGGTCTACATGCTTTTTGCAACATGGGCTCGATAAGAATTGAAAGGTGTAAAGAAGCAGTAATGGGTTGGAAGGATTATTTAGTTTAGTTTAACAGGGTTTTATGAATGAGTGAATGGAAACATGGTACAGTGAGCATGTGAGTGAGTTAGTAAAGAGTTATGAATGAATGAATGGAAACACAGTATAGTAAACATCGAGTGCTTATGAGTGAGTTAGTAAAAAGAATCATAATGAAATATCTCACACCAAGTAAGTTTGGCAGTTTCCTTCCCTAAAGGACATTAAAAGAAATTATACTAATATTCCAGTCCAGGTTTCAAAGTGATGTTTTTCTCTTGACTGGAAACAGTCCTTGGTTACTCTGAAGAGATTAATCATCTCTTTGATATGTCTGAGGAATGTCCTTCTGAGAGGAAATAGACAGGATTGATAGTTCATGGATTAGAAAGAAAATTTTTTAAATAGGGTAATCTGCGGCAGTAACACCAAATGCAATATTGTTTCTTCTGCTGATTGATTTAATCCAAAATGATGACAATGAACGTCTTCTAAGACAATTGCAATTCAAAGTCAACTTTACTGAGCGTAAAGCTGCAATTAACTCGCTTCAGAATAATGACATCTATGTTTTGTGGGATGTGGGTGTCTCTGGCTGTATCAAACTTTGTTACTGATTCCTAACTGACCTTGAGAAAGTGGTGGTCAACTGCCTTCTTGAACCACTGCAGTTCATGTGGTGTAGGGATCCCCAGCTGATTAACCATAACCACTGCCTTAATGTGGTGGATGTTAGCCTGAAAGCGCACACTGATATTGGAGTGCCCATCTGCTAGTGGCTTTGCAGGATTTTGTGGAACTATCACTGATGATAACTCTGTAGGGATTTCAGATGCCTGCAATATTGTCCATGTCTCCAAAGTAAACAAGAGGGCTGCTCTATAGACAATGAGCTTAGGGTCAGGTTTGAGATCCTTTTCTTTAAATAGTCTTTTCCTTATATGGCCAGATTGATGCATGTTGTCCAGTATCTCACCATAGATCTTGATAGGGGCCGTGATCTACAGTGGTAATGCTTGTCTCTAGCTAGTAGCTGTGAAAATGACAGTCGGAGGCTGGTCTCTTATTAGAGACAGGCAACAGACTGATTGTGAATTTAACCTGAGGGTCACCATTCCTCAGACAAGTGGAATGGCTGAGAAGGCAGGGCCTTCAGAATGTGGGTTTAGAAGATGCAGTCTGAAAAGCCTTGATGAGTCAATGCAGGGGAGGATAAGTAAATTTTGAGACAGAGGCCTTTATCATTGCTAAGATTACCTGAAATTCCAGAATTTGTGACGTGGTATTGAGATACAGTTCTTAGCATTGATTTTAGGGGAACTGTGATCATAGTTAGTAATATAGGTAGTTGACCACATGCAAACAATTTTCTGATCATTTATTGAGTTTGTTAAGAAGCAGCAGGTTAGACATATTAATTAATTATATAATGAACCTATACAACTGTGACAATTGGGATTGTTCACTGATACGAGAGGACAGAAAGTTGGTGCAGAAAGTTGTGAAGGCAGCATCTGAGATATTAGGGAACACCTGCCTGAGTCTTCCTCCTCCTCTTCTTCTGATGTAGATTTCACTTTGGAAAAGACAGGTCCATGATGAGGGCTGCTGTCTACAAGCATTAGCGGGTAGGGATTGCCCACTGCCATTAAGTGCTTGTTAGTAACCCCTGTTTCTAGGGACTGGTAACTTGTGCTGGGTCAATCTGTTATCTGAATCCTTTTGGCCAATGATCATGGACAGATATACATGACAGTGGATGCCATTGTCTCCTTGTCCAGCTCCACTTGAAGCTTAGTTTTGGCTTTTAAAAGGAATGAAAACTTATTATTTTCAGAAACACTGCAATTATAGCAGGGTATTGTAGCATCCGATAAATCTGTTTCTTACACTTGTGGAAGGCTAGTTACTACTGTAACAAAGTGAAAAAAGGTTTTCTGCCATACAAAAGATACTAAATCTGGAATACTAAAAGAGCACAGTTTTAAAAGGGACCCACGTTCCTACAGATATGACTGTTATGTGCGGAGTAATTAACATGTGGGAATGTATGCTGAAGCTGGACTGAAGAATGAGTGTCCTACATGTACAACTATCTGACTAACACGTTCATATGACCTGAAGAATAAGAAAACATATGTCAGTGATTATGGCCCTGGCACAATTTTCAGAGAATATGACTCTAAGATAATGAAATGGTTCCTGGTGACAAGAAATAAAATTAAAGTAAAAGAGATTTTGGATTGTGGCATTTGAAGGTAAGGAAGAACAATAATTAATAAGAGTTAATCACAAGTTGGATACAGGTGAAGAGAAAACTGGAGAATTCCCTGAATAATCTGTTACTCCAATTGGATGTACTTGTATGTGAACAACTAAAATTAAAAGCACTGCTGCAAAAATGAAGGAATATCACTAAGTATAGACAAAACCTTTGAGGTTTGAATCTCACCTACATGCCTGCAATAAAATTTTTAATCTTAACTATTTCTGCACTCCAAGTGACATTGTGTCACACAATAACACAATTCAAATTAGGTTTACAGAGAAGTTTTTGTTTAAACAAGTTAAAGTTTAGTTTCTTACAAGCTGTTTGCTAAATGTTCCTTAATAAAGGGAAAAAGTTATAAACAAAAAAAAATCAGCAAATCAGTCAAATACAAATTACAAATACAGATAAGACAAAGTAAAACCTACGTGGTGAAAATCCTAGCATACAATTGTTTCGCATTGCTAGAGTTCTTTGTTGATGAAGTAAAGTGCTTAAGCCTTAAAGTTAGATCTAGCATCTGTGATGGCTTCAGTTGTTGAATAGTTGGCATTTGCTCATAAGGTAGACTGAAAATAGAGCAGGTGTCCTGGTACATTAATCACAAACGGCTGGTGCACCAGTACAGCAAATGATAAGATAGATATGTGGAATTTGGTTGTTTATTACAGGGGAAATGGAATATAAAAGTAAGGACATTTTGTAACAGTTGTACAGGGGGTTGGTGAGACCACATTCGGAGTAGTGTGCGCAGTTTTGGTCTCCTGACTTAAAGAAGGATACAGTTTCATTGGCAAAAACCAAAGAACCGCAGATGTGAGAAATCAGAAACAAAAACAGAAATTGCTGGAAAATCTCAGCAGGTCTGGGCAGCATCTGTGGAAAGAAAGCAGACTTGACATTCTTCAGAACATTGCATTAGAAGCTGTTCATAGAAGGTTCACTTTACTAATTCCTGAGGTGGTGTTTTCTTTAAGAGGAAAGGTTAGACAGACTGGGTCATAGAAGTCCAGTAAAATTTAGACGAATGAGAGATGACCTTATTGAAACATATGATACCCAGAGAGGACTTAACAGGGTGGATCCTGAAAGGATGTTTTCTTTGTGGGAGAGACTAGGGTTAAGGGACACAGTTTGAATACAAAGGGTCTACCATTTAACAAGATGAGGAGAATTGGTTTTTCTCTCACAAGATCATGAATATGTGAAAATCTCTCCCCCTGTGAGCAATGGAGGCAGGGTCATTGAATGTTGTAAGACTGAGTTATATAGGTTTTTAAAAACCGAAAGAACTGCGGATGCTGTAAATCAGGAACAAAAACAAAGTTGCTGGAAAAGCCCAGCAGGTCTGACACCACCTGTGAAGGAAAAAAACAGTTAACGTTTCAGGTCCAGCAACCCTTCCTCAGAATGCTTTTTTGATTGACAAAGGAGTTAATGCTTACCGGGGGTAGACCGGAAAGTAAAGTTGTGGGCTAAAATCATATCAACTATGAAAAGGCAAAATAGACACTGAATAGCCAAATGGTATACTCCTGCCCCTAATTCATGTAGTCATGAGTTCATGCCTGTCAATCAATATGACAGAAACATTATTCATTAATGGCACTGCTGCTTGTTGTGCACAAAATGGCTGCCATGTTTCCCAATGACCAATGACACTTCAAAAAGTACTTTACTGCTGGAAAACATATTGAAATATTCTGTGTTAGAAAAAGTTATTTTTATATGTAGTTGACTTCACTAGCCTATGGATAATGTTCTCCCAGGAGGAGTAAGGTGTGGAGGAATGTCTGAAGATGAACCCAAGTGAATTTTCTCTGGCTTTGGGACAAAGTCTCTCATGAGACAAAGAGTCTCATTACTGCCACTGACTAGTGCTGTAATTGCAAATAATATGACCATGCCTAACTGGAAGTTGTCATATTTACAACAAAGAACTGCTAGGAGAAGAGGAATCAATGGAATGAATTTCTACTTTGTTTTCTGGGATCTACAAACATGTTGTGATGGTGAGGCTGGATACAAAGGACAAGTTTTCAAATATTTATTTAAAGAGTCGGTCATTTGAATGGCAGCTATCTGAATGATTGTAATTTTGAGGCTGTTTCAAACATGTAAAATATTTGTTATTCTATCTATCACACATGACTGAATATTTCAACAGCTCCATAAATTTGTTCTACATTTTTTCAGTTAGCCTTCAAGTTGTCCTGCTATTTACTGCATAGACTAATTGATGATTCCACATTTCAACCCATCCTTGTCAAAAGGATTTTTGATTTACAATACCTTGCTCTCTAATACCAGCACATTCAAAACTTGACTACCCGTTCCCTCTCACCCAGTGCTCAAACCTGATCGTACACTAGTACCTCTCACCCAGTGTCTCAGTCCAATCCTGCACCAGTCCCTCTCATCTAGTGTCTTGCACCAATCCATTTCACCCAGTGCCCCACTCCAATCCTGGCATAATGGAAGATGGTTGTTTTGTAGTGATTATAATGGGGTTTAGCCAGGTGGCCCTCAGAATATGGGTTCCCTGTTGGGGCTGTTAATCTGGTCCAATCAAGGAGCCCAGCCTGACAGATATGAACAGGAGTGTCAGACATCTTATTCACTCTGACAGCTGGCTCTAAGGGAGCTGGATCAGTGTCAAGGACTCTCCATGTGCAAATAAAAGATGACTTAGAGATGGGGTACTGGCCTCTGTGGAGTTATTTCAGTGACCACAAGAGAAAAGCACACTACTGAAGAACCTTCCCTCACAACAGTTGTCTTTTGAGTTAGGGTAAGCATTTCTGGCACCATGCCATTATTCAGGAAGCTTGACTCATTTGATCCTGCCATCAAATACTGGGCCCAGTATGTGGAAAAAATACATTATTTTTTCTGAGCAAATGACATTGGGGTAGATGAAAAGCAGTGGAAGAGGTCAGAGATATTCAGTCATTGCCATCTTCTGCCCCTCTGCAACTTCTTGCCTGCAGACCCTAATACCATTTTCATGGCTTTGTGCAGGAAAGTGGTGTGAACTATTAAAATCAGCTGGAATTATCTTGGTTATGCTTCTTTCCTGGCAAGTGTAGCATAGCGTTGCTGATTTAACGACCCAGAGGCCTGTACAAGTGACCCAGAGATAGGACATATTGTTTCAAGAAATTCTCCTAGATGCACCTAACAAATTCTGCTTCATATAAGCCCTGGCACTAAAGGAGTCCCAGTCAATACTGGGGAAGTTAAAATCACCCATTACAACAACCCTATTATTTTTACATCTTTCAGTGATCTGTTCCTCTATCTTCCACTGGCTATTCGGAAACCTTTAGGATAAGCCCATCATAGTGATTGCACCTTTCTTATTCCCGAGTTCTACCCATATGACTTTGCTGGATGAGCCCTCCAAGGTGTCCTCTCGTAGTGTAGCTGTGACACTCTCCTTAATCAGTGATGCAATTCCACCCCCCCCAAACCTTTTATATCTCTCTCAATGATGCCAGAAACATCTAAACCCTGGAACTTTGAGCTGCCAGTCCTACCCTTCTCTCAAACAGGTTTCTGTGATGACTACAACCTTGCAGAACCACGTGACTCCACAATAATCATTGATTGTTGAAAAAAATTTAAAGTATACTGTAAAAATATTGCATTGGTTTCTTTTGTTCTCTCAGAAGTTGGAATGTTATCATGAATCACACTTTATCATCTGACAAAGGATCTACACTCCAAAAGCTTGTGATTTCAAATATACCTGTTGGATTATAACCTGGTGTCATGTGACTTCTGACTGTCCACCCTAGTCCAACATTGGCACGTACATATTGTAAGTCAGGATGGCAAGTGGCTTGGAGGGGAATTTGAAGATGGTGGTGTTCATAGAATCCCTACGGTGTGGAAACAGGCCCTTCAGCCCAACAAGCTCACACCAATGCTCAGAGCATCCCACCCAAACCCACACGTCTCTGAACACTATGGGCAATTTAGCATGGCCAATCTACCTAGCCTGCACATCTTTGGACTGTGGGAGGAAACCCACGCACACACGGGGAGAATGTGCAAACTCCACACAGGCAGTTGCCGGAGGCTGGAATCGAGCCCAGGACCCTGGCGCGGTGAGGCAGCAGTGTTAACCACTGTGCCACCCTTATTTTCTCACGTATTTGCCTCTGTCCTTATAGACGGAAGTGGTTATGTGTTTAGAAGGTGCTGTCTGAGCATTTTGGCTGAGTTTCCGCAGTGCATTTTGTAGATAGAATACACTGCTGCTGCAGAATGTGATTGGTGGAGGGAATGCATGCTTGTGAATGTAGTGCCAAACAGATTGCTATGTTCTGTATAGTGTCAAGCTTTTTGAGTCGGAGCTGCACTCATCTGGGCAAGTGGCGAGTATTCTATCACACTCCTGACTTGTGCCTTTTAAATGATAGACAGCCTTTAAGGAGTCAGGAGATGAGTTACTCACTGCAGTATTCCTAACCTCTGACCTGCTCTTGTTGCTACTGTGTTTATGTGGGGAGTCCAGTTCTGTATCTGGATAGTGGTAACCACCAGAACATGGATAGTGGGGGATCTCAGTGATGGTAACACCATTGCATGTCAAGGGATGGTGGTTAGACTGTCTCTTATTCGTGATGGTCATAATCTGGAATTTGTGTGGTGCCAATGTTACTTGCCACTTGTCAGCCCAGACCTAAATATTGTCCAGATCTTGCTGCATTTGAACATGGACTACTTTAGTATCTGATGAGTTGTGAACACTGGTGCTGAATATTATGCATTCATCAGTGAACATCCCCACTTCTGACGTGATGATGGAGGGAAGGTCATTGATGAAGCAGCTGAAGAGGTTTTGACTTTCACACTACCTTGGGGAACTTCTGCAGAAATTTCCTGGAGCTGGGGAGATTGAACTCCAACAACCACAACCATCTTCCTATGTACCGGGCTTGACTCCAACCAGCAGAGAGTTTGCCCCCGATACCCACTGATTCCAGTTTTGCTAGGGTTCCCTGATGCCAATCTTGATTGAATGCAGCCTTGATGTCAAGGGCTGTCACTCTCACCTCATTGCTGGAATTCAACTCTTTTGTCTATGTTTGAACCAAGACTGTAATGCGGTGAGGAACTGAATATCCCTGGTGGAACCCAAACAGGCTGTCACTGAGCAGGTTATTGCTGAGCAGGTGCTGCTTGATAATGCTGTTGAGGACACCTTCCATCACTTTACTGATGATAGAGAGTAAACTGATGGCACGGTAATTGACTAGGGTTGGATTTTTCCTGGTTTTCATGGACAGGACTCACCTGGGCAATTTTGCACATTGTTGGGTAGATGCTAGTACTGTAACTGGACTGGAAGATCTTGGCTAGGGGAGCAGCAAGTTCTAGAGCACAAGTCTTTAGTACTATTACCAGAATGTTGTCAGGGCCCATAGCCTTTTCAGTATCTAGCGCCTTCAACTGTTTCTTTATATCACACAGTGTGAATCGAATTGGCTGAAGGCTGTTATCTATAATGCTGGGGACCACTGGAGAAGGCTGAGATGGCACTTCTGGCTGAAGGTTGTTGAGAATGCTTTAGCTTTATCTTTTGCAATGATGTACTGGACTGTTCTATCATTGAGGATGAGTATATTTGTGAAACCTCTACCTCCAGTGAGGTGTTTAATTTCTTCCACCATTCACCATTCATGACTGGATCTGGCAGGACTGCAGAGCTTAGATCTGATCTATTGGTTGTGGGATCACTTGGCTCTGTTTGTCACTTGCTGCTTATGCTGTTTGGCATGCAATTGTCCAGTTTTCTCACTATACCAGGTTGACACCTCATTTTCAGGTATGCCTGATGCTTCTCCTGCCATGCCCTCATGCTCTTTCCCTTAAACCAGGGTTGATCACCTGGTTTGATTATAAGATTGAATGAGGGATACGCTGGGCCATGAATTTGCAGATTCTGCTGGAGTACTACTCTGCTGCAGTTGATGGCCCACTGTGCCTCCTGCACGGCCAGTCTTGAGTTGCTAGATCTCTTCAAAGTCTGTCCCATTTAGCACAATGATAGTCCCACACACACATTGGAGGTTATTCACAACATGAAGGCAGGACTTTGTCTCCACAAGGCCTGTGTGGTGATCACCCTTACCCATGCTATCAAGGACAGATGCATCTGCAGCTGGCAGTTTGGTAAGGATGAGGTCAAGTATGTGATTCCATCTTGTTGGTTCCCTCACACCTGCTGCAACCCAGTCTTGTGGCTATGTCCTTTGGGACCCCAATCAGCTCGATCAATAGTACTTTTCCTGCACATTGAAATGCCAACCCAGAGCACATTTTGTGCCTCTGCCATCCTCAGTGCTTGCTCCAAGTGATGACCAACATGGAGGAGTACCAATTCATCTGCTGATGGAGAACAGTTCATGGTAATCAGCCGGAGGCTTCCTTGCTCTTTTTTAACCTGAAGCCATGACACTTCATGGGGCCCAGAGTCAATGTTGAGGACTCTTAGGGCAACTCCCTCCCAACTGTATACCACAGTACCGCCACCTGTGTAGGGTTTATCCTGTTAGTGGAACAGGACATATCCAGAGATGCTGATGGTGGCATCTGGGACATTGTATAAATTGCTACAAAGTCTCAAAGAAATGATTGTATCAAGCTTATACACAAACTGAATAGCTTGCTAGGCCATTTCAGAAGGCAATTGAGAGTCAACCACATTGCTGTGTGTTTGGAGTGTCATGCAGGCCAGACTTCTTCCCTGAAGGAAATCAATGTATCAGATGGGGTTTTCCAACAATCGATAATGGTTTTGTGATCATCAGTAGATTCTTAATCCAAATTCCACCATCTGCCATGGCCGGATTTGAACCTGGGTCCCAGAACTTAGCTGAGCTTCTGGATTAATAGTCTAGCAACAATACACTAGGCAATTACCTCTAATATACATGCTGGAAGAGATTCAGAGAGACCTTGGGTTGCAAGTCCAGAGCTACTTGAAAATGGCAGCACAAGTGACTAAAGTGATAGCAAGAACTGCAGATGCTGGAGTCAGAGTCAATACAGTATCACTGGACCCGAAATGCTAACTCTGTTTTTCCCCTCACAGTAGCTGCCAGACCTGCTGAGCTTTTCCAGCAACTTTGTTTCTGTTCCTGATCTCCAGCATCTGCAGTTCTTTCGTTTTTTATTTCAATACAGTGTGGAGCTGGAGGAACATAGGTCAGGCAGCATCAGAGGAGCAGGAAAGTCTCTGTTTTGGGTCAGGACCCTTCATCAGGTCTAAAGTGGTAAAAGAAAAGGCTTACAATAAGCTTGCTTTCATTGGTCAGGGCATGAAGTAGAAATGTTAGCAAGCCATGTTGCAACTGAACAAGACTTTGGGTTAGGCCACATTTTGAGTTCTGTGCGCATCTCTGGTTACCACACTATAGGAAGGATGTGCAGGCTTTAGAGAGGATGAAAAAGAGGTTTACCAGAGTTGGATCATATTAACTATAAGGAGAAGGTTGACAAATTTGGATTGTTTTCACTAGAGTGTTCGAAGCTGAGGAGTGATCTGATAGAAGTGTATAAAATTACGAGAGGCATGGATAGGGTGGATAGTCAGAGCGTCTTTCCCAGGATGGCAATGTCAAATACTAGGGGGTATATGTTTAAGGTGAGGGGGAAAAGGTTAAAGGAAATGTGCAAGGAAAGTTTTGACACAAAGGGTAATATTGTGGGTGCCAGGATTGGGGGAGGTGGCTGAAGTGGACACAAAAGCAAAATTTAAGTAACATTCAGTCACGGAATTGAGGGATACAGACCATGAGCAGGCAAATAGGATTAGTTTAGAATCACATCACGGTCAGCACAGACACGATGGGCCGAAGAAGTTATATTCTGTGTTCTATGTCTGTAAATGTTCACTGAGAGAAAGCACTGAATCAAAGAAGCGATTGACTTGATTTACCATGCACACACATTGATGTCTAGTTTTACAGACAAAGTGCTCAAACTTGCCCATTCTTGAACCCTCCCTCAGTCCAGTGAGTGACAGCTTCCTTGACACAACAGCATCTTATGAATAAAATCAACACTCACTTCAGATGCACATATGTGGTGCAATATATTTGTGGTTGCCGACCAAATTATCTTTAATGTATATAAATTCATCTGTAAAAAATGGTATGAACAAATAGTTCTGGAGTTTTAATTTTAGTAGGACAAATCTGACAGTAATAAAACATAATTAAGCACTTTCACACTCTAATGTAAATTGATTGATGTTTTCAACTAATGATGTATGAAAGAAAAGGTACTTTAGAAACGAAGAACTGAACAGCAGTCCTTAGCTCAAAACCCAAATGAGTTATTTCCCATTTTCTTCTCCTTTTTCCCTTCTCGGTGTTTTCTCCTGAGGTAGAGTGGGCTGGAGGCATGGAGCAAAATGGGCTGGAGGTCCGAGCAGAGCGGGGACAGCCAGCAGGCTGGAGCCTCACGCAGAACGGGTATAGCCAGAACACTGTAGGCTCGTGTAGAGCAGGTACAGCCAGTTGGCTGAAGGCTTGAGCAGAACAGGAATGGCCAGCAGGCTGGAGGCCCAAGCAGAGTGGGACAGTTGTTGGAGTGGGGTCTGGTGCAGGCAGTCAGTGGCTTGCGAGCCCAGGTAGACCACATGTCATAGCCTCCTACGCTGATCTACTGCAGGCCCTATGTGGAAAAACTGTAATGCTTATCTTTTCAAATTTATTCTCATTTTTTAAAGTTATAGTGTGAACAACTGTAAGTAATGCAACTTTTTTTTCCCTCTCCTTTTCCCTTTATTTCTGTATTTTGCACCTAAGGTGGCAGCCAATGGGATGATTTTGTAAGCTTTTCACTGTACTCCTGTACTTCTGTACTTGAGCATATGCAACAGTAAAGGATATTTTAATTCTAATATAACATGATATCCCATTTCATGTTAGATCCTGTGAGACTATATTCCATCACACATTAGCTCCTGAGAGACTGTATGCTATCACACATTAGCCCCAGTAAGATGCATCTCAGCACGTTAACTCCTGTGAGACTATATGCCAGCGCACGAGCTCCTGTCAGACTATAACCAGCGTGTTAGCTCTTGTTGACTAAATCCCAATGGTATGACGCTTTTAACATCTCGACGTGCATTTAAAACTGATGACAGCAATAGATGGGATGTTATTCTGCCATGTTAAAAAATCATTCGAATTGTCTTATATATAAATTGTTTGGTTAGTTCTGTTTTATCTTAATTTCTTTTGAGCACTATTTTTTGTTAAAACCAAATCTACAGCATTGTGTGCTTGTGTTATTCGACCACTTCATTAAAACCCAAAAAGTAACATATGATCTATCTAATCAGATTTCAGTTTGGGATCTGACTTGTCCAGTAGTAACAGCAGTTGGTAGCGTAACACCTATAACTCATTACTTCCTATGGGATGATAACCAAAATGCACACGTTAGTGACTGGGCAATCATATTTCTGAGTATCGAAGACTTCATCCCTGAACAAATCAAAGTTTTTAGAACAGAAAAGGAGGAATGGAATACAAGTCTGTAAGATTACTATAACTCTGAATTTTCTTAGATGTTGAAACCTTTAAAAATTTTCAACATATTCAAGGCATCAATATTAGTTGTCAGACAAAAGTGACAATTATTAAATTTGTTTCCATTGGATCTTCTGTCCTGCAATATTTAATTTTACAAGTTTATGAAATGAAAAAGAGGAAAACAGAAAAGATTTTTCAGTAGAATGTTTTGAGTTTTTGAAGCTTAAAGATGCAATAATGGACAGCATTTTACGGTTCCTCACTAGTGCGTTTGAAAGTGGTGTGGGGAGGGAACTCATTAAACTCAACATGTGGGCCTGTGTGGGGCAATGAATGTGGGAACACATTTTTGGGGTCCCCTGTGCCCCTCAGAAGCAAGTGCCTCCCAAACCCCTTCCCATCCCCACAAGAGTCATTCCTCACCATTAACTCTCCCCTCAGGCCTCTCACATTCACACACCACTACCCTCTTCCCCATATTCCTCACCCGTCTTGCTCTGGGCCTGCTGGTTGGGCTCTGGTGATACTGCAGTAATTTAACTTCAGTTCAGCCATCAGGACTTTCTCTACTTTGGGGATTGACTGCAGTCCCACAAGTGGCCGCCACATCAACTAGACACTGCTGGAACAGTCTGACAGCAGTCCAAGGTAAAATTTCCAGCCTAAGATAGGGGCAGAAGTTGTGTCCTGAGCCAATACAACTCCTCCAAATGTTGCAGCCTAGCTCCTAACTAGCATTTCAGCAAAAACATGATATCTTACATGGTATCCTTCTTCTCTGACAAAACCATGCATTTTGCATGAGGTACCACATAAAGTTCTGAAGCTAGACTACTTGGTTTATTATTGTCCATTGTGGTGAAGAGGATCCGCAACCAAGTTGAGCACAGCAATCTCACACAAAGAGCAACATGATAATGGCTAGATAAAATGTTCTTGTGATGTTGATTGAGGTATAAAAATAACGTTAGCACTGATTGCAATGGGGAGAACTGTTTTGGTCCCTTTCAAATAGTGCCGTGGGATCTTTTATACCCAACTGACAAGACAGACAAGGTCTTACTTTAATATTTATTGAAAGGACAGCACCTCCAACAATGCAGCCGTCCCTTTGTACTATATTGCAAGTGCCAAGCTGGAAAATGTCTGGAATGAAAATTGACCCCTCCCCTATCAAGAGGCAGCTATGAATTGTGTCATGACTTTGAGTTTCACTTTTCTGTTAGAATTGAGGTTTTTTTTGGTTTTCATCTGGTGTGGGCATTGGTGGAATGGCTAGCATTTACTACCCATCTCTAATTTTTTTTTATTCACTGATGGGACTTAGGTATCTCTGGCTGGGCTAGCACTTGTTGCTCATCCCCAGTTGCCCTTGAGAACACGGTGGTGAGCTGCCTTTTGAACTGCTGCAGTCTGTGTGCTGTATATAGACTCACATTGCTATAAGGGAAGTAATTTCAGGATCTTGACCCAACAACACTAAGGAACAGCAATATATTTCCAAGTCAGAATGGTGAGTTGCTCAGAGGGAAACTTGCAGGTGTGTTGTTCCCATGCATCTGCTGCCCTTGTGCTTCTAGATGGTAGTGGTTGTGGGTTTGGAAGGTGTTGACTAAAATGAATTTCTGTAGTGCATCTCAGAGGTGGTACATACTCCTGCTACTGAGCATTGGTGGAAGAGTGAAAATTTGTGGCTTTGACGCCACTCAAGTGAGCTGCTTGGTCTAGGATGGCATTAAGCTTTTTGAATGTTGGAGTTGCACTTGTCCAGACAAGTAGAGAATATTCATTCACAACATTCAATAGGAGGGTAATTATACTAGGGGATTTCAAGTACCATAATACTAAATGGTATTAACATAGTATGAAGGGGTTGAGAGGGGGCTGATTTCTTGAATTGTATACAGGAGAGCTTTTATTTATTAACATGTAGAAGTTCCAATAAGGCACAGTACTGTGCTGGGCCTAATTCAGGAGAATGAAGCTGGACAGGAATTCAAGGTGCAGTGGGTGAGCATTTTAGCGATAGTGACTGCAAAACCACTTTTTATGGAGCAGGAGGAAGATGGTCTGCAGATAAGTATTTTTGTATTGGGATAAGGCAGATTTTGTAAAAATAGACAGGGATCAGCTATTTAGGAGTAAATCTAGTGCATAATAGTGGGAGGCATTGTCAAGGATACTGGGAGGAGGCTCAACATATTCCCTTTAGAGTAAAATGTAGGAGCAACAAGCCCAGAGATCTGTTCAAGACCATTCAAGACCGGATTTTAAAAAAAAGTCAATAACAGGTATAAACAGAGCGAAACAACAGAGGCCCTGGAGGAGTGTAGGGAGGATCTCAAGAAAGGAGAGCAAAGATGGGGCTTGCAAAAATGCTGGCGGCAAGATTAGGGAAAATACCTAATTAGGGAAAATCTACAGGTATACAAGGGGAAGAGAATAACCAAGGAAAGAGTGAAGTCTATTATAGACCAAGGAGGTATCTGTGGATGAATCTAAAGGATATTGATAGAATGTCACATCTGTCTTTACCTGGGAGAAGGAGAATGCAAATACAGAAAACGAAAAGGTGGACTGAAGGTCTTGGGCAGAATGACATAAGAAGTGAGGAAGCATTGGAGGTTTTGTTTGGTTTAAAAGTGAACAAAATGCCAAGTCCAGATGAATTGCATCCCAGGCTGCTGTGGGAGGAAATAACAACGGCCCTGACCAAATTTCTAAATTGTCTCTGGCCACAGGTGAAGTGCCAGAGAACTGGTGGATTGCGAGTGAGGTTCTACTTTACGGAAAGGGTGGTAGAGATAGACTTGAGAATGATAGACCAGTGAGTCTCATGTCAGTCGAAGGGAATTTATTAGAGAAAATAGTGAAGGAGAATATTATTATGATATACATTGACACAGAGACTACAGGAGGACTTAGATATCAGGTCTTACGGCTGCAAGATCAAAAATTGTTCTACTGACGAGTCCACATGACATATTCATAGCGAGTGGTGGTTATCGCACTCCTCAATATTAACTCTATCAGATCCATTAATGCCAGCTTTCAAAGCCATTATAAAGCACAGTTAAGACTCAGCCACATTACTGTAGATCTGGAGTCACATGTAGGGTAGACCAGGTAAGAATGGCAGCAGTCCTTCCCTCAAGAACCCCATAGGCTATTAAAACAATCAGTGGCAGTTTTGTGGCCATTATCACTGCAATTTAACTTTCATTTCCAGGTGGTATTGTTGAATTTAACTTCTATCAGCTGCCATTTGAACCTGCCTCCCCAAGCATTAATCCAAGCCTCCAGTGAGATCACCACCTCCTCCACTCCCAACTCATTGCATTTAAACAACTTTGGTCCTGATGCTAAGCAAAGGTCATTGGAACAAAATATATAACAATGAAAAGTGGTAAGTCATGTTAATCATAATTTTGATTAATTTCTTTCAGAGAAAGCAATGTAAAAGTCTTCTGCCTCAGTAAAATCTTACCCATTGCTGTTTCTGGCTAATTACAGCATACCAAATTGTTGCCCGAGTGAATTGAGCTAACTCTGAATGAATCAGGGAGTCAACTTAGAACAGGACGACAAATCTAAATCCTGTGTAATAACAACCCAGAGTCGCTAGTCAATGCACCAGACCTGATGACTACAAATGCCCAGCATTTTCACACACAGATGAAATTCCATTAAAGCTCTGTCATTCAATTTAGGGTTGCATTTCTCATAACACAAAGATTATATAATCCCAAAGCACCACTTGTAATATCTTTTATCTCCGTTGAAACAAATTGCACAATTGTAATTGTTTTGCATTACAATGATGTGAAAAGGCTAATGGGGGCAGACGCAATTCCAGGGAGGTTCAAGTACTTTTCAAAAGGCATATTGTCCGCAGGCATTCACATCTTGGTAAGATATGATCTTTGAGAGCAAATTTGTCAGAATACATACAGTAAGAAGTCCAATAACAGTAAAATTAATGCAAAATGAATGTTGATTTTATTGCCGCAAAGGGAATTATGCACTACTCCCAGATTGCAAAGGTACTTTTATTCAGTCATGGCAATGCTGCATGACCAGATGACCAGAATTTACTGTGAATCCATAATTGCCCTCAAGATGGCAGTAGTGAACTACCTACATTAACCCACATTCATTGGGTATTACTCTTGCAGTACTGTTATGTTCAGAGTTCTAGGATTTTGACTCAATAAGACTGGAGAATTGAATTTTATTCTTCAATAATTTTAGCCTGATTAAGCAAGTGAGAAATTAAATTATATTCTGTTTAATTGAATTGAATTGAATTGAGGAATTATATTCTGCTTAATTATAGCCATCATGTGGAGGTTCCATTGTTGGACTGGGGTGGACAAAGTCAGAAGTCACGCAACACCAGGTTATAGTCCAACAGGTTTATTTGAAATCACAAGCTTTCAGAGTGCTGCTCCTTTGTCAGGTGAAGTTGACTTCATCCTGACTTAGAAATGCATCTCCAATCTTTCATCATTGCTGAATCAAAATCCTGGAATTCCCTCCCTAACAGCATTGTGGGTCAACCCACAGTAGGTGGACTGCGGCAGTTCAAGAAGGCAGCTCACCACTACCTTCTCAAGGGCAACTAGGGACAGGCAATAAATCTTGGCCAGCGAGTAACGCCCACATCCCGCAAATGAATTTTAAAAATTCTCCCAAGAGTCCTGCCACTTACTTTATACTTTCCTCTTGCATTTGTCCAAACAAAATGCATCACCTCACCAAATGAAACTCCATCTGCCATTTCACTGACTAA
The DNA here is from genome assembly GCA_024137785.1 of Ginglymostoma cirratum. Lineage (NCBI taxonomy): Eukaryota > Metazoa > Chordata > Chondrichthyes > Orectolobiformes > Ginglymostomatidae > Ginglymostoma > Ginglymostoma cirratum. The sequence continues at coordinate 1,035,662 of JAHRHZ010000112.1, forward strand.
CTTTCCAACTGAACTATATCCTGTTGCATCCTTTGATATTCTTCCTCACTATCCACAACTCCACTAATTTTTGTGCTGTCTGTAAACTTACAAATCAGACAACTGACATTTTCATCAAAATCATTTATGTACATTGTAAAAAAGAGGTCCCAGCACTGACTGTTGCGGAACACCACTGGTCCAGTCAGAAAAACACCCCTCCACAAATACCCCCTGTCTGCAATTTGTTATCTATGTGTAGCTTAGCTCACTTTAAATTTCCAACTGGAATCTAGAGTAAGAAATACAGGTTCTTATTAGCATAAATGAGGTAGGTTTAGGTTTTGTGGAATGCAAAGAAGTGATAACAAATTGACAGCTATTTTACCTTTACTGCCCTCTAGCTTCAATGGCCAAGCCAATTTTGTATCCAAGTTGCCAAATCACCATGGTTCCCATGTGCTTTGATCTCCTGGAGCAGTCTAGAATGAGGGACCTTGTCAAATGCTTTAGTAAAGTCCATATAGACAGCATCCACTGCCTTACCTTCACTGATCATGTTCATCCTTTCCTCAAAAAACTCATTCAATTTTGAGAGATAATACCTCCTTTGCACAAAGCCATACTGACTATCCATTCTTCTCCAAATCCAGTCCTGAAGAAGCTTCTCCAAAAATTGCTCTACTACAGACATGAGGCTCACTGGCCTATAATTTCCGGGATTATCCCTGTTGCCCTCTTGAACAAAGGATCAGCATTAGTTTTTCTTCAGCCTTCTGGAAAATTAACCTGTGGCTAAAGATACAAAGACCTAAGTCAAGTTCCCAGCAATCTCTTCCCTTGCCCTCCTCAGTATTTCTGGAATAGATCCAGTCAGGACCTGGGGACTTATCTACCTTAATGTTTTTCAAGAGACCCAACACCTTTTTGCTAATGTCAACATGATCTAGAATATTAACTTGGGTCTTGAAGATAGTGGACAGGTTTTGGGAGTCAGGAGGTGAGTTACCTACTGCATTATTTCTAGCCTATATCCTGTTTTTGTGGGCACAGTATTTATGTGGCTAGTCCACTTCAGTTTCTGGTTAATGGTAACCCCCAAGGGTATTGATAGTGCAAGAATTCAGTGATATTGATGTCATTGATTGTCAAAGGTTAGATTATCTCTTATTTGAGATTGACTTTGCCTGGTATTTCTGTGGCACAATGTAACTTACGATTCTTCAGCCTAAGCTTGGATTTTGCCCAGGCCTTATAACATAGACTGGTTCAGTATGAGGAGTCACAAATGACACTGAATATTGTGCCATTATCAGGGGAACATCTCTACTTCTGAACTTATGATGAAGTGATGACCATTGATGAAGCACTTATAGTTAGGCCTAGCATACTTATGCTCAGGAACTCCTGCAGAGATGTCCTGGAGATGAGATGGCTGACCTCTAACAGTTATCTTCCTATGAACCTGATATAACTCCAGGCAACAGAGGTTTCTTCCAATTCCCATTGACAGCAGTTTTGCAAGGGGTCCTTGATGCCACACTTGGTCAAATGCAGCCTTGATGTCAAGGGCCATTACTCACATCTCACCTCTAGAATTCAGCTCTTTTGACCAAGTTTGGACCTAGGCTGTGATGAGGATAGGATCGGAGTGGCCTTGGGCAGAATCTAAACTGAGTGTTAGTGATAGTAGGAAGTGAGCAGCTTGTTGCTAAGCAAGTGCTGCATGGTAACACTTTTGATGACACTTGCAATTACTTTACAGACAATTGAGTATAAACCTTTGGGGTGGTTATTGGTCAGGTTGGATTTGTCCTTTTTTTGTGTACAGGGCATAACTGGGCAATTTTTCACCTTGTCAGGTAGATATGAACCTTGTAATGGTACAGGAACAGTTTCACTAAGGATGTAACAAGTTCTGGAACACTAGTCGTCAGTACTTCTACCAAAATGTTGTCAAGATCCATAGCCTTTGTAGTGTCCAGTGCCTCCACCTGTTGTTTGCTATCAGGTGGAGTGAATCAAATTAGCTGAAAATCGTTGTCTGTAATGGTGGGGACCTCTGGAGGAGGCTGAAATGTATCATCCACTCAGCACTTCCGGCTGAACATTGTTCCGAATGCTTCAGCTTTATCTTTTGCAATGAGGTTCTGGGCTGTTCCATTATTGAGGATGGGGCTTTATGTGGACCCTCTTCCTCCATTGAGTCGTTTGATTGTCCACCATCATTCACAACTGGTGGTAGCCCCTTAATTGTCCCTTAAGATTAGTTAAGGGTCATAATCATAAAGTTTTAGAGGTAACACAAGAAGATGCCCATCGGAACCACCGAATGCCATCAACCACATTGCTATGGGCCTGGAGTCACATGTAGGTCTGACAAGTGAGGATGGCAGATTTCCTTTACTAAAGGATGTTAGTGAACCAGATGGCTTTTTGCAGAAATCAATAATATTATCAAGGTCACCATTACTGAGGTCAGCTTTCAACACTGGATTTCTTTTTAAAATAAAAATGAATTTTAATTCTATGAATTGCCTGGGATTTAAAACTGCGTCTAAAACCATTCCCCTGGCCAGCTTAGTTTCTAGCTGAGAGCCAACGCCTTTACTCCAATGTCTCCTCATAGCTTGCTGTCAAATCTGTACAGTTGATATTAAGACTGCAGTGAAGAAGGAGTAATGATATATTCCTGAATGTTAGCAGGTTAACACAAGGCAAAGCACATATCACTGACTGTTATCGCCATCAGTTATCTGAAGGTCTGCTTCCCAAGCAATTTTTAGAAAGGTACCAGAGATAGTAAACCTTTCCTGTCTCCCACTGTTGGAGTATCACATCAGCCAATGTGCCTGTGCAAAATGCTTCTGATAGCTTTGAAACTTCCCTGCAGAAAGCATCACCATAATAAAGATAGGCCTGCCTCCCTGTTGTATCTGTTATTCACTAATGCTGTGCAATTATTTGATCTGGCAATCTATGGAACACATGAAAAAGTGAACCTGAGAGAAATTTTTAAATTAGAAATTCGATGCTTGGTTGTTGAAATTTCTAGCTTTTCTTTTCCTGGTATCCAAGGAGATAGGAGCAGGTAGAGGCTATTCAGTACAGAAGAAAAGAACAAAAGGACGAAATAAAAGAAGTATGGCACAGGAATAGGACCTTCGGCCCTCCGAGCCTGTGCCGATCATCATGTCCTGACTAAACTAAGAAAAAACAAACCCCCTGCCCTTATTCAGCCATCAGAGTACTCATGAGCAAAGACGAATCTGGTCCTAAAGGAAGAGTGCTAAACTGGGGAAAGGCCAACTATAGCAAAATTTGGCAGAAGCTGGGGAATGTGGATTGGGAGCAGCTGTTTGAGGGTAAATCCACATTTGATATGTGGGATGCTTTTAAAGACGGGTTGATTAGAGTGTAGGACAGACATGTCCCTGTGAAAATGAGGGATAGAGAGGTCAAGATGAGGGAACCATGGATGACAGGTGAAATTGTGAGGCTAGCAAAGAGGAAAAAGGAAGCATACATAAGGTCTAGGCGACTGAAAACAGACAAAGCTTTGGAAGAATATCGGGAATGTAGGGCCACTCTGAAACGAGGAATTAAGAGGGCTAAAAGGGGTCATGAAATATCTTTAGCAAACAGGATTAAGGAAAATCCCAAAGCCTTTTATTCGTACATAAAGAGCAAAAGGGTAACTAGAGAAAGGTTTGGCCCATTCAAGGACAAAGGAGGGAAGTTATGCGAGGAGTCAGAGAAAATGAGTGAGATCCTTAATGAGTGCTTTGCGTCAGTATTCACCGAGGAGAGGGACATGACGGATGTTGAGGTTAGCGATAGATGTTTGATTACTCTAGGTCAAGTCGGCATAAGGGGGCGGAGGGGGGGGTGCGGCGGGAAGTGTTGGGTACTCGAAAAGGCATTAGGGTGGACAAGTCCCCAGGTCTGGATGGGATATATCCCAGATTACTGAGGGGAGCAGGAGAGGAAATAGCTGGGGCCTTAACAGATATCTTTGCAGCATCCTTGAGCACAGGTGAGGTCCCAGAGGACTGGAGAATTGCTAATGTTGTCCCCTTGTTTAAGAAGGGTAGCAAGGATAATCCAGGTAATTATAGACCGCTGAGCCTGACGTCAGTGGTGGGGAAGTTGCTGGAGAAGATACTGAGGGATAGGATCTATTTACATTTGGAAGAAAATGGGCTTATTAGTGATAGGCAGCATGGTTTTGTGCAGGAAAGGTCATGTCTTACCAACTTGATAGAATTCTTTGAGGAAGTGACAAAGTTGATAGATAAAGGAAGGGCTTGTAGATTGTTGGAGTAGCAGATAGTGAAGGGGACTGTCGGAGAATGCAGCAGCATATAGATAGATTGGAGAGTTGGGCGGAGAAATGGCAGATGGAGTTCAATCCAGGCAAATGCGAGGTGATGCATTTTGGAAGATCCAATTCAAGAGCGAACTATATGGTAAATGGAAAAGCTCAGGGGAAAATTGATGCAGAGAGAGATCTGGGTGTTCAGGTCTATTGTACCCTGAAGGTGCCAATGCAGGTCGATAGAGTGGTCAAGAAGGCACACGGCATGCTTTCATTCATCGGACGGGGTATTGAGTACACGTGTTGACAGGTCATGTTACAGTTGTATTGGACTTTGGTTCAACCACATTTGGAATACTGCGTACAGTTCTGGTTGTCACATTACCAAAAGGATGTAGATGTTTTGGAGAGGGTGCAGCGGAGGTTCACCAGAATGTTGCCTGGAATGGAGGGCGCTAGCTATGAAGAGAGGTTGAGTAGATTAGGATTATTTACATTAGAAAGACAGAGGTTGAGGGGGGACCTGACTGAGGTCTACAAAATCATGAGAGGTATAGACAGGGTGAATAGCAAGAAGCCTTTTCCCCCCAGAGTGGGGAACTCAATTACTAAGGGTCACGATTTCAAGGTGAGTGGGGAAAGATTTAAGGGAGATATGCATGGAAAGTTCTTTACGCAGAGTGTGGTGGGTGCCTGGAACACGCTGCCAGCAGAAGTGGTAGATGTGGGCACGATAGCTTCATTTAAGATGTATCTAGACAAATACATGAATGGGCAGGGAGCAGAGGGATACAGATCCTTGGAAAATAGGCGACAGATTTAGATAGAGGATCTGCATCAGCGAAGGCTTGGAGGGCCAAAGGGCCTGTTCCTGTGCTGTAATTTTTTGTTCTTTTGTTCTTTGTTCTATTACCCCACTATTCCCTCCCTATTCATGTAACGAGCCAGATGCCTCTTAAATGTCACCAACATGCCTGCTTCCACCACCTCCTCTGGCGGTGTGTTTCAGGCTCCTACCACTCTCTACATGAAAAACTTCCCTTGCACATCTCCCGTAAACTTTTGTCCTCTCATCTTGAACGTGTGCCCCCTTGTAACTGAAACTTCAACCCTGTGAAAATGCCTCTGACTATCCACCCCATCTATGCCTCTCAATCTTGTAGACCTCTAGCAGGTCTATTCTCAGCTGCCGTCTTTCCAGTGAAAACAATCCTAGTCTTTTTAACCTTTCCTCAGCCAATGCCCTCGAGACGAGGCAACATCCTTGTGAACCTTCTCTGCACTCTCTCCAAAGCTTCCATGTTCTTCTAGTAATGTGGCAACTAAAACTGCACACAATACTCCAAATGCTGCCTAACAAGGGTTTTATATAGCTGCAGCATGGTTTGCCAACTCTCGTACTCCATGTCCTGACCAATGAAGGCAAGTGTGCCATATGTCTTCTTAATCACTTTGACCACCAGATCAGTCTGTATGTTAATGTTCTTAAGGATTCTGCCATTTATAGTTTAATTCACACTTAAATTTTATCCCCCAAAATGCATCACCTTGCATCAAACTCCATCTGCCATTTCAGTGCCTAAGTCGCCAATCTATCTATATCCTGTTGTGTGCTATCACAATCATTGGCACTATCAGCAACTCCACCAATCTTCATGTCATCTGCAATTTACTAACCAGCCCACCCACATTTTCCTCCAGATCATTTATTTATATTACAAACAGAGGACCTAAGACTGATCCGTGTGGAACACCCATAGTTACTGGTCTCGATTCTGAAAAACACCTTTCCACTGCTACCCTCTGTTTCTATGACGAGACCAGTTTTGTATCCATTTAGCCAACCTGCCCTGAATCCCATGTGATTTTAGTTTTTGTACCAATGTGGGACTTTATCAAATTTCTTACTAAATTTCCATATAAACTACATCCACAGCTCTTCCCTCAATTATCTTTGTCACCTCTTCAAAAAATTTGATCGGGTAAGTGAGACATGATCTTCTCCATATGAAACCATGCTGCCTGTCACTAACTAGTCCATTTTCTTCCAAATGTGCATATATCCTGTCCATCAGTATCTTCTCCAAGAGTTTCCCCACCACAGATGTCAGACTCACTGACCTATAAATTTACTGAATTATCTCAGCTTCCTTTTTTAAACAAGCGAACAACTTTGGATAATCTCCAGTCCTCTGGAACCCCACCTATGGTCAAAGAGATGTGACGATATCTGCTAATGCCCCAACTATTCCTTCCCTTGACTCTTGCAAAAACCTGGGGTATATCCCGTCTGGCCCTGGGGACTTGTCTACCTTAATGCAACTTAGAATACCCAAAACTTCCTCCTTTAATATATTGACATTCTCTAGAGTATTCACACGCTCATCCTTGACCTCAACATCAGTTATGTCCTTTTCCTTGGTGAATATCAAAACAAAGTACTCATTAAGGATTTCTCCCACTTCCTGTGGCTCCACGGATAACATCCCTCCTTTGTATTTGAGGGACCTACCCTTTCCTTTGCTACCCTCTTTCTTCTAATACATGCACAAAAGGCCTTGGGATTCTCTTTGACCCTGTTTGCTAAAGGCACTTCATGGCTTCTTTCAGCCTTCCTAAATCTACATTTAAGTTCCTTCCTTATTTCTTTTTAGTCGTCAAGGGCTTTGTCAGTTTGTAGCTGCCTAGACCTATTGTATCTTTCCTTTAGACTAAGTTTATAAAAACCCTTGTCTGCCATTCCAATCCTCCAGTTTTGCAGGGACATGCATGCCCTGCACTTTAATCAACTGGTCTTTAAAAGCCCCCCACATGCCAGATTTAGATTTGCCGTCAAATAAATGCTCCCAATCCACATTCCCCAGTTCCTGTCCAATTTGGATGTAATTGGCCCTTGCCCAATTAAACACCCTTACCTGAGGGCCACTCTTGTCCTCGTCCATGACTACTTGAATTCTTAAGGAGTTATAGTCACTAAGCCCAAAATGCTCTCCTGCTGAGACATCGATCACCTGACCTGGCTCATTCCCAAATACCAAATCTAGTATGGTCTCCTCTCTGGTTGGATTGTCAAAAAGCCCTCCTGGACACATCTAACAAATTGCTCTCCATCCGAGTCCCTGGCTCTAAGGGAATCCCAGTCAATAAGAGAAAAGTTGAAGTCATCCACCACAACTATCCTCCTGTTTTCACCACAACTATCCAGTATCTGACTACATACCTGCTTCCCTCTCTCCTGTGGCCTTTTGGGGGTCTATAGAAAACTCCCAGCATTGTGATTTCACCCTTCCTGTTCCTGAGATCCACCCATAATGCCTCACTGCAAGATTCCTCTGATGTATCCTCTCTCAACACAGCTGTGATGTGATCCCTTATCAGCAATGCAACTTCTCCACCCCTTGTGTTTCCCTTTCTGTCCTGTCTAAATCAGCAATATCCTCGAATGTTGAACTCCCAATCCTGCCCCTCCTTTAACCATGTGTCCATACTGTCAATAACATCATAATTCCACGCAGTAATCCATGCTCTTAGTTCATCTGTTTTACCTTGCATTGAAGTAAATGCACTCCAGACCTCCAGTCCCTCCGAGCCCCACAACTTCTCTCTGCCTGCTCTTATTCTGCACTATGCATATCCCAGTCCAATCACTTTCTGGCCTGTTGTTCTGGTTCCCACCCTCCTGCCACACTAATTTAAACCCTCCCTAAGAGCTCTAGCAAACCTCCCGCACAAGATATTGGTGCCCTCCAGTTCAAGTGCAATCCATCCTTTTAGTACAAGTCCCACCTTCCCCAGAAGACATCCCAATGATCCATATATCTAAAGCCCTCCCTTCTATACTAGTACTGTAGCAACATGTTCAACCTGTCTCTGTTCCTAGCCTCACTAGCCTGTGGCACAGGTAGTAATCCTGAGATTATTACTTTGGTAGTGTAGTGTTTTGAGCACAATCACTCCTTGACACCAGCTCCTCTGCAATATTCAGACCAGTCATAGCCACTGCAGCACTATCTCCCAGAATTCTTCTCAGTGACACCTCTACCACTCTTAGATTTGACACTCTGCCTTCTGTCAATCAATGATGGTGTTCTGTTGTGAACCACTCCTCGGTCATGGTGACTGCAGTGCCTTGTCCCAGAATTCCTCTCAGTGACATCTCTGCCAGCCTCAGATTCAATACTCTTTCTCACATCGTCAGTGATGGTGTCCTGTTGCGATCCGCTCCCCAGTTGTGGTGACTGCAGTGTAGTGTCCCAGAATTCCTCTCTGTACTTCCAAACTGATTCACCATTTAAGTAAAACCACGGCGGCCTGTATCTGAACTCTGTCAATCCATTGTGATTCTATATCCCCTTATTCCCTTGCTCAATAATTTTCAAGTAATCACCAGCCTTGACAGTTTTACTCTTAGGGCAGACGATTCCAGGTTTCCATCATCCTTATTTAAGATTGTGTTGTCAACAAATCTGGTAAAAAAAAAACTATTTCCTTTTAACTGTGGCAGTTGAATGCTATAAATATGTCAACCATTATGTTCTGTTGTTAGCAGATTTATTCCATGATAAAACGATGAAACACATCTCGTAAAAGGGTTCTTTCTATTTTAGTTAGAACAATGTTAGCACTCCTGTTAGAATGGCATGGTGGCTCAGTGGTCAGCACTGCTGCCTCTCAGTGCCAGGGATCTGCATTCAATCCCAACCTTCGGTGACTGTCTGTGTGGAGTTAGCACATACTCCCTGTGTCTGCGTGGATTTCCTCCCACAGCCCAAAGATGTGCAGGTCAGGTCAATTGGCCATGCTAAATTGCCCATTGTGTCCAGGAACATGTAGGTTAGGTGGATTAGCAATGGCCAATGCAGGGTTATGGGGATAGGGTGGGGTGGTAAGTCTGGGTGGGATATTCTTTGGAGAGTCAGTGTGGACTTGTTGGGCCAAATGGCTTGCACCCATACTGTGGAGATTCTATGACTAATACATTGACATAGAAAGCACAAAACACACATAACATTGCAGGAAAGTGGAAGGCGGTACTTTGCTTTAAGTTAGGTTGTGATGATTGCATGCAAAGTGACAATTATTTTAGGCAATTTTAAGAGATTTAATTTAGAATTCACCTTTGAACCAGAAGGTTGTTAGTCTTCTGGTATGCAGGCATGTAATCAGGAAGCATCAGTCTGAGGCTGAATCTTTGGATACATAATGCATTTTGACCATCTCTTTGGAATCCAATAGTCTAATCAATGTGGTCTATGGTCTTTCTCAATTTGAAACTTCGATCCCATCAGTAACATGAGAATCACTCGCATTACCACATCAATGCCAATGTGTCTTACTCTATGGTCATGTAACATTGTTCTCTGCTTCAGCTAATGTTCTGGAAGTGAGATAGACTAGTTTCCTTCTAGCATTGAACTGGACCTGAAAGAATACTGCTTCTAAGCCTGTTGAGGATGCAACTGTGGCACCACATTGGGCACCCTGGGATTATAATCCACTAACACGTCTGAAGAAATCACTGTCTCTTTTATGTCCTGAAATGCTACAGTTTCTCAATATTTCAATGCGACTAATGAATTTCCTAACTCGGTTGATCATTCTTAGAAGTCTCTGTACATTTTTGACTCTCTTTGGTTTTCTTAGTGGAAAGTCGCCTTTGGCTTTGGTTTTCTAGGAAAGTTGCCTTTGGCTTTGGTTTTCTTGGATCTGCCCTTATCCATCTCATTGTGGTGATATGTCACAAGAATCTAATCTTCGCACTTGCAAATTTGAATTCTCATTCAATGAAGGCTGCATTCTGTAAAGGTCTCAAAGTATCATAAACTGTGTGGTCATGCTCCTAATTCATAGAGCTATGTCATCCATATGGCAATTTCTTCCTGTTTTCTCTTCTAAAATGTGTGACATAATACATTGTAAACATCCTTGGAGTTCATGATATCTCAAAAGAAAACTGATTAAAATAGAATTGCCTGAAATTTGTGATGCATGTTGTTAACAGCCCGGACGCATAGTCTAAGGGTATTTTCCAAAAAAAAAAGTGCTGTTAGCATCTAGCGTTTGTTCGATTGACTCATGGGATATAGATGTTGCTGGCTGGCCCAACATTTATTACTAACCCATTTATTACTGCCCTTGAGGAGGTGGTTGTGAGCTGCCTGCTTGAACTCCTGTAGGGGGTGCCACCAAGTGCTGTAAGTAGACCCACATTGCTCTTAGGGAGGGATTTCCAGGATTTTGAACCAGCAACACTAAAGGAACGTCAATACATTACCAAGTCAGAAGTGAGGATGTTTGCTGATAATTGCACAGCGTTCAGCACCATTCATGACTACTGAAGCTGTCCATGTTCAAATGCAGCAAGACCTGGATAAAATCCAGGCTTTTCCTGAAAATTTGTGAGTAATATTCATGCCTCACATTCACTGACAGGCACTGGAAGGTAACTTGCATGTGGTCATGTACCCATGCATCTCTTGCTCTTGTCTTTCCAGATGGAGTTGGTCATAGGTTTGGAAGATGCTGTCTAACGATATTTAGAACATGAACAGCATGCTATTTTGAGTTAGGTCTGACATTGGATGGACTTCTCTCTGCACAGCCTTATTTAGTTATTTCTGGTCTACCCAGAGCCTTAGCTCTCCCTTCAGCTTGAATGCTGTTCTAATCCCCGAAAACCTCCAAGTTGGCCCTTGATGGGAGACATTACTCCTCTGTGGAGAATTCTATTGATCTCTTTTTTAAAATTTTCTAGCAATGAGTGTGGTTCCCTCCTGAGATTAGCACCTTGTTGCAACATATTCTGGTATCCTTTCTGGAGTTTAGCTAATCCCCAGAGGAGCTGTGGAAATTCTCAATGTAATTCTATGCTGTCGTCTTGCTTTGAGACTTTGAGACTCTCCTGGAGATCAGTACTGTATGTGTATTTTGCTGACCAAATATACTCTTTTATTCTTTAAGATATTGCATCTCATTGATCTTTCATCCTTTGAGCTTAAGTGTAGATTGATCTGAGCATTTCCATGATGATCCATGCCTTGTATTGTAGTTTAGTTCTTGATGGCCGGACAGCTACTCTTTTAAGCCTGCATAGCATGCTAAACCACTTGTTCAAGAGTTAAGCCTGCTCTTGATTGTAAAGAAAAATTAGATAACTTTTCATAAACTTTGCAGGTTGATCATGAAAAAGCTCATTTTCTTTTATTCACTCGTAGGACGTGGGTGTTGCTGGCTGGCCAACATTTATTGCCTATCCATAATTGTCCTTGAGATGTTGGGGATGAGCTGCTGTAGATTGATTCTCAATGCCCTTAGAGAGGGAATTCTACGATTCTGACCCAGAAACAGTGAACGATCAATGACAATTTTCATGTCAGGATGGTGAGTGGATTGGAGAGGATCTTGCAGGTCATTGTGTCCCAAGTATCTGCTGCCCTGGTCGTTCTAGGTGGATGTGCATGTGAGTTTGGAAGGTGCTGTTTAAGGATCTTTGGCAAATTTCTGCATTGTATCTTGCAGATAGTACATACTGCTGCTACTGAGGTGGAAGAAATGGATGCTTATGGATGTGATGTCAATGAAGTAGGCTGCTTTGTCCTGGATGGTGTCATGCTTCTTGAGTGTTGTTGCAGTTGCATCCGTCTGGACAAGTGGGGTGTATTCCATCACACTCCCAACTTGTGCTTTGTAGATGGTAGACAGGCTTCGGGGAATCAGGAGCTGCATTACTTGCAGCAGTATTCCTAGCCTTTGACCTTGTTTTGTGCCCACTGTGTTGTGGTGAGTCCAGTTAAGTTTCTGGACCAAGGATGTTGATAGTGGGGGATTTAGTCACCGTAACACCATTGAATGTCAAGGGATGGTGGTTAGATTGGTTCTTGTTAGAGATGGTCAGTGCCTGTTAACGAATGTGAGGTACAAATGTTGCTTGCGACTTTTCAGGAAAAGCCTGGATTTTGTCCAGGTCTTGCTGCATTTGAACATGGACTGCTTCAGTGTCTGAGTAGTCATGAATGGTGCTGAACATTGTGAAATCATCACCAAACATCTTCACTTCTGACCTAATGGTGGAGGGAAAGTCATAGGTGAAGCAGCTAAGGTTGATTGGGCGGAGAACACTGCTCAGAGGAACTCCTGCAGAGATCTCCTGAAGCTAAGATTACTGGCCTCCAACAACCACAACCATCTTCCTATGTAGTTATCTTTCAATGCATCAGACTGAAACATCTGATGACGCCATATTGGTCTGTCAACAACAATTTGATAGACTCCCCTGGCTTAAAATAAAGCTTAAAATGAAATGAAATTGTGCTCGCTTGATTATGAGTTTCTCTTTTGGGATGTAATATGCATCTAGAATGCCATCAGGATGAATTTGAAATCTGGTATGGTATCATCTATCTCCTGACACACAAGGACAATAGGCCCCAAGTCATAGCAATAGGCCCCACTACATCTGCAACAAGAAAATCCTAACCTAATGCATCTGCTCTTTGGAATTCAAACTCATGATGTTTGATACCTCTGGAACTGCTACTTGCATTATTCCCAATATTGGAGCCTTCTCTCTTTTCAAATGGCTACAGAGGGAACAGTAACTGCTCAATTAATTCTACTGGCACTCAGCAGACCTTTCATCCTGGTAAGTCATATATTTGTTGCTTTCTTTATTTTGAAGTCTTTTGTTGATTGTTCCCTGGTTGATATTGTTGAATTGGAATCAATTTATCCTTAAATTGAAGCCTTTACTGTTGTTAACAGGGTTTGTTTTGCTCCAAGGGTTGCAACTTGGGGTTCAATTCTGCACTTTGGAGATGTGGTTATCCTTGTCTGCTGGTAATTTGTTGTCCTAATAATTTCCCCGTAACTCAGAGAGGCTGCTGTCCAACTTGAAAAGGTTCTGGGAATTCATTCATTTCTACTGATATCCACTATACTATTCTCTAAGTAACTGTTTCTCAAAACTTTTGCAGCCTCTTGAACTTGTCTTTTCAGTTCCCACATACCATCTCAACATGTTTCCATCTTCTTGATACAACAGTTTGCACCTGAGTGTCATCCTGGTTTATTGTGCTCAAGTATTGTAGTGATTGTGATGAAGTCATCCAGGTGGACTTCATAGATTATGAGTTCCCTGATTGAGGCTGTTAATCTGGTTCAAACAGGGAGTCCTGGCTGACAGATAGAAACAGGATTATCAGAGGTTCACTTCACTCTGACAGCTACCACTGATGGACCCAGATTAATGTCAGGGATTCTCCATGTGTAGATAAATGGTGAATTGGTGTTGGGATATCAGCCTCTGTGGAGTTACTTCAATGTCTAAAGTGTGAATGAAGCAAATGGCTTTCTGGCACAGAGGTGCTTGTTCATTGTTTCATATAGAGCATTCCTCACACAATAGATCCTCACATTCATATGTTCATGGATACTATGGGCAATTTAGCATGGCCAATCCACCTAACCTGCACATCTTTGGACTGTGGGAGGAAACTGGAGCAGCCGGAGGAAACTCACGCAGACACAGGGAGAATGTGCAAACTCCATTAAGACAGTCACCTGAGGGTGGAATTGAACCTGGGTTCCTGACACTGTGAGGCAGCAGTGCTAACTACTGAGCCCCCATGCTGCCCCCTTAGGAAATTAAAAAATAAATTAAATATTACGTTTTAAATTTTTAACATGTAATAAAGAAACAGATTGAAAGTCAATTTACACGAACATACAAACAAGAAAGAAGAGTTGGTCTCTCGGTCCTTCCAGCCTGCTTGCCATTCATTAAGATTATTTATTTGAACTGATGTTAACCTCAACTCCACATTTCTGAATACCCTGGAAAATCTTTCATCCTCTTGGTAATCAAGAACCTATCCATTGCCTTTTGAGGAAGACAATTCCAAACATTCACAATCCTCTGACAGAAAAATGTTTCTTCCTCTCCAATTAAATGGGCAACCCCTTCTCTTTAACCTATGACCCCTAGTTCTGGACTCTTCCTCAAGAAGGAACTACTTTTACACATCTGCCTGGTCAAGTATCCTTAATTTCAATTAAGTCATGCCTGATTCTTCTAACCTTTCATTTTAATATTGCTGTACTTTCAGCATTTGGTTCAAACCAGACATTACAGCTAGCAATATGGCCCTGGAGCACAGGCACTTTTCAATCTTCTGGTGGCAGCCACTTGTAGAAGCCGCAAGTGTCAAAAGCAGGAAGTTTGTTTTAATCTGCGTTCCTCTGTGAAATAACTCTACAAAGGCCAGTATCCCGTCACCAAGTCACCCTTTATTTACATGTGCATAATACAAGACACTGCTCAAGCTAGCACAGAACCAATTCCTTGAGTGAACACAACCTCTGACAATGCTGTTTATATCTGTCAGCCAGGTGTCCTTGATTGGGACGGTTCACCTGGTCCAATCAGGGAAATCCTAATCCGTGAAATTCATCTGGTTGACATTGCTCCAATCACTACAGCCCTCCCCGTCTAAGTCCTGGAATGTAGGCCCATTCCTTTTCCTGTAGCTTCTCCTGCGGCATTTCCAAATCAGGTCTGTTCCCTCTGACTCTGCCTTGGATACTGGTGGCGTGTACCTGAATGTAGCCTGCCTCTTGCGCCCGGAACATCTAAAAAGAAATTCTTTTTCTTCAGGCGGTAATGGTGTTGAAGCTGCAACAAATTCTGTCCATCTTGTCCTCAGAGGTTTCTTTGCTAGGCAGACAGGGAGAATCCATGGGTTCTGACAACCTTGCCGGATGTTCTAAAGGACTAGGTATGTTTTGCTCCTGCTCTGTTTGCGAGGTTGCAGCTTTATCGTGGTCCATGTCGTTATTCAGAACCACCTCTCCTACCCAAAATTTGTGTGTCATGGGACCTGACCTTGTGTCCACCATGCTTCTTACCCATGCAGGACCATTCCTGTGGTTTGGATGCCGCACTTCATACCCGAGGTAAACTGCTTCTCTCGTTTAGAGAAGCCTTGTGTCAGGCATTGACATTTCTGATGCCATTTCACCCTCCCCCGCCCCAGGTGCGAGAAGATTTCAGGGATTGGTAGATTAGGTGGGTTATAAGGGAATGGGTCTGGGTAGGATGTCTGAGGGTCAGTCTGGATTTGTTGGGCTGAAAGGCCTGTTTCCATGCAGTGGGATTCTATGATTCTATGATCTATGATCAGGTATAACCTGTTGTGGAATCTTCTCCCCATTATCAACTATGCTGGAGCTAGTCCTGTACTTGCGTGAGGGGTGATCCTGTAATCAAACAGGAACTGGAATAGTTTGGTATCAAATGAAGTTGTAGGCTGTTTCTTTAAGCCTGCCTTCAAAGTTTGGACTGCACTTTCCACCAGACCAATGGACGATGGATGATATGGAGCTGTCTTTGTATGCCGAATACTATTCAACTTTAGGTAATACTCAAATTCCCTGCTGATAAATGGTGGCCTGCTGTCTGTGACCAACACCTCTAGGAGTCTGTGTATTGCAAAAGATGTTTGCAACTTTTCAATCAGTGTCCCCATGTTTGACAAATGAAATCAGTGCAAGTGCAACTACTTTGAATCAGCTTCCACAATGACTAAAAACATAGAACCCATGAAAGGGCTGGCAGACTCAACAAGTAATTGAGTTCATGATTTACCCGGCCATTTCCATGGTACCTGCTGGCAGTAATTTTTGTTCCTGTCTGGGCAGTGCCCAACCAATGCAGCTATGTCTGCATCCAAGTCCAGCCACCAGATATAACTTCTAACCAGTATCTTCATCTTAGAAATCCCGTGATGACCTTGTGGGAATTTAGCCAGTATCTGGACAGTATCTGGATTGCTCGGGACAATCACTCTTGCTCACAATAATAATATGCTGTCCTGTATGGTGATCTGGTCTCTCTGGGTCCAGAAAGGTTTCAATTCTGGTTGTGATGGCCCTTTTGCTTTCTCCATCACCACCAGCTGTTTTAGTTTTATCAGGACAGGATCGTTTTGTGTCCACAGTCTGACATTGTAGTGGTGATTGGAAGGGTGTCCAGAAAGATTAAAACCAGAACAAACTTTTCTAGTGGCGACACCATCTGTGGTGTATCTGCCATTGGGAGGTGGGTCAAGGCATCTGCATTTGCCATTTGGCCTCCCGGATGGTGTTCCAACTTGTAATTCTTGCACTCAGAAAAAAGTCCACTACTAAATTCAACCTGAAGTTATTGTTGGCATGGCCCTGTCATCTTTAAATAGCCCAAGCAGGAGTTTGTAGTCCATTACTATTATAAATTTAGGTCCGTAAAGCTATTGGTGGAACTTTCTCATACCAAAGATGACAACCAATCTTTCTTTCACTATCTGAATGTATCTTCATTCGGCATCAGCCATAGTCTGGGAAGCATATGCTATCGGGCCTTTCCTCTCCATTGGGACACTAGTGAGCCAACACTACCCCAATACCATATGGGAAGGCATCACATATCAGCACCACATCATGCTTTGGATTGTAGTGTGCCAAATGTGGACGATGATAGCTACTTCTTCACTTCCCTAAAGATAAATCTTGGCTACGAGACCATTTCCAAGGCTGACCCCTTTTCAATAGCAGGTGCAAGGGTGCCAAGATGGAGGTCAGGTTACGTATGAATTTTCTGTAATAATTTCCCAACCCAAAGAAAGACCTAAACTCTGGTACAGACACGTCTGGTCACCCTCACTTTATCCTCCAACGGGTGTAACCCAGTCTTGTCAACTCCATCACCTACATAGGTCATTTGGGGTGCCTGGAACACATACTTTTCCCTCCTAAGGTGTACCTTTGCCTTGGAGAAACATTTAAGCACTATGTCCAAGTTCTGTAAGTGGTCTTTATTGGTCTTCCTGATTATTAGCATGCCATCCAGTAAATAGAGATGTGGGGTAGACTTTGTAAAATGTTCTCCATCATCTGCTGGAGAATGGCACAGACTGATGAAATCCCAAATACAGTCCCGTATAATTGGTACAAACTCTTTTGGGTATTAATTGTAGCATACTTCTGGGAATCCTCATCCAAGCATGTAAGCATGTCCAGCATTGTAAAAGTGAGCCCCCATGCCAGTTGTGTACAAATCCTCTATGAGGATTGGGGATTTATTCAACTGTGAAAAGCAAATCACCGTTTATTTGAAAGCCCCACAAAGGTGTATTGACCCATTAGGTTTCACAGTTGATGCTGCCCATTCCATAAACGGTACCAGTTTGATGATTCCTTCGCATTCCAGCCTCCTGATTTCTGCCTCTACTTTTGCATGAAAGTCAAATAGCACAAGGTGGGCCTTGTAGATTCATGGAATTGCTTCTTGGTCAACATGTAAGATGGCCTTGATTCCTTTGATAGTCTCTAGTCCTTCCTGAAAGACCTCTGGGTGTTTAATTAGGACTTCATTCAGACAGCCATTTTCCAATCGAGGAAAGTTAAGCCAATCAAGTTGAATCTTTTTCGACTAATTTTGTCCCATCAAGTTTAGGCTCGAGCCTTTTACCACTATCAGTGGTAACGGAACCAACTGCTTCTCGTAAGAGACTGGAACCCAAGTTGAGCCCTTAATTTGTATGTGTTCCCCGGTATAGTTCTCAGTCTGGCTGATGTCTTACAAGAACTTAAGATTTGGAGTCCAGAGCGAATTTGTCAAAGACTGGTTCTGCAATCACTGATACAGCTGCGCCAGTATTGGCCTCCATTCAAACTGTGTGATCATTTAACCAGATGTTTATTTTGATTGGTTCTGATTTGGATGTTGCTAAGCTTTTTAACTGTTCCAAACAAGATGTAAATGGACTTTCTAGGGTTTGTACTCTCCTGGATACCGGCCCATGAGTTCCCCTATTCAATTTGGGCCTAGTGAGACTCTTTTGCTATCTCGAGTCTGCATACCAACAGCAAATACAATGGCTTGCTGGCCCGGGACCTCAAAAAAATTCTAACTGTTTCACTGAGGCTTGACTTTGTTTTGGGGGATTTTGCTGTGGGCTGTCATACAGTTCCTCTGTTCAGGATATGTCCTGAGTGACGATATGCAATTACCTTCACTCAAGTGGTATTCTCCAGGCTCAGTTGGCCTAGCGAGGGCATCCACTTCCATTGACATACATTGTCACTCATAAGCTCCACTTGCCACTTTTTCTAATGACAAAAAGCCAGTTGTAATGCCTGTTTGAAGTCCAGCTGAGCAGTAAAATACTTGAACACAGTAAAAGGCTTGGGCCCAAGCTTGATGGCTCAAAATTGTTTGAGAAAGATTTGTCTTGATTGGCTCAACACTTCCAATTAGAAAATGGCTGCCTGAGTGGAGTTCTAGGTAAACACATGGCAGCTTTTCAGGAACTTCTAGGGACTATTAAAGTAGCCAAGGCCACCTTGCATGTTGACCAGGAAGCAATTCCCCGAATCTGCAAGGCCCGCCCAGTGCCATTTGTCTTACAGGCAAAAGTAAGGTGGAAATCAGAATGCTGGAAAGCGAAGGAATCATCAAACTAGTCCAGTTTGTGGAATGGGAAGCACTGCTCATACCAATTGTGAAGCATGACCAGTTGGTTCACCTTTGTGGGCTTTTAAACAAATGGTAAACTGCTTTTCACAGCTGATAAATACCCAATTGTTTGCATAGATATTTATACACAAAGCTGGCAGAAAGGCTGTCCTTCATGCTGTTGGGCATGGGCCATACGTACTTGCAACTGCAGTTAAATGAGGATTCCCAGAAGCAACTCAAATGACCTACTTGGGCTACAGAGTCGACAAGACCGGGTTACACCTGGTGGAAGATAATGTGAGGGCGATCAAAGGTGTCCCGGCTGCTACGTCTGTACCAGAGGTTAGGTCTTTTCTTGGTCTGGGGATCATTTATGGACAGTTTATACATAACTTGGCTTCCATCCTGGCACCTTTGCATCAACTCTTAATAAAGGGTCAGCCTTGGAAATAGTCGCGTAACCAAGCCATAGCTTTCAGGAGAGTGAAGAAGTAACTATCATCCTCTAAGCTGTTGGGACACTATGATACTAAGTGGGATCTGGTATTGTCCCATAAGGCATCAGAGTAGTATTAGCTCATAGGTGGCCCAATGGAAAAGAATTCCCAAAAGGGTAAACATCTAGGACGTTGGCTAATGCAGTGCATAAATATGTCCAGATAGAGAAAAAACGTTTGACGGCCATATTTGAAGTCAGGAAGTTTCACCAATATGTTGAAGGACATAAATTTGTAAAAATAACGGACCAAAAACCTCTGTTAGGTCTATTTAAAGAGGACAAGGGCGTTCCCCCCATAGCTTCAGGCTGAGTTCAGCACTGGTCTCTAATATTAAGTGCATATAATTACAATTTGGAAAACCATGTGGAAGGCCAAGTAGCAAACATGGATGCATTGAGCCACCTCCCGCTGGCAGATACACCACCGGTGTTATCACCGCCGGAAGAGTCAATAACGGTTTTAAATTTTCCTGTCACGTCTGATAATATCAGACTTTGGATGCAGAAAGATCCGGTCCTGGCAAATCTGAAACAGCTAGTGGTGATGGGGGAAACCAAAGGGTGGTCACAACCAGAGCTGATATCTTTTTGGACCTGGAGAGACCAAGTCACAGTAGAGGACGAGCATGAGCTATTGTCCCAAGTAAAGGTCGCTGCCAGATACTGGCTAAACTCCACATGTTATCCAAGAGTTCCCAAGATGAAGATGTTGGTGAGAAGTTATGTCTAGTGGCCAGGTTTGGATGCGATGCGGGCATAGCTGCATTGGTATGGCAATGCCCAGAGTCCCAACAAGGACAAAAAAAAATAGCCAGTAGTTCTGTAACATTCATGGGAATATCTGGGCAAACCCTGGACTCAGTTACACTTTGACTCTACAGGTCATTTCTTTGGCTCAATGTTTTTAATCATTGTCAATGCTCACTCAAAATGGCTGGATAGAGTTAATTGTCAAACACAGGGATGATGATTGAAAAATAGCATGCATCTTTTGTAGTACATGGACTCCCAGATGTATTGATCGCAGATAACAGGGAGTCTTTTATTTTCTTTATTCATTAACAGGATGAGGATGTTACTGGCTAGGCAGCATTTATTGTCCATCCCTAATTGCCCAGAGGGCAGTTCAGAGTCAACCACATTGCTGTGGGTCTGGAGTCACATGTAGGCCAGACCAGGTAAGGATGGTAGTTTCCTTCCCTAAAGGATGGCAGTTTCCTTTAGTGAACATTAGTGAATCATAGAATCCCTACAGTGTGGAAACAGGCCCTTCGGCCCAACAAGTCGTTTCAGCGACGGGAGTCCGGAAGGAGGCGCGAGGGCAGCCTGGGAAGGTGAGCTTCTCCTTTTAAAAACTTACCTTGTGAATAGGCGGAGTGCGCGGCGAGCAGGAGCAGACACGGGACGGTTGAGTAAGTGAGGTAATATATTTGGGCGGTTGCTTTAAAGTAGTGCCTCCCACCCATCCTCCTCCTCTAACCAAAAAGGGTCTGAGCGCCGATTTGGTAAGTTACTAGTGTTTTCTTCTCCAATAGTCTGTTTTTTACAATTCAGAACAATGCCAATGGATGCAAGGGCAGTTGCATGCTCCTCCTGTAGGATGTGGGAGGTAAGGGTCACCACTAGTGCCCCTGCTGACTTCATCTGTGGGAAGTGCACCCAACTCCAGCTCCTTGGAAACCGCGTTAGGGAACTGGAGCTGGAGCTGGATGAACTTCGGATCATTCGGGAGGCTGAGGGGGTGATTGAGAGGAGTTACAGGGAGGTAGTCACACCTCAGGTACAGGAAAAAAGGTAGATGGGTTACAGTCAGGGGATGGAAAGGGAACAAGCAGACAGTGCGGGGATCCCCTGCGGCCGTTCCCCTCGATAACAGGTATACCGTTTTGGATTCTGTTGAGGGGGACAACTTACCAGGGGTAAGCCATGGGGTACAGGTCTCTGGCGCAGAGTCTGTCCCTGTTGCTCAGAAGGGAAGGGAGAAGAGGAGGAGAGCACTAGTCATTGGGGACTCCATAGTTAGGGGGACAGATAGGAGATTCTGTGGGAACGAGAGAGTCTCACGGTTGGTGTGTTGCCTCCCAGGTGCCAGGGTCCGTGACGTCTCGGATCATGTCTTTGGGGTCCTGAAGGGAGAGGATGACCAGCCCCAAGTCGTGGTCCACATAGGTACCAATGACATAGGTAGAAAGAGGGATGGGGATAAAAGGCAGGATTTCAGGGAGCTAGGGTGGAAGCTGAGAGCTAGAACAAACAGAGTTGTTATCTCTGGTTTGTTACCCGTGCCACGTGATAGCGAGGCAAAGAACAGGGAGAGGTATCAGCTGAACACGTGGCTGCAGGGATGGTGCAGGAGGGAGGGTTTCAGGTATATGGATAACTGGGGCTCATTCTGGGGAAGGTGGGACCTCTACAAACAGGACGGTCTTCACTTGAACCAGAGGGGTACTAATATCCTGGGTGGGAAATTTGCTAGTGCTATTCGGGTGGATTTAAATTAGCTCAGCAGGGGCATGGGAACCTGTGGTGTAGTTCCAGTACACAGGAGGATGAGAGTAGGGAGGACATGGACAGGATTTCACCGTCACAGGAGTGTGCTGGCAGACAGCAAGCTGGTTTGAAGTGTGTCTACTTAAACGCCAGGAGTATCCGGAATAAGGTAGGTGAGCTTGCAGCATGGATAGGTACCTGGGACTTCGATGTTGTGGCCATTTCGGAGACGTGGATAGAGCAGGGTCAGGAATGGCTGTTGCAGGTTCCAGGGTTTAGATCTTTCATAAAGATCAGGGAAGGTGGTAAAAG
Organism: Ginglymostoma cirratum; assembly: GCA_024137785.1. NCBI lineage: Eukaryota > Metazoa > Chordata > Chondrichthyes > Orectolobiformes > Ginglymostomatidae > Ginglymostoma > Ginglymostoma cirratum. The sequence goes on from JAHRHZ010000112.1 coordinate 1,057,751, forward strand.
AGGGGGAGGTGTAGCTTTGTTAGTCAAGGACAGTATAACGGTGGCTGAAAGAACTTTTGATGAGGACTCGTCTACTGAGGTGGCATGGGCTGAGGTCAGAAACAGGAGAGGAGAGGTCACACTGCTGGGAGTTTTTTATAGGCCTCCGCAAAGTTCCAGGGATGTGGAGGAGAGGATCGGCAAAACGATTCTGGGCAGGAGTGAAAGGAACAAGGTGGTCATTATGGGAGACTTTAACTTCCCCAGCACTGACTGGAAATGCTATAACTCTAGTACGTCGGATGGATCGGTTTTTGTCCAATGTGTGCAGGAGGGTTTCCTGACACAGTATGTCGAAGGGCCGACAAGAGGGGAGGCCACACTGGATCTGGTACTTGGTAATGAACCAAGCCAGGTGTTTGATTTGGTGGTAGGTGAGCACTTTGGAGAGAGTGACCATAATTTGGTTATGTTTAGTTTAGCGATGGAAAGGGATAGGAACATGCCACTGGGCAAGAGTTATAGATGGGGGAAAGGCAATTATAATGCGATTTGGCAAGACTTAGGAGGGATAGAATGGGGTAGCAAAATGCAGGGGATGGGGACAATCGAAATGTGGAGCTGGTTTAAGGAACAGATATTGCGTGTCCTTGATAGGTATGTCCCTGTCAGGCAGGGAGGAAGTGATAAGGTAAGAGAACCTTGGTTTACAAAAGAAATTGTATCTCTTGTTAAGCGGAAGAGGGAGGCTTATGTGACATTGAGACAAGATAGTTCAGATGAGGCGATGGAGAGTTACAGATTAGCTAGGAGGGATTTAAAGAGAGAGTTAAGAAGAGCAAGGAGGGGACATGAGCAGTCATTAGCAGGTAGAATTAAGGAGAACCCTAAAGCTTTCTATAGGTATGTGGGGAATAAAAGGATGACTAGGGTAAGAATAGGGCCAGTCAAAGACAGAAGTGAGAAGTTGTGTGTGGACCCTGTGGAGATCGGAGAGGTGCTAAACAAATATTTCTCATCTGTTTTCACTCGGGGGGAAAAGGAGAATATTGTAGAGGAGAAGACTGAGATACAGGCTATTAGACTTGAAAGGATTGAGGTTAGTAAGGAGGAGGTGTTATCAATCCTCGAAGGTGTGAAGGTAGATAAATCCCTTGGGCCGGATGGGATTTTTCCGAGGATTCTCTGGGAAGCTAGGGAGGAGATGGCAGAACCTTTGGCCTGGATCTTTGAGTCGTCATTGTCTACAGGTTTAGTACCAGATGACTGGAGGATTGCAAATGTTGTGCCCTTGTTTAAGAAGGGCAGTAGAGATGACCCAGGTAATTATAGACCAGTGAGCCTTACATCTGTTGTAGGAAAAATTTTGGAAAGGATTATAAGAGTTAGGATTTATAATCATCTAGCAAGCAACAATTTTATTGGAGATAGTCAACATGGATTCGTCAAGGGCAGGTCGTGTCTCACAAACCTCATTGAGTTTTTTGAGAAGGTGACCAAGCATGTGGATGAGGGTAGGGCAGTTGACGTGGTGTACATGGACTTCAGCAAAGCCTTTGATAAGGTTCCACATGGTAGGCTATTGGAGAAAATGCGGAGGCATGGGATTGAGGGAGATTTAGCAGTTTGGATTAGAAACTGGCTTTCTGAAAGAAGGCAAAGAGTGGTGGTTGATGGAAAATATTCAGCCTGGAGTCCGGTTACTAGTGGTGTGTCACAAGGATCTGTTTTGGGACCACTGCTGTTTGTCATTTTTATAAATGACTTGGACGCAGACATAGGTGGATGGGTTAGTAAGTTTGCAGATGACACTAAAGTCGGTGGAGTGGTGGACAGTGTGGAAGAATGTTGCAGGTTGCAGGGAGACTTGGATAAACTGCAGAATTGGGCTGAAAGGTGGCAAATGGAGTTCAATGCAGACAAATGTGAGGTGATGCACTTTGGGAAGAATAATAGGAAGGCAGAATACTGGGTCAATGGAAAGATTCTTGGTAGTGTGGATGTGCAGAGGGATCTTGGTGTCCAGGTACATAGATCCCTGAAAGTTGCCACACAGGCTGATAGTGCTGTTAAGAAGGCATACGGTGTGTTAGGTTTCGTTGGTAGAGGGATTGAGTTCCGGAGCCGTGATGTAATGCTGCAACTGTACAAAACACTAGTGCGGCCTCACTTGGAATATTGCGTACAGTTCTGGTCTCCCCGTTACAGGAAGGATGTGGAAACATTGGAAAAGGTGCAGAGGAGATTTACCAGGATGTTGCCTGGTCTGGAGCGAAGGTCTTATGAGGAAAGGCTGAGGGACTTGGGTCTGTTCTCATTGGAGAGAAGAAGACTAAGAGAGGATTTAATAGAGACCTACAAAATGATCAGAGGATTAGATAGGGTGGACAGTGAGAGTCTTTTTCCTAGGATGATGACATCGGCTAGTACGAGGGGGCATAGCTACAAATTGAGGGGTGATAGATTTAAGACAGATGTCAGAGGCAGGTTCTTTACTCAGAGAGTGGTAAGGGCGTGGAATGCCCTGCCTGCCAATGTAGTTAACTCAGCCACATTAGGGGCATTTAAACAGTCCTTGGATAAGCATATGGATGATGATGGGATAATGTAGGGGGATGGGCTTAGCGCACAGGTCGGTGCAACATTGAGGGCCGAAAGGCCTGTTCTGCGCTGTATTGTTCTATGTTCTAAGTCCACACCACCCCTTGGAGCACCCCACCCAGACCCATCCCCTTATAACCCACCTAAGCTACACATCCCTGAGAACTACGGGCAATTTAGCATGGCCAATCCACCTAACCTGTGCATCTTTGGACTGTGGGAGGAAACTGGTGTACCTGGAGGAAACCCACGCAGACACTGGGAGAATGTGCAAACTCCACACAGACAGTCGCCCAAGGGTGGAATTGAACCCAGGTCGCTGGCACTGTGAGGCAGCAGTGCTAACCACTGAACCACCATGCCGCTCCAGGTGGGTTTTTTTCGACAACAGACAATGGATTCACAATCATCATTAGATTCTTAATTCCAGATATTTTATTGAATTCAAATCCACAATCTCGTGTGGTGGGATTCGAACTTGGATCCCCAGAATGTTATCCAGGTCTCTGGATTAACAGTCCAGCGATAATACCACTCAGCCATTGCCTCCCTTGAGTATTTCCTAAAGTCGAATGGCATTCATCATATTAAGTCAGCTTCATACTATCCATCATCTAATGATCTTGCAGAAAGTTCAGTCCATATTTTGATGGCAGGCTTAAAGGAACAGCCTACAGCTTCACAATGCACCAAACTATTTCTATTTGATTATAGGACCACTCCACATGCAATACAGGGTTAGCCTCCAACAGAGTTGCTCATGGGGAGAAGGCTTAAATCTGATCTTCCCAGACCTGGGGGGGTGCTGTGTGTGTGTGTGTGTGTGGTGGGTGGGGGAACGAAGGGCAGTAGTGGGTGAAACAGCATCAGGAATGCCAATGCTGGACACAATACTCCGCTGTGCGAGTGGGGCAATTTATATCAAGGGACAAAGTTTGTTTTAGGAACCACAGGAATGGCCCCACATTGCTAAGAAGCATGGTCAATTCCAGGTCAGGTCCAGTGATGTATAAAGTTTGGGTAGGTGCAATTGTCCTAAACAAGCACGTGGACCACACGGAAGCAAAACGGTGTGGGACCAAAGCGCGCCCGGTCCTTGACTACCTTTGCAACTGTTCCAGGATCTGTGAGTTTTCCTTCTCCATCAAGCATTGAAGATGCCTCAGGATCTGAGATGGACACGGCAATGTCGCTGTCTCAATGCTGTTGCTGCCTGAAAAGGAGAGTGAATTTCATCTGAGATGCTCCAGGCACACAAGGCAAGCTACTTTGCCTTATATGCCACCCAAATCAGAAGGAGAGTTGGAGGAATCTGATGTGGAGCTACAGAGAAAAAGAATTGGCCTATGTCCTCAGAGTCAGATGGGGAGGGATGTAATGATTGTAATGTGGTCAGCCAGGTGGACCTTGTAGAACATGAGTTCCCCAATTGAGGCTGTTAGTCCAGTCTAATCAGAGACCCCTGGCTATCAGACATAAACAGGAATATCAGAGATCCTGTTTACCCTGAGAGCTGGTTCGGAGGAACGTGAATCAGCGTCAAGGACTTCTCATCTGTAAATAAAGGGTGACATTGATGGGATACCGGCCTCTGTGGAGTTATTTCATTTGGGACATGGTTTTAAGCCAAGATTCTAGTCCTCTCAGCATGTATAAAATTCCATGACACAATTCTGAAGATGAGCAAAGGAGTTCTCCCCAATGTCTGGCCAAGATTTATGCTTCAATCAACATCAGTCTCCACGCTAACCCCCACCCCCTCCAACACACACACACACACACACACACACACACACACACACGTGCGCGATTCTAAGGCGTGAATCTGTACTTGAAGATACATTCTATTTTGTTCAAAAAGCATGCAATTGAAAGACAGTCAATGTGGCGTTTCATAAATTCCTACTTTGGAAATACAACCAGTCTGACTCCAGACCAAAACACAAACAGATTCTAAACAAAGCCTCACACCTATCATGCATTGTCTGACCTAAAATGTCACCTCTACTTTACACTGATAAAACTTTTAATTCTCTCAGGACAGTGACTTCAAAGGAATTCCGGGGTCCGTGTGGGATACTCTGAGGGTCAGTGTGGACTTGTTGGGCTGAAGGGCCTGTTTCCGCACTGTAGAGATTCTATGATTTCCACATACCTATTAATTAATTAAAACCTTCCAACTGATTAAAGATTTAACAGCATCTTAGGTTTGCCTAGTACATCCTCAGCAGTGGTGTGATCTTTTACTTATAAATGCTGTGTCTGATGCTACCCCTCTCACTAAGAGGAGTAAGACTGAAGGAATAAGACTTTCAAATAAATCAGTTGGGCTATAACCTGGTGTCATTTGATTTCTGACCTTGTCCACTCTAGTCTGACACTGGCACCTCCACATCAGAGGGGGATAGGGAGAGGCATCCTCAGATCACTAGGTTGCAGTGGGCCCTTTGCAGGGGCAGACATAATGATTTAAAAGGGCAGAACATCTCCAAAGATCAAACATGCTCTAACTTTAAAAAGCTATGGATATGGGGCTGAATATGGAAGCCTAAAGAAACATAGAAAATAGGATCAGTAGTAGGTTATTCAGGTCTTGAAGCCTACACCACCATTCAATATGATCATGCCTGATCATCTAACTCAGTACGCTATTTCCATACTCTCCCCATACCATTTGATCCCTTTTGCACAAGGGACTATCATTAGAATCTTAATTCCAGATATTTTATTGAATTCAAATCCACCATCTGGCATGGTGGGATAACTCCATTTTGAAAATATTCCATGGTTTGGCCTCAACTGCTCACTTTGGCAGAATATTCCACAGGCTCACAGACTCTGGGTGAAGAGGCCATATACGAGCATTCCTCTGTGGGCAAAAGATAACATTTCAGCAACACGGTATTCAACATCATGAAGCTGTGATTTTGATGTAGCCTTGCACGCTTTCGCTGGGATGATAGGGTTTGCGGTAATGATCAACAGTTTCCAAGTAAATAGCAGACAGGCAGCTTTTACAGATCCTCCTTACTTATAAATCTGTGGCTGAAAATGTCCTTATTTGTTAATTATACCAAGAAAGTTGCAAGCATGGAGGGGATATAAATCAGCCATCTGATACCACGCTGAGAAAAATTGGAAGTTGACATAGCCCCAAGGCTACTCTCTCATTAGGGACAGGCAACTGGTTATGGGTTTATCCTGACGGTCACCACATCTCAGGCAAGAAAAGAGGTTGAGAAACTATAGCCTTCATGGTGACCTCAAATAATACAAGAATTGAACGCATGCTGTTGGCATTAACTCTGCATTACAATCCAGCCATCCAGTTAACTAGCTAGGTGACGTGGCACAGTAATTTTAAGCTGGGATACAGGATTTTGTAATTTTATTAATGATAACTTTGACTTAAGCAAATAAGAAAATTACATCTGGTTCAATTGTGGTTCGCCCTCACAGAACTCTGTAAGGAAGAAGTCAAATGGCTAGGTTCAAAACAAGATTCCTGAGTTTATGACTCACTCAGAGATAGTAGGAACTGCCAATGCTGGAGTCTGAGATAACAATGTGTAGTGCTGGATGAACACAGCAGGCCAGGCAGCATCGGAGGAGCAGGAATGCTGACGTTTTGGGTCTGAAGAAGGGTCCAGACCCGAAATGTCAGCTTTCCGGCTCCTCCAATGCTGCCTGGCCTGCTGTTCATCCAGCTCTACACCTTGTTATTTCATGAGTTTATGGCTGTTTTCTGGCTCAGGCTGATTTAAATGTCGGCTGAGATAGGTGAATATACTTTTAAGGTGGACATATAAACAATATAGACGATACAAAGATCGATGGGGTTGTGGATAATATAGAAGGTTGTCAAAGGATACAGAGGGATATAGATCAGTTGCAGATATGGGCAGAGGAGTAGCAGATGGAGTTTAATCTGGGTTAGGTGTGAAGTACTGCATTTTGGGAGATCAAATGTTAAGGAAAAGTATACAGTTAATATCAGGACCCTGAACCGCACTGATGTACAGAAGGATCTTGGGGTTCAAGCCCAGAGCTCCCTGAAAGTGGCTGGACAGGCAGATAAGGTGATAAAGAACGAGTACGGCATGCTTGCGTTTATTGGTCAGGGAACTGAGTATGAGTCAGGATGTCATGTTGCAGCTTTATACACTTTGGTTAGGCCACACTTAGAATATTGCATTCAGTTCTGGTTGCCATGTGATAGGAAGGATGTGAAGGCTTTGGAGAGGATGCAGAAGAGGTTTACAAGAAGGCTGCCTGGATTAGAGGGTATGAGCTATAAGGAGAGGCCAGAAAAATTTGAGTTGTTTTTCTGGAGCAGTGGATGCTGAGGGGTGATTTGATAGAAATCTACAAAATTTTGAGATGCGTAGATAGGGTGGATGGTCAAGAGTCTGTTTCCAGAATTTAAATGTCTAATACCAGGGGCATACATTTAAAGTGTCAGGGATAAGTTCAAAGGAAATGTGAGGGGTAAGTATTTTTCCACAGAGAGCAGTAGGAGTCTGGGATGCACTGCCAGGGTAGGTGGTGGAGGCAGATATGAAAGGGGCGTTTAAGGTATATCTCACTTTTCTGTTCTATGTTCTATATCCTCTGCTCAAAAGATAGATGTATGTTTAAAATGATTTTGTTTGGTAATGAAGCGTATAAAGCAGCTCCTTATGATTATTTTGAGTTTTAATTTGTTTTATGCACCAATCAGTTCTGGTGGATTCACAAATGGATTTTCTATTTAAAGAATACAGAACAATTCTTAGATGCATCAATTAGGACATTTGGGATGATAGTTAATCAGCAGGAGGTGACATTATATATGCTAGACAGACACATAAATGGCCGTTCTAGTCCCAGCTTGGTAATGATCCATGGAATTGATAAACTAAGACAGTCAAGCTGGTATTGGGTCAATCAACATTGACATGTTAATGAAAGAATGAGGACACAGGAAGATGTGCATTCCGTGACAACTAATTTTAAAGAAACCAATCAGGAATTGAGCATAAAACTGAAAGAACTGTGGATGCTGGAAATCAGAAACAAAAATTGCTGGATGAACTCAGCAGATCTGCAGCATCTGTGGAGAAAAAACAGAGTTAACATTTCGGATCCAGTGACTCTTCTTCAAAATGAAATTTAGCATATACTACCTAGCCAATGCATGACTGACCATGAAGTGTTCATGCATTAAGAAGCTAAGTACAGTTCAGGAGGCCTCTGATCATACACAGAAGGTCATGGCTCAGAAGGTTGAGATCATAAGAAGGACTTCAATCAACAGAATGAAAACCTCTGCCGAGTTAATCTAGTCTCACAAACAGGCATCACAACATTGATTGACTGCAAACTACTGCCTTTATTAAATATCATTTCAGTTGTACTTGAACGGAGAAAATAAATTCTGAAAAAGATTGTAAAAACATATTTGCGCCTGGAACAGATCTTGTAACTAATTAGTACTGGTAAAATTTTAGGTTTCCTCCCTCAAAACTAAATAATTATAATTGACATTGGTTTTACAATTAAAAGTGCGTCCCACAATCTTACTGAGATGATAGCTATTGGCTTTTCTAATGCAATATTTGGTCATTACTATTTACCAGTTCAAAATTCCCTCAGCTGTCAATTGAAATGAGTAAACACATGAAGCAGGGACTGATGTTTTCATATCTTTATATTCCATTCAACAGATCACTGGTAATAACTGCGTCATTTTGCTCATCCTGTACTGCTGCCAATAAGACTTTCAAACCTTCCAGGTTTGGACCACCACAGACAAAGCACTATGCATTTATCCAGCTTTGACATTGGGAACATCCCTAGACAGAGAGAAAAGTGAGCAATCTTTGTGGTATTGATAGAATATGAGGTCCAAACTAATTAATCCTCTCAACAAAAGTGATCATAACATGATAGAATTTATCATTCGGTTTGAAGGTGAGAGGTAACAAGAAGTAGGACTACCCAACTGGTCCTTTGAGCCATTTTATTACATCATAGCTGATTTGCTTTTAACCTCAATTTTCCATTCCTGCATACCCCTGATAATCCATTCATCTCATTGGTAATTAAGAATCTATCTACTTCTGCCTGAAAAAATACTCAAAGATTCTGCATCCATAGCCTTTGAGGAAGGGAACTAAAAAACTCACAGTCTTCGGAGAGAAATTTCTTTTTCACATCTTTATGTTAAACAACCAATCTCCTATGTTTAAACGATAACCCTTAGTTCTAGCTTGCCCACAAGAGGAAAGATCCATTCCTTACCAACCTGGTCAAGTCCCCTCAGAATCTTATCTTTCAATTAAGTCACCTTTGATTCTTTTAAAATCCAGAGAATATAGGCTTAGCCTGGCTAGCCTTTCTTCATAACGTAATCCACATACTCAACTATCATGTTAGAATTGAATAAAGACAATTACAGAGCTATGAAGACAGAGGCGGGCAAAGTGGACTGAGAAAATAGGTTAACAGGTAACATAGTAGAGAAAACAAGGCAGAGACATTTCATTTCATTTTGTACACATTTGGTGATGGCAATACTGAAGTAGATAATGTTGAGTAGATAGAACAATGAATGACATTTTCAAGGTCTGATCTAAGGAATGGTAGTTAAATAGTCAGGAATTGGGTGGGCAAGGGGTTGAAGTAGTGGAAAGTATGACTCTGAACAAAATTAGTCTCATGATGATGTGAGGAGCAGTCAGAGAGACAGACCATAAAATATTGAGGAATGAGTGTATTGAGGATTTAAGTCACACTGCACTCAAAATTTTAACTCTGTTTCTCTCTCCCCAGTTACTGCCAGACTTGCTGAGATTTTCCAGCATTCTGTGTTTGTTTCAGATTTCCAGCATCTGCACTATTTTGCTTTTAATATTGACGAGTCATGAGTTGCAATGAATAGTGAAAAGTTTAGGAGTTGAACATTCCATAAATACTTTGGGCAAGGGTAGGATGTAAGAGGAGCTGCCAAGAGGGACTTGAGGCTGCCTTAACTGTCAAGAATGATCCTGGATTATCAGATTTAGATGTGCAGAGGAAGCATGGAGAGACGTCAGACAATATTACAAAACTGCAAGTGATAGGGATCTTGAGCCTGTTTTTAACTTGGTGTGTAACTTGGCCCACCTACATGGGTATAGCTATTATTGCAAATTAACCTTAGACCACCATTATCAAAAGCAGATTCTCAATGATCTACAAAATGTCGGAAGTAGATGAAACTAATATGTAGACAAAAATTTATTTACACCATACAGCATTTTAAATATTTTGTACACGTTTGCAGCCAAGAAAGTTATTTCTGCGCTTTCGTGTGACATCTGCAATAATAAAGATGTGAAATATATTATTCATATAAAAGTGAGAGTATTACTTTATTGCATTGAAAGCAATGAAGAACATAGCTCAACAACCATTCATTTAAATGACAGAAAATTGTTTGCTTTTATATTATAAAGTAAAAAGTGTAGTAATGGCCAAACAGACTGTTATAAATCTTAAAAACTGCATAAATATATACATTGTGCTCCATGGTGAAGTTTTCTTTTTAAAACTAAACCAAATGAAGCTATTACAACATGTATCTTTGCTTGAGGTTGATCTATAAAGATTACCTTACAATCCATTTCACATTAACGTACAACACATGATGGTAATAATTGTACATCCTGTATCTCACTAAGTAAGATAGTGAGAAATGTTAAAGACATTGACATCTTTTTCCTGGTGCATAATGTCCCTAAATTACTCTAACAGAGTTCAGACATACAGACCAGGTTTTTGTAAAAATGTTTGAAGTGCAAGTGATTTAGCTTGTGATCAACTTCAATTTAAACTTCAGTTTGGAAATCGCCTTCCTGCATGTCCAAGGGCATGGAGATACACTTTTCCCATTCCGCTTGTCTTAATTCTAATGCCTCTTTTGCTTCTGCATCCGATACGTTCATTGGTGAATAGTGTTGATAGTCACTCGGGTTCTTGTAAGTATCCCATTCGTGCTTGCTGGGTGTTGGGTTGTCCTGTGGAGAGACATTAACACAGCTTTAAGTGCGGTTCTTGCTTTCAGTTGGAAATTTTCAAACTGATGCAGGGAGCTTTACTCAGTACACTGAAATATGAAAAGGGCCTTGTTTCAAAGCAGCTATATTCATGAATGCGAAAGAAAATTTCCCACGGTCCTTAAGTCCTTCGGTCTTCTCCTCCCCCATCACTTTCATCTTGTGAAGTACTTACTGTTCCCCTACATCTCTGCATTCCGGTCCCCAATTTTAACCATACTACAGTTGATGGTCAAGACATCAGTGGACAAGGACCTATCTCTGCAATTATCATCCTAATTGCTGTCATCTCCCTTAAGTCTTTAAGATTCTCCTTAAAACTGACTACTTTGATTAGGTCTGCCCTAACAGGCAGTTGATGAAACCAATGTAGACAAAAATATACTTACGCTACCTATTTTAAATTGATTCACCGAATTACAGAACTGTTACAGTGGCGGAGGAGATAATTCAGCCCATCATGTTGCACCATACTTTTAATCACTTTTGCAGCTATTTCAGTGTGCTTTTGTAGTCCGTAATAAAATTGATGTGAAATATACTAAGTTAAAAATGGCAAGGTTGTGTAACCCACTACCATACCTTGTCTGATGACACTCCTGTGAACTATTTAAAACAAAAGAACATCAGAAATAGGAGCAGTAGTAGGCCATTTGGCCTCTCAAGAATGCTCTGCCATTTTGCAAGTTCATGGCTGATCTGCGCATGCCTCAACTCCTCTTTAGCACAGCTGTCAACTTCCTGACATTACAAAATTCTACCTTCTTTCTACCTACTACCTAAATACTTTCAGTGATCTGACCTCCACAACTCTCTGGAGTGGAGAATTCCAGAAATTCACTAGCCTCTGGGAGAAAAAATTCCTTCACACATCAGCTTTAAATGAATATCCCTTTATCTGTAACTATATCTCCTTGTTTGCAGTTTCCCCACAGGTTAAAACATCTTCTCAAAATCTACCCTGTCAGGCCTTTTATGTTTCAATACGATCATTCTTTATTCTTCAAAACTGAAATTAATAACAATCTAAACTGTTTATCTGTTATTGATAAGTCAGCTTCTTCAGCTCAAGAGTCAGCCTAGCGAATTTCTTTCAAGGAACTTCCAATGACGGAATATGCATTTTTAAAAAAGGGACCAAAACTGTACACAGTACTCCAGATATGGTCTCAACAACACCACCTACAGTTGTAACAGGAATTCACTGTTTTTAACCTCTAGATCCCTCTGTTTAGCACTTTTTAGAGAGTCTATTTAAATATCTGTCTTTTGATTCTTTCTACCTCACATTTTTATACATTAAACTCCATCTGCCATATTTTTGCCCACTCATTCAACCTACGTGTAACCCCTTGCAGATTCTTTATGTCCTCCCTGCAACATGCCTTCCCACATATTTTTGTATCATCAGAAAACTCGAATACATTACACTCCTGCACCTTCATCCAAGCCGAGTTATGGCTTTTCAACCTCAGAAAGTCCCATTAATTGTAACTCTGCCTTTTGTGCATTAACCAATCCTCAGTCAATGTTAATACATATGCCCCCCAATAACCATGGCAATTGGAGGAGAACAGCATATGTGATGAAATCTCCAGGAATAAAGTTAGGGCACACAGGATTGAGGGTGAGCTTGTCAATTAGATACATAATTGGCTTAATGGCAGGAGATAGAAAGTGGTGGTGGAGGGTTGCTTTTCGCACTGGAGGCCTGTCACCAGTGGTGTTCCACAGGGATTGTTTCTGGGTCCTCTTTTGTTTGTCATTTATATAAATGATTTGGATCAGAATATGGAAGGCATGATTAGTAAGTTTGCAGACAACACCCAAAATTGGTGGCACAGTTGGCAGTGAAGAAGGTTTTCTAGGATTACAAAGGGATCTGGATTGAACCAGTGTTTAATAATATCCTTCCTATAACTGAGCAATAGGAAGGATATTATTAAACTGGAGATGGTTCAGAAGAGATTTACAAGATGTTGCTGGGTAAGGAAGACATGAGTTGTATAAGCTGGGACTTTTTTCCACTGGAATGTACAGGTTGAGCGACAACCTTATAGATATTTATAAAATAATGAAGGGTATAAGCAGAGTTAATGGCAATTGTCTTTTCCCTAAGATGGGGGATTTCAAGAGTAGTAGGGCATATTTTTAAGGTGAGAAGAGAGATTTTAGGAAAGATGAGGGACTTTTTTTTTACCCAGAGGAAGTAGTGGATGTGGGTTTAAGCACTGAAAAGGCATTTGGATAAGTACACGAGTAGGAAATGTTTGGAGGGATATGGACCAGAAGCAGGCAGGTGGGACTAGTTTAGTTTGGGAACATGGTCGGCATGGACTGGTTGGACTGAAAGGTCTGTTTCCATGCTATATGACTTTATGACCCTATGGTTCCACTGTGGTGTTCCCAGTTGTGACTTATTAAAGTAATGTTATTATACTTAGAGAGGATAACAGGGTCCCCATCATAGTGCAGGAACTCTGTTGACTGCAGTAATGCAACATCAACTGTGCTAAGTACAGACAAACCAAAACTCATTGCTGGTCAAGGGATGCTGGCCTTGAGAACTGAAGTCGACACTCCACGACAACCGGGTGTGGAACCTGGGGGTCCTGATGTGAAAGTTAAATAGGACAGACTGAATTGCACCCTCTGACTTAAAGCAATTAACGCTTGTGAAGTATCACTGTGGCCAGTGTGGTAACAGTAGATTGGTCCAGTTTCAGAATACTCCCTATCTACTGACAGAGAACTGACAAAAACATCACCTTGTCTAACCTCAGTTCACATGAAGTGTTTATCAAAAAAGACACTGCAGAGTGTTTGGTGCCCAACAATTTTGTTTTTGTCTGGCCTTCTTCCCCAGATGGTCATTCCAAAACCATATGTTTTAGAGAAACCAATTTGGAACAGTACTAATGCCAATCTGCCCCTCCAGCTCATTTGTCAAGTGTTTCTTCACATGAAGTGAGCATCGCTGGCAAGACCAACATTTATGGACCATTCTGTATTGCCCTTGTGAAGCTTGGGGTCATGACGGGCTCCCTCTAGGAATATAAGTAATTGGTTTGAATGGCATTTCAGAGGGGAGTCAACTGAACTGCTGTTGGTTTGGAGTCACATGTAGGCCATACAAGGTAAGGATGGCATTTTTTTTTCCCTAAAAGGATATTAATGAACCAAGTGGGTTTTTAGAAAAATCAAATGGTCTTGTTATTGAAGCTAGTTGTTAATTCAAGGTTTATTTAATTGGTATGGTGGGATTTGAACCCGTGCCTCTTAAGACCATTAGTCCAGCTTGTAAATGACCATTCTAGCAATTTAACCTGTGTGCTGTGATGGCCTTCCTCAATTAAAACATTGTAGATCTATATCTTAACTCCAACGACACATCTTGATTCTGTAACTCCCAAATATCCCCACCTGGCAGAAATTACAGATGACAAGTTTTATTTCATAGGAGGACTGTTACTGATATGTAACAGTTCCCAACTCTCAAACATACAAATTAGGAGGAAGAGTAAACCATTTGGTCCCTCTGGCCAGCTTCCCCATTCAATAACATCATGTCTGATCTAACTGTGGCTCATCTCTAATTTCCTACTTGTCCCAATAACCTTTGACACCCTTGCTAGACAAGAACCTATCTACCTCTGCCTTCAAAAATAATTTACCCTGCATCTACTGTACTCTGGAGAAGACAATGCCACAGATGAATAACTCTTTTAAAAAGCATCCCACTTCTCTGTTATGCAATATGAGACCCTCTTTTTGTTAAACTGTGTCCCCTATTTCTAATGTCTCTCCCACAAGTGGAAACATCCTTTTAGCATCCACTGTGTCAAGTCACCTCAGGCACTTTTATGTTTCAGTAAGATCACCACTCGTTCTTCTAATCTCCAACAGGACATAGGCCCAGTATGTCCAACCTACCCTCACGGGATAAGCTATTTTTCATAGGAATCAGTTGAGTGAACTTTTTCTGAACTGCTTAAAATGTAATTATGTCCTTTCTTAGATTAAACAATCAAAACTGTACACAGCATTCCAGAGTGATAATAATGGAACCAACATGGCTAAACAAGTTGTATGAAGCACATGACCTTTTCCTTTTGAAACCTGTTGGTGACCAGTCAAATATATTGTTTGCAATCAGTGGATATGCATCTGCAATCTTTCAGTCATCTGTGATTATGGGTGAACTGTGGGATACATTTGCATTGTATGAAAGACAGTTCATATCTTGCACGAAGTGAATGCGCAATGAAAGAGTTAACTGTCTCACAGCATGTCTCATTATCATACACTGTTGTCATCACCTGTCTCAACTCTCAGAACAAGGACCAAAAAAATCACATCTTTGGTTCAGGTAATATTAAGCTCTCACTTGCAATGTTGCTAAATAAACAGCTCACGCAATACACTAAACCTCTGAAGTGTACCCCTAAAGTCTTACAAGAATGCTGACTTTTGACAACAGTCAGAGATAGTAAGAACTGCCAATGCTGGAGTCAGAGATTATACAATGTGGAGCTGGAGGAACACAGCAGGCCAGGCAGCATCAGAGGAGCAGGAAAGCTGACGTTTCGGGTCGGGACTCTTCTTGACAACAGTATTGACTTTTTAACATTCTGATCCTCACTTTCAAATCCCTCTCCTTGCCCCTCCCTATCTCTGTAATTGCCGATAGTCCTACA
The DNA here is from genome assembly GCA_024137785.1 of Ginglymostoma cirratum. Lineage (NCBI taxonomy): Eukaryota > Metazoa > Chordata > Chondrichthyes > Orectolobiformes > Ginglymostomatidae > Ginglymostoma > Ginglymostoma cirratum. The sequence continues at coordinate 1,073,106 of JAHRHZ010000112.1, forward strand.
ATCCTGTTACATCTGTGTTCTACCAATTCTGACCCTTTGTTCATTCCTGGTTTTAAAAACTCCTCCACTGATGGTTGTACATTCGCCTGCCTAGGCCTAAACTCTAGACTTCAACCCTATACCTCGTTGATTCGCTCACTCTCCAAGATGCTCCTAAAAGCTCACCCTTTTTTGACGAAACTTTCAAACACCTCCTATTATCATCCTAAATGTGTTGGTTATTAATTTGTTTGCTAACACTCTGAGAAGGGTACGACACTTTACTACACTAAAGGCTGTCAGAAAATCTAGATTATTACTGACAGACTCTTTTGTCTTGTTTCTCCCTTCCTGCAAATATTTTCATTTCAATTCATGTCATGTCACTTGCTCGCATTTCACACAAACATACAAATTAGGAGTTCTTGGAACTGTGATCCTGCTCTGCCATTCAATATGACCATGGTCAATTCCTAGTTTTAAATTCTCCCACTGAGCAAACATCCTCTCCTCATTCACCTTTTCAAAATTCCTCAGGATATTAAACATTCCAATGAAGGTGCACCTTGTTCTTCTAAAATGCACAGGATATAAGCCTGCACTTTTCAATCTTTCCTCATAGGTTAGCTCACTCATTCGAGATATTAACCTAATAAACCTTCTCTGAACTGCCTCTAACTGAATTACATCCTTCCTCAAATAAGGAGACCACCCCTGAACATAGTACTTTTGATGTGGCCTCAACAGTTTTCTGTATAGCTCCTTTGCAATCACCCACTAGAATGATATCCTGGCATAACCTTTCACTGTATTGAATCTTGCTACCTCTGGAATGCAGAGATAGAGAATCAGGACTCTGATATGGTCTAATGAGAATAGAGAATTATGAATATTTAATGGAGTTTCTGTACTTACACTTGCACTACTTCTCTCATACCCTGTTGTTGAGATAGTCCATGTTTTTTCAGTCTGTAGAAACAAACAGAGGGATCTGGTGAGCACAACAGCACATAATGAATTGTAGCACCCTCTTGACCTGGCTAGTTGCAATAGCTTTTTAAAAAACATGTCTACTTGGAGGTGAATCAATACTTACTACACTGCTTGTACTTGGGGGTTCGCGGAACCTATCCAGCGTCTGGAATTTTTGATTTAACTCCTGAAATAATTCCATATGCCGCTTTCTTGTGTGCATGACTTTCTGGAAACCGACAAGATTCACAATAAATGTTCTACTCAGTTATATTGTGAGAATGTACTGAAATCAGTTAATGACATTAGAGAGAATAAATCAAGAAGCCAAAAAGATGATATATTTTGGAAGACCTAATTCAGGAGGGAAGTATACAGTAATGGCACAACCATTAGTAGCATCAATGCACAGAGGGATTTAGGCCGACAGGTCCACAGTTCCCTGAAAGTGGTAACACAAGAGGTAAGGTGGTCAACAAGGAATGCCTTCATCAGTCAGGGCATAGAATACAAAAATTGACAGGTCATGTTGCAGCTGGATAGAACTTTAGTTCAGCCACATTTGGAATATTGTATACCGTTCTGGTTGTCACAATACCAGAAGGACGTTGAAGCTTTGGAGAGGGTCCAGAAATGGAAACCAGGATGTTGCCTGGTTTGGAGGGTATTAGCTATGAGCAAACATTGGACAAACTTTGTTTCACTTGAATGTCAAAGGATTGAGGGGGTAGGGCGACCCGATGGAAGTTTACAAAATTATGACAGACATGTAGAGAATGGATAGTCACAGCCTTTTTCCCAGGGTAGAAATGTCAATTACTAGGGGATATAGATTTAAGGGAAAAGGGGAAAAGTTTAAGGGAGATTTGAGAGGTAAGTTTTTTACACAGAGGGTGGTAAGTATCTGGAATACGCACCAGACGTGTTCGTGGAGGCAGATACAATGGCAACGTTAAAGAGGTGTCTTGACAGATAAATAAATAGGCAGGGAATAGAGGGATATGGACTGTGTAGAGGTAAAAGGTTTTTAGTTTGAAAAGGCATCATGTGTCGGCACAGTATCATTGAGCTGTTTCTGTGCCATACTGTTCTTAGTTAATTTACACACAACATTTTAAAAGAGTAAATATGGAAAGAAATTCCAATTGCCGTCAGTGTTGAGAATTAGTTAATGAGAAATTAATAGTTGCACAAAACCTTTTACTGAGCAGACTGCAGGTGTAGGAATTTTATAAATGAGATGATATAATGTTTACTTGTACTATCCCTTTGTTTCTCCAAAATATAAATACATTCATCTTGGAAGGACACTGCCTCACAGAAATATAGTTCACAAATAATGAATTAGTGATCTCTCAACAGAAAATTTTCCAGTCTTCCAAATTCTTGTGGATAAATGGCTGGGAAATTGAAAGATGTTTTCAAAACAGGCACTGAGAGGACGTTAGACGGCAGAGGAAATTTATCCATGCTATATTCTCAAACTCCTCAAATGAGATCAGTCTTGCTGGGAGCCTAGTGCTTTTCGGTGAGTGTGTGAAGCAGAAATGAATACAATGTCAAATACTGATGGTCAATTGTATTTGTAAGTTCTGAAAGCTTACTTCAAAATCCAGGTCTGAATAGCGGGACTTCCTTCTCTGCAAAACATGAAAGGATTTGTTAGATTTCTTATTGTGAGATTTTAAGAGGACAGTTATTTTTCTTTTCCCGTTTAACATAAAGTTGCTTGTGCTGCTGTCTGGTATTCTGTTTTTATGTTGCCAATCATATTGCATCTGGTCTTAAATTGTGAAATCCCCTGACGTGAATGCAGATCAGAGAACTGCATAATTTGTGACAATTTTGCCTCTTCTGTTTGACGCATAGAGGAATGTGGCCACAGTAACGTCCATTCTTTGATATGAAACTTTGAATGAAACTCTGAGCCTAAAGTAACAACACACAAATACACATACAACTGTACCAGTACATCAGGTTAGGGAGACACCAGGCTGGCACCTAATGTATTGGGCGAGACACAGATAGACATGATGGTGAAATAGTCCCCAGTACTTGAAACACAGTCTCAAATGGTGAATCACCTATAACAACTAAAGGGTTCTAAACAACACCCGTAGGCATCAAAACCAATTTTAAAGCTGCCAGTTATAATGACTAAAATTCTTGCCTTAACAGCTGAGCTGACTTGAGTTCACATCACATTTGTTTGCACAGAATACCAAAGCAAACACTTGTTAAACTATTACAGAGATAGTAGGAACATGTCGATGCTGGAGAATCTGAGATAACACGGTGTACAGCTGGATGAACACAACTGGCCAAGCAGCATCAGAGGAGCAGGAAAGCTGACATTTCGGGTGAGACCCTTCTTCAGACTTGTTAAACTATTGCTCTTTGTAATAAAGCTAAGATTGTACAGATGTACAATCATCTGTAATGTCAGCTCATCTGCTACTTGCTGCTTTGTCCTACTGTGTCCCTTAAATGTTTGAATCTTTCATTTATCTGAAATACATGCTACAACATGAGTTTAAATGTCAGCACTCTGGCAGTGCTTAAAAAATGTACACCAAATTATTTTTATTTTTTTAAGACCAAGGGAGGGCAAATCAGAGTCAGACAAACATTACGAGGCTTGTATAGGAGCTACACCGTAACACAGATACTCAGGGAAGGGAATGTGAGTGCGTGTACTCAGGGCAAAGAGTGTGCTAGCACTTGGTCAGGCAGGGAAAATGCTAACAAAAACAGAAGTTTCTGGAAAAGCTCAGCAGGTCTGGCAGCATCTGAGAAGAAAAAAATCAGAGTTAATGTTTCGGGTCCCGTGTTCCTCAGGACTCTGAGGAAGTGTCACCAGACCCAAAACGTTAACTATGATTTTTTTCTTCACAGGTGCTGCCAGATCTGCTGAGTTTTTCAAACTACTTCTGTTTTTGTTCCTGACGTACAGCATTTGCACTTCTTTTGTTTTTTATTTAGGGAAAATATTAACAGATATATCCAGAGGTGTGAACATGCTAACACATGTTCTCAGGGCAATGAACATGTTAATATGTGTACTAATGGCAAGGAACATATGAACAGTGAACATGCTAAAAATGTGCTCAGGGCAGTGGACATGCTAACACATACTCAGGGAAGTGAACATGCTAATATACTTGGGGCAGTGAAGACACAAACACCTGTATCAAGGCAGTGTATATTCCGTCAAGTGCATAGGACAGTAAATAGACTAACACATATACACTTAACATCAAACATACTAAAACATGTACAAAGGACAATGAACACCAGAAAGTAATTATCTGGGAAATGAACACACAAACGTAAGTACTCGGGACTTTAACACTGTTCTATATACAATCTCATTGGACTCTCAACAACTGGATTTTTCCCACAGCTCAGTGTTAGTGCTTTTGTCTGTGAAATGGAAGATTGTGGAGTCAAATCCTGCTCCGAATACTTTAGCAGGTAATCCAGTCTGACACTACAGTACCACCGAGACAGTGTTACACAGTCAAGAGAGCTGTCTTTTAAAATAGTTGTTAAGCTGAATCCTTGTCTGACCTCTCAGGTGGACAAAATCCAACAGCATTCCTTGGAAGAAGAGCTGGATTGTCTGGGCAAAAGGATTGAATACATTGTAGCTAAATTTGCTGATGACACTGAGATAGGAAGGAAAGTAAGTTGTCAAGACAGTGGTTGAGAGTCTGTAAAGGAATATAGGCAGATCAAGCGAGGAGACAAAAATTTGGTAAATAGAGTATCATGTGGGGACATGGGAGGTTGTCCACTTTGGTATGAAGAAAAGTTGCACATTATGTAACTGCAGATAGATTGTGGTCGTACAGAGGAATGCTCTTTATTTATTTAGTGTGCTCGTCGAGGAATCAAAATGTTAGTGTGCAGGCACAGCAAGTGATAGGAAGATATATGAAATATTGTTACTTTTTGCAAGAAAACTTGATCATAAAGTCTTGCAGTTGTACAGCGCATTGGTGAGATGGTAGAGCAATGTGCACAGTATCAGTCTCCTTATTTGAAAAGAAAGGTATTATATTTGGAAGCAGTTCAGAGAAGGTTCACTTGACTGATAGCTGCTATGAAAGATTTATCTTTTGAAAGGTTGAATAGATTGGGCCTTTTCCCATTAGAGTTTAGAGTGATGAGGAACGATCTTACTGAAACATGCAAGATCCTGAGGGGACTTGTAAGGTTGAATATCAGGAAGATGTTTCCCCTTGTGGGCAGACCAGAACTAGAGGATACATTCAAAGCTAAGTTAATTAGATTTGTGTCCCAGAAGGGAGTCAATGGTTATGGGGATCAAAAATGAAATGTGAGCCAATTCTGCAACCATTTATCGAACGCTATAGGAGAAGGCTCAAAATTTACTCCTGCTCCCAAGTCCTTTATGTCTATATTTATCCCTCAACCAGCTTCACTACATTATCCCACTGCTGTTTTTGGCAGCTTGCTGCACGCAAATTAATTGCCATGTTTACTATGTTTCAACAGTGACTACTCTTCAAAAATATCTAAGATTTTGACAGTATGGACACAGCGAGAATGTATCCTCTTATGGAAAAAGTCAGATCCAGGAGCCATCCATATAATATAGTCACCAAGATCCAACAGGGAATTCAGGAGAAACTTCTTTACCCAAAAGGCAGCAAAAATATGGACATCATTAACACAGGGAGACAATAATTTAGATGCATTGAGGGAAAATATGGGTGTATTATACCTTTTTTTGACTGTGTGCAAGCTGCATTGTGTTTTTTGGAGGGATTCTCACCTTGAGCCCTTGTGAGATTTCTCCCTGTATCTGACCAAATGTGCTTCATTAATGACCTATCATGCTCATATAGAATCGCTCATGTCTGATTACAGCCCTACCTTACCAGGGATCATACACAGAACAACTAGTCACTCAGTGGACAACCACCAAAAGACTAGAATCCGTTGCGCTCATGCCATATTTGTAAGGCCACTGTATACCCAGATGAGGCCTGGTATTTTGAAGCTGCCCTGCTTGGTCAGGGATGCTTTCTGAAGACGTCCGAGAAGGGGAGGATAACACCGTAATTCTCCCCCTGCATCTACACTGGTGTCTTGCTTGAATAAAGTTCTCATGTCTCTGAGGCTCTGATTGCCTTTTCAGAGGTTACTCTTACAGTTTGGCGAGCCAGCCAGGAGGTTCTGTCTGAGGGATCACAGATCCACTGTTCGAGTGAGTACGTTTATTTTTACCACCCAATAGGTTAGTGTGGTCCCCAGTCCTGACCCTCTGTAAATCGTAACCCTCTTTTTTGAATGAACCTTCGGAGTGCGGAGACAGAGAATGGTAACACTTGAGAAAGTAAAAAGACTGCGTGCTGCGCTCGATTTTAGTGCAGAGGAACAGGGTAGCAGGCTGATGAGATAAAAGGTACTGCAGATGCTGGAGGATCCGAGATAACAAGCATGGGGCTGGATGAACACAGCAGGTCAAGCAGCATCATAGGAGCAGGAAAACTTGATGTTTCGGGCCGAGGGTCAGCAATTGGCACATTGCCAGAACCACCGCAAAAGGCAGAGGAGCCTTTTTGCACCTTATGCACCAATACCGTCTGCCTCGAAGTCAGGGACGGTTGGCTGGGATTTGGCCACTGAGCGGGCTAACTATGACCATCACAATGACAATGATAACTGGTCAGGAAAATCAGTCTGCCCCTTGAAACTAGAAGAGATTAGGGACCCCCAGATCAATAAAATAACATATCGAACAACACATTTCCCGAGATCCCGGGATAAACAGCAATTGGTTGATGCTCTACCGAAACCTCAAAGATTGGCAAAAACGCAGAATTCTGGGAGAAATTACAAGAACTGACACAGGGACACAATTTAACTTTAGATGACTTACAACTTTTGATAAGGGCAAAGTTACCAGCTTCTATATGGGCACAGCTGCCAACCCCATACCCCAGACCTGTGCTTGGCAGCTGGCACCAGGGACAGATGACCAGAAATATATGAGACTAGTAGAGGAGGTCCAGAGGGCCCTAGGCAACTCTCGATCTGACTGGACCCGGGTTACATTAACGGTCCAGAAGCCTAATAAGCCTTTCGAGGAGTACCACGAGAGGAAATACCGAGTTTATGTAGACTATGGAGGGATTCACAATCCCGACAGGAACGATAACGTCTTCCTCCAAAGTCTCAAGGATGGGGTAGGTAGTTGTTTGAAACAAGTGATACAACCAGGTATCCCCATAGGTAATACCTTTAGTGCGATCATTAACTGGGGAATGACTGCTGAAGCGAACCGAAAGAATATAGAGGCTCATAAAGTTCAGGATCAGACTCAACAAGTAATGAGCAAAGAACAACAAGAGCTCAGACTTAAGATCAGGGAACAAAATTGCGTCATTTGTGGAGTCCGAGGCCACCGTTCGCCCCTAGGCCCTAGCAACCCGCATCAGAGACAGAGACGCCCTAATTGCTGCTCTAATTGTGGGAAAGTTGGGCACTAGGCGAAAGACTGCTGGGGTGCTGGGGGCGGCAGTCCAGAGACCCCAAGAAAATCAGGTGTCCGTTGTTCAGATGACAATCGAGGAGCTTCAGAAGCTCCTCAGACTTCAATGACGTGTAGCAGCCCTCAGGGGTCGGGATCGCAACAGGACGGAAAAGATCTACATTGGAGCGTTGTTTGGGGGCCGGCAATACTCCGGTGGATACCGGAGCCTCTGTTACGATCACCGATAAACAAGAACTCCCTCTTGTTGGGCAAAACCTGCAGGATACTGGGAGTCACCGGGCGAACACAAGGTTTGGAAACAGATTCGATCCCCATCCAAATTAAACATATAGTTGTAACTGCCAAGATCTGCCGTGTCCCGAGTGCGGGGGAATCCATTCTGGGCATTGATTTACTGGAACAATTCAGGGTTATTATAGATACGAAAGGAAAGTTTATAACTGTAAGACGTAACCATTGTTCGACAGATCCCTCAGAAGATATTCTTATCGATTCCCAATCCTTAGACTTTCCAGTACTAAGAGGGCAAACATAATGGGAGTGGGATCGGCGCAATCCCTACCATTTGACAGCACTAACGTGCCCTACCTGTGGGCACAAAGTAAGACAGGTTGTAGAAAAATTAGTATGGAACCAGTGACAATACCCAGTCGAGCCCATCCCCCTAAAAAAACAATATGCCATAAGACTGGAAGTGATTAAGGCCACTGAGGCGATAGTGAAGGAAGGTGGACACTCAGGGTGTAATAAAAGAAGCCCAATCAACTACTAACTCCTTGATATGGCCAGTTCGGAAAGCCTATGGACTATTGATTACATGGAGTTGAATAAATATGCTGACAAGTTGACACCCATTGTGGCAGACCTGAGCGCTATCCTTGACACAATCAGGACCCAACACAAAGGTTTCACAGGATTAGATATAGCGAATGGATTCTGGTCAATTCCCCTGGCTGAGGAAGATCAATGTCAATTTGCCTTCACAGTAGGGGATCACCAGTACACCTAGCTCCGGGTCGCTTAAGTGCTTCATAACAGCCCAGCCATTTTCCACCAGGCTATGGCACACATATCAAAGGCAGTTAGAGAAAAATGTTCATCATGTACAATCCTACAATACGTAGATGACATACTGATAGTATCTATGACTGCGAGAGAGCTTCTAAGAACAGTGTTCTGCCTGTTACAAACCGTAGAAAGAGCAGGATTGAAAATAAAAACCCGGATGGCCCAAATAGGCCTAACCGAAGTCAGGTACCTTTTTTCTGAAGAAGGGTCTAGACCCGAAATGTCAGCTTTCCTGCTCCTCCGATGCTGCTTGGCCTGCTGTGTTCATCCAGCTCCACACCTTGTTATCTCAGGCACCTAGGACAGTTGATTTCTCAGGGATAGCGATCTATTCCAGGAGTCCGACAACTCTTAGGACTCCTGAATTACCGTCGGATATTCATTGAGGACGATAGCCGGAACAATAGGAGGAAGGGCGAGGCAGGATAAGGTAACCTGGGGCTCAGAACAAGACCGCCCGTTTACCAAGATTAAGCAGAAATTAGTGTCAGCCCCAGCATTAGGGCTGCCTAAACTGAGTAAACCATTCCACCTCTTTTGTCATGAGGCGGATGGACATCAGACAGCAGTACTACTTCAGGAACATGGTGATAAGCTAAGGCCAGTGTGATACTTTTCAGGGAAATTGGATCCTCTCATTCTGGGGCAATACAATTGTATCCGAGCAGCGCAATGCGCTGTCTGGGCCATGACGGCCACTCAGAGCCTGTGTTACATAGTAAATGTCATCCTCCACACCCCTCACAATATTTTTCAACTGTTAGAGGCAAGGAAATTAAAATGAAACACTAATTCCTAAAGGGATAAATGGGAAGCTACCCTTTTTCCCAGACGGCAGCATGTGGAGGTTGTAAAAAGATACAAAGGAGAAGCCAGCATCCTATATAGTCACACAAAAGACCCCACAAGACTGTCAATTACAGATACAGAGGGACCACCTAGAGAACAGCATTGTCCTTTATATAGACCTTCATATAGACAGAACACGGAAGTATGTGGACGGAGAACCATGCACTGCATGGGCAGTGGTGGAGGTCAAGGAGGTCAATATTAGTTGGAGCCAGGATCGACGGGGCCCTCTCGGCCCAGGTAGCAGAATTAATAGCCTGAGAAAGGCGCTTACAATGGCAGCAGATATGCCTTTGGGGTAGCTCATGATTAAATGATAGCTTGGGGCCGGCAAGTATTTGTCGCAGCCTCCGGTGACCCGATACAATATCAATACCACATTCAAGCCTTAGTCGAGGCTGCCCAACTCCCAAAGGAGGCAGCAGTAATAAAAGTTAAGGCACATCAGCAAGTAACAACCCTAGAACGACAAGGAAATGCGTGGGCAGATTGACAGCAAAGGAGATGTTCCACAGTGAACAGACAGCCGTGAGTGACCTTAAAACAAGTGTGGTTGAGGACAACTCTTCATGGGGCATTTTGGAAATACAGGCCACAGTTACAGCTGAGGAAAAAATCTCATGGGCACACGATGGAGGTAGGCAGGATCCAGATAGGGTCTGGAGAAAAGGACATGCAGTAATCGCAACCCAATGCACTAACCAGACATTGCTTGACATTTACCGTGGGACGGCTCACATAAGTAGAGACAAAATGTTATTTCTAATGTCCAAAAAAGCTGTAGTGGAGGGGCTTGGGCAGAGATGTGGCAAAGTCCCATGCACAAGGACCGAACCAGGTGGGGCATACATGGTAAAGATGGGACACCAGCCCAGGCCGAAGGGACCCTAGGAAAATGTTCAGATAGATTTTATAGGGCCATTACCCTGGAGCCAAAACAAACTATATTGTCTAGTTTTTATTGATCAATTCACCCGTTGGGTAGAAGCCTTTCCAACTAAAGACTATCGGAACTGTTGCACACATCCTAGTGACCAAAATAACCCCTAGGTGGAGAGACCCACAGAAACTAGATTCGGACCAGGGATCCCACTTCACTGGGAAATGCCTCAAAACAGCTTGCAAAATGCTAGGGATCACACAACGATTCAATATCCACCACCACCCCCGGAGTTCAGGTCGAGGAGAGAAGACTAATAGGAATCTGAAGCAAACTCTAACAAAACAGGGATGGGGGTTACTGGGCGCGGGGTGGGGGGTGGTGTTGGAAATCAATGGATCTGGTAGCGTCTGTCGGGAGGAGTTCAGGATTGGTGTTGTTGGTCTGGTGACCCTTCCTCAGTGGGGTTGCAAGACCCGAAGCTTTGACTCTTTTTTTTCCTTCGTGGATGCTTCTGGACTTACTGGGCTTTTCCAGCAACTTGTTCCTGATTGACAGCATCCGCAGTTCTTTCAATTTTTAAGGTCTAACAAATGCCTGCCAACAGGAAGAAGTTAAATGGACGACTGCTCTACCAGCTATTCTGATGGCCTCTCGAGGAATGACTCAGGCTGACAGGACTGACCCCTTTTGAACTAATAACTGGTCAGGCCATGAGCCCTCCGCAAGACTTGATCACAGGGGGATTGGAAATGATCAACACAAAATATTTAGGAATGTATGCGTCAACTTTGCATACATCTTCAACAACTCAAAGACGAGGTGAACCAGGTACAGGAGGTTCATGATTGGGAACAGGAGGGAATGTCCTCAAGATGCCCAACGATAAGGCCTGGGGACAGGGTCTTAGTTCATGTACTGCCTCTAAAAAAGCAGCTCAAGCCCTGAAAAGAATGGACCTTATGAGTTAATTCTCACAGATGATCGCGGAATCTTGGTTGACGAAGGAGGGATAGGAAAGTGGAGACGTCTGTCACAACTGAAAATGTTTAAAATGTTTAGCATTGGCGGGGCCTCGCATCTTTGTGTTTACCTTGTCTCCCCACAGGACCCTTTTCCTTCTAGCCACGGCGAGCATCCAAGGAATATACATTTGAGGAATGGACCTTGGGGCTCGCGGCAATCCGAAACCACTAACAACCCCCAATGTAATCACGGATGATTCAAATACTACAGATATATACAAAGGACTTAATAAAATCTGATTGGAAAATAAGCGTGCGAGTTGCCATGACGGGAACTTATATGTAACTGATGGAATTCCTCTTAAAGTAACCTGTGTAGATGGCTTTTCTGCTGTTAACATGTAATCAGACAGAAAGGGCATATGTGGTGCCTCTCTCCTTTGAAAATAGGCAGCTGCGGTCCTCCCTGATCTTAACCGCAACACCATGTTCATCTTCGGTGTACAAAGCTAACAACACTTATGCAAGCCCTATTCTCATCGTGTATGTGGGCAAAACTCATGTCAGTTTCAGCGTGCTGGTGAACACATCTACGTGGGTCTGGTGAAGCGTCAACTCTCCAATTTTTCAACTTCACTATTGAATCCCGGACATGCACCAGCTTGACCAATGGCGTACCACCTGCCCAACCAAGGAAAAAGCTTTACCTGCTATACTGCGATGCACTATACCATATGATATGGTCCTCCCACTGACTGCTCTGAAGACCGCATTACCCCTGTCGGGGCTAATGGCATGATCCTTATGGCTACTGATGAATATGTCATCCTTAACCCCTCACTGATCACAACCCACTTAATAATTAAATTTAATCTGGAACTACCACCCAACTGTAGTGAAGTAGTGGGTCAAACTTTATTTAAGGAAATGATTAAGTACGTCCCTTATAAAGATGGTCAGAAAGCCGGGGATGCCCAGGCAGCGATGAAGGTTCTGGCAGGACGCAGGACTAGGAATAGTGGCGGGGACCTCTGCTATTAATGCCATTACATTACATTAATTCCCTATTACAAAAAGAACTCAGTGTTGAAAGAGAAGTTGAAGGCACTGTCAGAAAATAACTTAGATTTGCAAGAAACAGCAACTAGGTTAGGGGAAGAAAGATCTGAAATACAGACTAAAACCCTCACTTTAAACAAATCAACTGAAACTGCTCTTAATGTTCTAATTGATTTTGTTAATAACACGACATATGCTGACAAGGCAGGAACTAACCTTTTTATATATTGACCTGCTGTTGGCCCTGTGGAATAGGTTTGTCCCCTCTTGGGTCACTCCCGAACTATTATCCAGATGGACAAACACCCCATTATCTCAGAATGTTCCCTGAATCTATAAGATTTGTCGTACACTGTGTGGCACGATGACAACTTGTTGGGGAGCAAAGGACTATTATCGATCCTCCTCAGACTACCACACAACCCCCAAGATATCTATTCTCTGATAAGGCTGTATGACATGGACACATAAAACAGTTCTCTCCAGGCCACCTTGAAGTATGCCCTGCAAGACGCAGTTCATCGGAAGGACAATATTTCAGTGGGACTTGACATTAGCAAATGCCCTCATGCCCAGCAGTGGGTGTACTTACGTGATGGGAATTCAATATTGCAGTCCCTGTGTGGACTACACCATTACTCTGATTGTGATATCCAGTGGGCGAATGAACCTGGTACTGATTTTGTTTCCAGTCATGGGCTAACTTCTGTGTCCACATCAGCCTGATTCTACACACTAAAGTGTCCTTTACCCAGCCACGATTTCCAGATGCAATTACACTCGAGCATGGAACGACCATAGAAACTCCGACAGCCCAGGACATTACTATCAATGTTTCTGTTGAAATGTCTCCGGCAGCTATTCCGAACACGACTCAGCTGCTGCAAGCCCTACAGCAGTGCACCCCTCTCCCTACCTCTGACTGAGACATGTTCAAATACCATGGCAAGGATAAACAGCAAACTGACACATAAGTGGCATAACCTGACAGTGATCATTGCAGGGGAGAAAGAGGACTTAACTCAGACACTTAAAAATTCAGCCGTGGTGGATAAAACTGTGGAACTGAGGATTAAATGTGAAGATCCATCCATGGGTTCACATTAGAGATAAAACGTTGTGGAGCTGGATGAACACAGCAGGCCGAGCAGCATCAGAGGAGCAGGAAAGCTGACGTTTCAGGTCGAGACCCTTCTTCAGAAATGGGGGAGGGGAAGGGGATTCTGAAATAAATAGGGGGAGAGGGGGAGGCGGATAGAAGATAGATAAAGGTGAAGATAGGTTGAGAGGAGACAGACAGGTCAAAGAGGCGGGGTTAGAACCAGTGAAGGTGAATGTAGGTGGGGATTTAGGTGGGGAATAGGTCAGTCCACGGAGGACGGACAGGTCAAGGAGGCGGGATGAGATTAGTGGGTAGGAGATGGGGGTGGGGCTTGAGGTGGGAGGAATGATTAGGGAGGTGGGGACTAGCTGGGCTGGTTTTGGGATGTCATCGGGGGAGGGGAGATTTTGAAGCTTGTGAAGTCATGGGTTCACATTGTCTTGTTGTTATCCAGCTAGTTATCTTGCGTATACTAATTGTGTACACTTGCCTGCTTAAGAAGTTGCTTACGAAAACTGCCGCTAGACATGAGCTAAATCATATCGTAGATAGGGTTGCCAACCAGTTTAGAGATAGGATCACACAACAACTTCAACACAGGAACGTGGATGCAGCTATGCAACTACTGTAATTCTGTTTTGCCCCATGGGCCAAAAGCTTGGCCATGGGGCAACAGGGGGGCTGAAGGGTGAAAGAGTGTATAACTGTAGATTTTTTATAGAAGTACAGTTTTCTCACAGATCTGTAGTAAGGCACAAATATATAGTAAGGGTTAAAAGTAAGGATTAAAAGAGCACTTGCTTGCTGCTGCAGAGACAGGCAGTTAGTTGGAAGGTAGTTCCAAAGGGAATGTTTCAGGTGCAAAGCAAACTAGTCTGCAGATCTTAATGGCAAAGGGTCAGGGCTAGGCATGATGAGTAACTGCATATTTACTTTTGATAAAGGTTTCAATGGACAATAGTCCCCAGTGTGATAGTGTGGGAGCCGTATACCACTGATAGTAAACTGTATGGTGTTGTTAGATTTACTGCTCACGCTAGATGTGGATAGTAATTAATATAGTTTCAGGGTTGCATCAGCCCATTTTTGTAACGGTATAAAAGAAGTACTTTCTTACCATTGTATTCGGAGACAGTTCAAACTCCTGAGTTGATCTTGGACCCCCTCCCCCTGCATCTACACGAGTGTTTTACTTGAATAAAGTTCTCAAGTGCTGCTTTACTTCGCTGTCTCTGAGTCTCTGACTGCCTTTACAGAGGTCACTCTTACATTGCCTAAAATACATTATTTTACAGAGGGATGGAAAGTTAAGATATTCTGTGGGTGGATGATTTCAACTCTCTCGCCCACGGGAATTACCTAGCATGGCACTAACAAAGAGAACCACCATTTTCCCTATGACAACTAGATATCACAACTTAATAATGTCCCATCTGAAATGGTAAAATGTTACTACGTGGATAAGGTGTGGCAAGATCTTTACAAAAATAGAAGCAGAAAGAGAATGCCCCAAAAAAGAGAAAGAAGACACTGCAAGAGGGACCGTCTGTGAGATGGAAAGACTGAACATAGGGGTAAGAGATGGTGAGGGCAACAGCAGAGGCGGCCGGAGGTGGGACAAGACAGCAGCTAGACACTGAGACAGAGAAGGTGACAGGAAGCTGAGAAAGCATGATAGGATGCAAAAGGAAGAGAGAAAGAGAGAGAGAGAGAGAGACTTGTAAAAGGAGAGGCAGAGAATATGAGAATGAGAAAAGTGACAGAGAGAGAGAGAGACAAAGAAAAGGCAAGAGAAAACCTGACACGGAGCAGTACAGTGATTAAAAGACTAATGGAAGAATTCTGTCAAGATAACAGAATTTATCAATGATCATTATTGGCACATGACCGACAGAAACCTGAGGAATGGACAAGTATGACCATGCAGGTAGATCATAAATTCAATCTTTTTTAAACAGATGGTGAAGGGTAAACATGAACATGGCATCCAAATAACCACTTGACATCTTCCAGAGAGTTTTACAAATTCATTGTTTGATAGAAGGGTCACCAGCAAGACCAGCATTTCTTACCCACCCATAACTGCCCAGCTCCTGTTAGATTTTGAGTTCTGGATTACGCCACAGTACCAGTTAACAGCAACGATATCATTCCAAGTCAGGGTGGTGTGTTGCTTGGAAGGGGAGTTGCAGAGGGTGATGTTCCCAAGCATCTGCTGTCCTTTGATGGTGCTGTTACAGGAGCATCAGTGAGTTGTTGCAGTGCATCCTGTAGACTGTACACATTGATATAGTATGTAATAACAACAATTTGATTAAAGACTGGCATCAATACTACTGGGGATCTCAGAATGAAGCTGAGATTGGTCTTTCCCTCAGCACTTCTGGTTGAAATCCTGTTATAAATGGTTATCTGCATTGGTTTCAGCTTGGGCCACGGCCAACAAGGTACAAGAGTCCACTGTGCATGTGCTGTGGATTGCCGTTTCCACTGTTGAACTATCTGAGTGCCTCGTTTTTCCTAAGTATGTATGAATTAATTTGACATTGCAATTTTTAAGGTGTGACGCCAAGCAGACCAGGGAACTCGCCTATATCCCAGGATAACATGCAGTTGTACAAATGTGTCCAATATATCCCACTTCCTTCTCTTGAGATCTCTGCCCAAAAGTGGGTTTGCCCCACAGCATCATATCCTCCACCTTAGAGAGGGAAAGGAGGCAGATGCTCACTCAATTCCACCTGCAACAGGAATCAAACTCAATGCAGTTGGCATACTGGCCAACTGAGACAACCTATGCCCCTACCAAGGACTTGTCACATCTGAACAAGTAAAAGACATAGGCCATTTGGCCCTTTCTGCCAATCAACAAAAAAACTATATGATATAGGAGCAGAATTAGACCATTTGACACACGCGTCTCATTACTGATCTAATTGTAACCACAAATCTACATTCACTTGATAACCTATCACCTCTTTCCTTAACAAACGTTTCTCCACCTCTGCCTTAAATACATTCAAAGACTCTGCTTCCATCAGATTTTCAGGAAGAGAGTTCCAAGACTCACAACCCTCCAAGAAAATTTTTCACCGCATCTCTGTTTTAAATGGGCAACTACTTATTTTTAAATAGTGAGTTGGTGTGGCAATGTACATTTCCACACACAGGCCGTAGTCTGGATAATGATGGTAGAGGCTCCAATTTCTTCCAATTACATAGTTGACCAGGAATCTCTCCTGCTGTTATTAATTGTTATTCGCTTGTGTTAAAACGATTTGCAGGTTGACACTCAAACTGTTTGACTGCATTGCCAATACACCCCTTATGGCCATTGAGTCCTGCAGCTGGATTTGAACCCAAGAGTTCAGGCCCAGAAGAAGGGACACTATCCACTGCACCCCAAGACCTCAATTTCCTTGTCCTACCCAGATGCAACCGTACCAATTAAGACTCAGTAACAGACTCACTGGGCCTGAATTAAAAGTAGATGTAATCCAAGCATAAATATCTGAAACAAAAACAGAAATTGCTGGAGAAACTCAGCAGGTCTGGCAACACCTGTGGGGAGAAAGCAGAGTTAACATTTCAGGTCTGGTGGCTCAGTGGTTAGCACTGCTGCCTCACAGTTCCAGGGACCTGGGTTTGATTCCACTCTTGGGCGGCTGTCTGCGTGGAGTTTGCACATTCTCCCTGTGTCTGTGTGTGGGTGCTCCAGTTTCCTCCTACAGTCCAAAGATACGTTGGTTAGGTGGATTAGCCATTTGAAATGCAGGGTTACAGGGGTGGGTCTGGGTGGGATACTCTTCAGAGAGTCAGTGTGGACTCAACAGGCAGAATGGCCTGCTTCTATACTGTAGGGATTCTGTGATTCATCAGACTAAACATTTGGTACAGTTTTACTGAATATCCTAGCAACATCTGAGGTTGGAGGACATTCCTTGGCAATATGTGCTTGTGGTAATTGCAGCCTTGCAAAAGAAGAAGCAATACAATTCAATGATATTCACAATGGAGCCCCAATGAGGTTGACAAGGTAGAGGCTGTGTATTCTTAGCCTCAGGCCATCTGCTAAGATAACCATGTAATTCCAAATGGAGACCTTGTCACTCATAATGACAAAACCAGATGTGGAAATCTCCCATGATTTGGAACAGGGAGATGAAAACTCAAGAGGATCCCACTAACACCAGCCTGCTTACTTCTAGTGATATTTGTGGAAGCATCCACAGAGTCAAATGCCAAACACGCAAAATCTAAGGTTCCCTGTAAGAGGCAATGCATTTAGGTAACGGGCACTGAGGTGATGTCTATCAATAAAGGCTTTTGCCAGCCATTAAACTTTCATAGTCCACAATAATGGGGCTTAGCAGACACCCCTGCTTTGTGTCTGACTCCTTCTTTATTCAGAGGTGTAGGCCCTATGTTTCCTGCTGTGGGGCTGGTACAGCTGTACAACATGCTCTCTTAACCTCAGATAAGCCAAATACACCAGCATCTGAATCATCGTTTCCACATTCACAAGTTTGATAATGTTGCTGATGGCTGCCTAAGCCTCACTGTTACATATTTATGTCAAGTTGTTGCACTATCTCATAAGAACTGGGGCAAGGTTAGGCAATTCAGCCCCTCGAGCCTACTCCGCCATTTGGTACAATCACGGCTAATCTCATCTCAGCCTCAACTCCACTCTCCTGCCCACTCCCCATATCTCTTCAACCCAATATAAATTAAAGATCTGTCATCTCCTCCTTAAATTTACTGAATGTCCGAGCATCCATCACATCCTGGAGTACTGAATTCCACAGATTCATGACCCTTTGAGAGAAGTAATTTCCCCTTATCCCTGTTTGAAATTTGCCATCCCTTATACTAAAACTATGACTTCCTATTCTAGATTGCCCAATGAGGGAACATCCTCTGTCTGTCTACTTTGTCAATTCCTTTCAGCGTCTTATATATTGCTGCAGCTGGATTCACTTTAGGGCATCCGTGAGGCTGAGGGAATCGTGGATAGTGCATTCAGTAAGTTGGTCACACCGCAGATAAAAATTACTGAGGAAGATAAGAATAGTTGACAAACAGACAGAGGAAGAGAAGGAAGGCAGTGCAGGGTCCCTGCAGTCATCTCCCTCCACCGTTTTGGATACTGTTAGGAGAAATGGCTCACCAAGGGAAAGCGGCAGCAGCCGGGCTCATGGCACTGTGGCTGGCTCTGCTGCTCAAGAGGGCAGGAAAAAGAGTGGCAGAGCTATAGTGATGAAGATTCAATTGTAAAGGGAATAGATAGGCGTTTCTGTGGCCACGAATGATAGCCTAGGTTAGTATGTTGCTTCCCTGATGCAAGGGTCAAGAATGCCTCAGGATGGCTGCAGGACTTTCTGGGATTGGGGACAGGGTGTGAGGGTGAACAACCAGTTGTTATGGTACATATAGGCACCAAAAATATAGATAAGAAACAGGCTGAGTTCCGACAAGCTAAATTTAGGGGGTTAGAAGTTAAACTAATATATAGGGCCTCAAAGATAGTAATCTCAGGATTGCTACCAGTATTATGTGCCAGTCTGAGTAGAAATGGCAGGATAGCCAAGATGAATGTGTGAGTTAACGGATAGTGCAAAAGGGAGGGGTTCATATTCCTGGGACACTGGAACTGGTTCTGGGGGAGGTAGGACCAGTACAAACTGGACGGTCTGCACCTGGGCAGGAGCGGAACCAATGTCCTGGGGTGAGTGTTTGCTAGTGCTGTTGGGGAGGGCTTAAGCTAATATGGCAGGGATGGGAACCAATGCAGGAAGTTGGAGAGAAGTAAAGTGGAGACAGAAAGAAAAGGCAGTAAGGGACAAAAAGTAAAAGTGAAAGGCAGGGAAACCAAAAAAAAATTCAAAAAAGGCCACATTACATCAGAATTCTAAAATGGCAATAAATGTCAAAAAAAAGGGCCTGAAAGACTGTGTCTCAATGCGAGAAGCATTTGTAATAAGGTGAATGAATTAACTACATAGGCAGTTAATAATGGATATGATGTAATTGGGATCACAAAGCCCTGGCTCCAGGGTGACTGACCTTGGGAACTCAACCAGGTTATTCAATTTTCAGGAAATATACATGGAAAGGAAAGGGAAGTGGGGTAGCATAGCTGGTTAGGGAGGAGATTAACACAATAGCGAGAGAGGACATTAATGGGGATGACATGGAATCCGTACAGATGAAGCTGCGGAAAATCAAAAAGGGGAGAAAGACGTTAGTGGGAATTGGGTACAGACCACCAAACAATAATTGTGAGGCTGTGGTCCAGACATCAAACAGGAAACTGAAGATGCATGCAGTCAGGGTGCAATAGTTATTATGGGTGACTTCAATCTACATATTGACTTGACAAACCAAACTGGTAGCAATGCAATCAAGGAGGATTTCTTAGAATGTATGAGGGATGGTTTCCTTGACCAACATGTTAAGGAACAAACTAGAGAGTAAGCTATCCTAGACTGAGTATTGTGTTATGAGAAATGATTAATTAGCAATCTTGTGACATGAGATCCTTTGGGGAAAAGCAACCATAATATGGTAGAATTCTTCATTAAGATGGAGAGTGACACAGTTAAATCTGAGACTGGGGTCCTGAACTTAAAGAAAGCTAACTTTGATGGTATGAGGCGTGCATTGGCTAGGATAAACTGGCCAAGGATAATTAAGGGGTTGATATAGAAAGGCAATGACAGATATTTAAAGAACACATGGATGAACTTCAACAATTGTACATCCCTGTCTAGCATAGGAGTGAAACAGGGAAGGTGGCTCAGCCATGGCCTACAAGGGAAATCAGGGATAGAGGAGGTAAAGAGGAGGCAACGAGGAGGCATATCAGTTAGTCAGAAAAATTAGCAAACCTGAGGACAGGGAGAGATAGAATATGAGAGTAAGCTTGCAGAAAACATAAAAACTGACTACAAAAGCTTCTCTAGATATGTGAAGAGAAAAAGAATGGTGAAAATAAACGTAGATCCCTTACAGTTAGACTCAGGTGAATTCATAATGGATAAAGAGATGGTAGATCAGTTGAACAAATACCTTGGATCTGTCTTCACTAAGACAACATAAATAAACTTCCAGAAATGCTGGGGGACAGAGGATCAAGCATGAAGGAGGAACTGAAGGAAATCCTTATTAGTCAGGAAATGGAACTGGGGAAATTGTTGGGATTAAAATTCAATAAGACCACAGGGCCTGATACTCTGCATCCCAGAGTACTTAAGGAAGTGGTCCCTGAAACAGTAGATGCATTGGTGATCATTTTCCAGCATTCTATAGACTTTGGAAGAGTTCCAAAGGACTGTAGAGTAGCAAATCTAACTCCACATTTTAAAAAAAAAAAGAGGGAGAGGAAATGGGGAATTATAGGCCAATTAGCCTGACATCAGTGGTGGGGAAAATGCTGGAGTCAATTATTAAGGATGTAATAACTGAGCATTTGGAAAGCACTAACCAAATTGGTCCAAGTCAGCATGGATTCACTAAAGTAAAATCATGCTTGACAAATCGTCTGGACTTTTTTGAGGATGTGACCAGCAGAGTGGACAAGGGTGAATCAGTGGATGTTGTGTATCTGGACTTTCAAAAGGCTTTCGATAAGGATTCACACAAGAGATTAGTGAGGAAAATTAAAGCTCACGATATCTATCTGACACAGATAGAGAACTGGTTGGCAGACAGGAAGCAGACAGTTGGAATAAATTAGTCCTTTTCAGAGTGGCTGGCAGTGACTAGTGGGGTGCTGCAGCGTTCAGTGCTGGAATTTCAGCTGTTCACAATACACGTTAATGATTTGGATGAACGCATTGAATGCAATATCTCCAATTCTGTAGATGACACTAAGCTGGGTGGCAGTGTGCACTGTGAAGGGGATACTAAGAGGTTGCTGGGTGACTTGGGCTGGCTGGCTAAGTGGGCAAATTCTTGGCAAAAGCAATATAATGTGGATAGATATGAGGAAAAACGGGGAGGCAGATTATAATCTGAATGGTGGCAGTTTGGGAAAATGTGAGGTGCAACGAGACCTGGGTGTCATGGTGGAACAGACTCTGAAGGTTGGCATGCAGGTGCAGCAGAGGGTGAAAGAAGCTAAAGACATGCTGGCCTTCATAGCAAGGTGATTTGAGTACAGTAGTAGGATGTCTTAATGCAGTTATACAGGGACTTGGTGAGATCGCACCTTGAGTATATGTGCAGTTTTGATCACCTAGTCTGAGGAATAACATTCTTGCTATTGAGTGAGTCCAGTGAAGTTCACCGGATTGATTAGCAAAATGGCAGGACTGACATATGAAGAAGACTGGGTTTGTACTCGCTGGAATTTAGTAGAATGAGAGGAGACCTCATAGAAACATATAAAATCCTGATGGGACTGGACAAGTTAGATGTGGGAAGAATATTCCTGAAGTTGGGAAATCTAGAACTAGGGATCACAGTCTAAGAATAATGGGTAAGCCATTCAGGACTGAGATGAGGAAGCATTTCTTCACTATAAGAGGTGTGAACCTATGGAATTTTTTAACCACAGAAAGCTGTGGAGGCCAGTCCATTAGATATATTCAAGAGGGAGCTGAATGTGGCCCTTGCAGCTAAAGGGATCAAGGGGTGCGGTGAGAGGGCGTTAATGGGATACTGAAATTGCATGATCAACTATGATCATATTAACTGGTTGTGTAGGCTGGAAGGGCCAAATGGCCTACTCCTGCACCTATTTTCTCATTCTTCTAAACTCAAGAGAGTATAAGTTTAAACTGCTCAATCTCTGCTAAAAGACAAGCTCTCATCTCTATCTTGAATCCAGTTTCAATCACAGATTCATACTGAAGGGAATAGCTGCAAGACACTGGATTGGTTAGGATTATATTCATTGAAGTTTAGAGAATGGGGCGGGGGAGAATCCCATAGAAACATATAAAATATGAACATGGTCAATGTGCGAAGGATGTTCCCGGTGATCAAGGAGTACAGAACCAAGGATCACAGTTGAAGAGCACAGGGTGGTCATTTTCAGATTGAGATAAGGAGAAATTTCTTCACCCAGACAGTGGTGAACCTGTAGAATTCTCTGTCACAGAATCTGATTGAGGCTACAACAATGTATGCTTTCAAGAAGGACATTGATATAATTCTTAACGCTCAAATGTTTGGGAGAAAGGGGGAACAGGGTACTGAGTTGGATGACCACCAATGATTATAATCAATTGCAGAGCAGATCAAAAGACTGAATGGCTGACTCCTACTTGTTTCTGTATCTTATTATGATGAGACTTCATTCTCTACATTTGTTCTTCAAATAATCCTGGCACAGTGATTTGGCTAAAAGTGAAGATCCACGTCCAATTTTGACTCACTGCTCTAACATCAACGAGGTGATGTTGGTCTGAAAGGGATGTTAAAGTGCTTAGCAACCACTGACTTGGAGACCGACTTTGAGCAAAGTCTGGAGATAGGTAGCCAGTACAGCTTTTATTTTAAATAGGAAGCATTTTGAACGATGCCAATCACAGGCTCTAGTGGTCCTTTGCTAGTGTCCCTATCTATGAGTCAGAAGGCCTGGGTTCAAGTCTCACTTCCTGCTCCAGAGGTGTGTAATAATATCCCTGAACAGGTGATTAGAAAATATCTACAATGCCAATCAGTGTTCAGAATATGTAGCAGGCATTGTTGATGGCCTAAACAGTAGCTCTTAAAATGTGACACTTGGTGAACTCCCAAAATCCCATAGCTGACAAGCTCCAAAAGATCACCTATTGTTTCCTGTTTGAATGTAATTGAGCGAAAGGTTCAAAATGGCTTGACACAAAGTAAACTAAAATTATGGATGAAATGGTGCAGAGGAGACTGTGCAGCCCCCACAGAGAACACTCCCAAACCCAACATCAGTGATGACGGGGACTTGGGTGAACCCTACCAGCTAAAAACATTCAAATTGGTTGTCGATGGCTCAAGTATTTGAATTGTTTGCTGAGCAGCCTGACTGACCAGTCATCCTTGCAGTATGCTCCAAATCCAGTGGCCAGAAAGGTGGTACAATAGCTCCATGCTCTCTCAAGCCAACTTATCCATTGTTGAGACTCTGCTCACCTCACTTCGTCGATATGCCTGATCCAAAAACTTGGTTACAGCTGGAAACTCCCTGAAGGACAGTGAAAATGTTTTAGAGATACCTTCAAACCAATGTTACAGCGGTCCAGCATCCCTGGCAGCTCATGGGGTCTCTGCCTTGTGACTTGTGACTACAAAGGTTCATAACAAATCTTCGAGCTAGCAAGAACTGCAGACGCTGGAGTCAGAGATAACACAGTATGGAGCTGGAGAAGCACAGCAGGCCAGGCAGCTTCAGGGGAGCAGGAAAGTTGACGCTTTGGGTTGGGATCCTTCTTCAGAAATGGGGAGGGGTAAGGGAGCTCAGAAATAAATAAATAGAGAGAGGAGGGGTGATTCTGGGAAAGCTAGATAGGATGGTGATAGGTGAGTGCAGATAGGGAGTTGTGGGGATTGGTCAGTGAGGTGGGAGGATGGACAGGTGGGAAAGAAGACGGACAGGTTTTGTCAAGTCAAGGAGGCGGGGATGAGAGGGAGGGTTGGACATAAGATGAGGCCGCGGGTGGGGAGATTTTAAAACTGGTGAAATCCATGTTTAGGCCATCAGGCTGTAGGCTCCCAAGGCAGAATAGGAGGTGCTGCTCCTCCAGTTTGTAGGTGGCATCATTGTGACATTGGAGGAAGCCCAGGATGGACATGTCACCCAGGGAGTGGGAGGGGCTGTTAACATGGTTCGCGACCGGCAGGTGTTGTTGTTTGTCACGTACAGAGCACAGGTGCTGCACAAAACGGTTTCTGAGTGTATGCTTGGCCTCACCAATGTTGAGGAGGCCTTATCAGGAACAGCGGATGCAGTAGAACAAGTTGACGGATGTGCAGGTGAACCCATGTCTAAAGTGAAAGGTTTGTTTTGTGTCTTGAATGGAGGTGAGGGGGGAGGTGTAGGGGTAGGTGTCGCACTTCCTGCGGTTGCAGGGAAAGGTGCCGGGGGTGGTGGAGTTAGTGGGGAGTGTGGAGCAGACAAGGAAGTCGCGGACGGACCGCTGTCTACGAAAAACAGATGGGGTGGGGAGGGAAACATCTCTTTGGTTGTAGGGTCGGATTGTAAGTGGCGGAAGTGGCGTAGAATGATACGTTGGATGTGGACATTGGTGGGGTTATATGTGAGGACAAGGGGGGATCCTGTCTTTATTTTTGTTGAGGCGAGGGGATGTGAGGGCAGAAGTGCGGGAAATGCAAGAGATGTGGTCAAGGGCATTTTCGATCAGTGGAGGGGTAAGTTACGGTCCTTGAAATAGGAGGACATCTGGGATGATGCAGCTTTATAGAACCTTATTTAGGCCACATTTGGAATACGGTGTTCAATTCTGGTCGCCACACTTCCAGAAGGATGTGGTGGCTTTGGAAAGGAGACAGAAAAGATTTACCAGGATGTTGTCTGGTATGGAGGGCATAGAACATAGAACATAGAACAATACAGCTCAGAACAGGCCCTTCAGCCCTCGATGTTGCGCCGACCTGTGAACTAATCTAAGCCCATCCCCCTACACTATCCCATCATCATCCATATGCTTATCCAAGGACTGTTTAAATGCCCCTAATGTGGCTGAGTTAACATTGCATTAGCTATGAGGAGAGATTGTAGAAACTTGGGTTGTTCTTACTGGAACGATGGAGGTTGAGGGGTGACCTGATAGAGGTCTACAAGATTATGAAGGGCATGGATAGAGTGGACAGTCAGAAGCTTTTTCCCAGGGTGAAAGATTCAGTTACCAGCGCCATAGGTTTAAGGTGCGAGGGGCAAGGTTTAAAGGTGATGTATGAGGGAAGTTTTATTTTACATAGAGGGTGGTGGGTGCCGGGAACTCGATCTGGGGGAGGTAGTGGAAGCAGATACTATTGTGACTTTTAAAGGGCGTCTTGACAAATACATGAATAGGATGGCAATAGAGGGATACGGTCCCTGGAAGGTTAGAGGGTTTTAGTTGTGACGGATAGCATATTGGTGCAAGCTTGGAGGGCCAAAGGGCCTGTTCCTGTGCTGTAATTTTCTTTGTTCTTTGTATGTATGAAAACAGAATACCCAAACTTGGGAACTGATGTGGCTGAGGTGGAGAAATTGGAAGTAGGGGATCGTATTCTTGTGGGAAGGGGAGTGAGAGGAGTAGTCCAAGTAGCTGTAGGAGTCGGTGGGCTTGAAATAGATGTCAGTTTTGAGGCAGTCACCAGAGATGGAGGCAGAGAGGTCTAGGAAGGAGAAGGAGGTATTGGAGATGGTCCAGGTGAATTTGAGGTTGGGGTGAAAGGTGTTACTAAAGTTGATTAACTGTTCAAGCTCCTGTTCGTGCTCTCTCCGTGACTCCCTCATCCGCTCCACACTCCCCACTAACCTCACCACCCTTGGCAACCACAGGAAGTGCTACACCTCCCCCCTCACCTCCATTCAAGGCACAAGTCAAACCTTTCACAATAGACAGGGATTCATCTGCACATCCGTCAACTTGGTCTATTGCATGTGCTGCTCCAGATGTGGCCTCCTCTACATCGGTGAGACCAAATGGAGACTCGGAGACCGTTTTGTAGACCAGCTGCGCTCTGTATGCGACAAACGACAACATCTTCCCATTGCCAACCATTTTAACTCCCCCTCCCGCTCCCTGGGTGATATGTCCATCCTGGGCCTCCTCCAGTATCACAATGACACCACCTGCAAATTGGAGGAGCAGCACCTCATATTCTGCCTCGGGGGCCTACAGCCTGATGGCCTGAACATGGATTGCACCAGTTTTAAAATCTCCCCACCCCTGGCCTCATCCCATGTCCAACCCTCCCTCTCATTCCCACCTCCTTGACCTGACACAACCTGTCCATCTTCTCTTCCACCTATCTGCCCCTCCCACCTCACTGACCAATCCCCAGCACTTCCTACCTGCACTCACCTATCATCAGCCCACCTTCCTTCCCCAGCCCCACTCCTCTTCTCGCTATTTATTCCCTTCCCCCTCCCCATTTCTGAAGAAGGGTCCCGACCCAAAATGTCAACTTTCCTGCTCCTCTGATGCTGCCTAGCCTGCTGTGCTTCTCCAGCTCCATACTGTGTTATCTCATGACAGATCTTGTAGTTAAGGATCCTCTAGGGATAGCGAACACAACATGCTAGAACTTCAAATTCACTTTGGGAGAGAACTAAGGTCTCCATTTAATTAAGGGCAATTATTAAGATATGAAGGAAAAGTTGTCTAAAGTGAACTGGGAAATCACAGAATTTTACAGTACCAAAGGAAGCCATTCAACCTGTCGTGTCTGTACCTGCTCCTGAAAAAACTACCCAGTTAGTCCCATTCTACAATCCCAGCTCCATAAAATTCCAAATTCATCACTTTCAAATATAACCAGCTCTCATTTTAAACCTCATAGGATTCACCTCCATTACTTTCCCAGTCTGTGGATTCCAAATCCTAACAACTCTGAGGAAAGAAGTTTCTCCTCATCTCATGTGACCCCTAGTTACTGACATACCAACCAGCGGAAACAGAATATCTTTCTTTATCCTGCCCAAATTTTCCATAATTTTGAAAATATTAATAAGGTCGCCTCAATCTTTTTTTGTCCACAGAGAATAAACCCAATTTCTCTTGTGTCTAATCCCTTGTTCCTGGTATCATTTCAGTAAATCTCCTTTGCACTTTCTCCAGGGCTTCAATATCCTTCCCTAAATAAAGTACTCAGAACTGAACATAATACTCCAAATGCAGTCTAACCAATGATTTGCAAAGCTGCAGCATAATTTCCTTGTTTTTATACTGTATGCCTCTATGTGTAAACCCAAAGATCCTATAAGCTTCTCATTAACAACAACTTTAACTTAACTGGCCATCTTCAGATAATCATTCACGTAAATTCTGAGATCCCTCTGCTCACGTACTCCCTTTAATTTTGTTCCATTGAGTCTGTATTGTCTCTGTATTTCTTCTATCGAAATACAGTACTTCATATTTCTCTGGTTGAAATTAATCTTCCAGATGTCTCCCTATTGGCCAACTAACTTTCTTGCCGACAATCTTGACACTGTCAAGAAGTCACTCAGTGTTATCCTCCCATTCACTGTTCTCCTCAGCTTAGTATCATTTGCAAATTTAGAGATTTTTCCCTTGAGACCCATTTGCAAATCATTTATATAAAGCAACAATGATCCCTGTGGAACATTATTTTCAACTCCTCTCCGGTCTGAGAAATGCCCATCTGTACCTACCCTGCATTTAAGTAGACATTTCATAATAGCAAAGACTTATTCCAATCAAAATGAAGGAGTCGATGAGAAGGATGAGCCACCCATGATTAATAAAGGCAGTGAAGGAGAGTAACCAATCAAACACCAAGCTGATAAAGCTGCTAAAACGAAGGTAGGCCAGAGGATTAGGAACCAGCAGCAGATGAATAAAAACTAACAAAGATGGAGAAAATTGTATGTGAAAAGTAAAATGGCAAGTAATATAAAACAAAGATCAAGAACTTCTATGGGTATATAAAAGAGAGTTGCAAAAGTAAATACGGGACCCTTTCAGGATCCAACTGGGGAAGTAACAACGAAAACTGAAAGTAGGTACGTCACCAGGACCTGGTGGCCTGCATTTTTAAGGGACAGGCCTCAGAGATAACGCAGGGTACTGTTAAAAATATTCCAGAACTCTCTGGATGTCAGGAGATTGGAAACCACTGAAGTGTAACCCCTGTTCAGGAAGGGAGGGAGACAGTACTAAATCATAGGCTAGGTAGCCTAATATCGGTCACTGGGAAAATGCTATGAGTCCATTATTAAGGAAGATAGCAGCGCTTTAGAAAAGCTTAATGCAATTAAATAACGGCAATATCATTTTATGAAAGGGAAATAGTGTTTGACAAATTTTCTATCATTATTTGAGGTTGTAAGAAGTTGAGTTGATAAAGGGAATCAATGAATGCAGTGTATTGGGATTTCCAGAAGGCATTTGATAAGGTGCCACATAAAAGATAAGAGATCACTGTATTGACGGCAATTTATCAGCATGGATTGAGGACGAGTTAACACAGAGAAGGTGGTCAGGAATAATGGGTCTTCCTCAGTTGGAAAAATGCAACTACTCAAATGCCACAAGGATCAGATCTAGCCCTCATTTATATTCCATCTATGTTAATGACTTGGAGGAAAGGCAGAATACAATGTATCCAAATTAGTTGATGATACATACACAAACAGGTGGGAGAGCATGCTGTGACAAGGATACAAGGAATCTGCAGGGGAGATGGATTTGGTGAGTGAGCAGGCAAGAACTTGGGCAGATATAGTTCATTGTAGGAACTTCAGTAGGACAAATCAAAAGTTGGATTGTTAGTTATATGGAGAAAATCTCCAAAAAGGTGCAAAACAGTGGGATCTAGGTGTACTCATGCAAGAAGGAGAAGAAGTTAGCATGAAGGTGTAACAAGTATTTAAAGAAGTTTTAGAGTTTAAAAATAGGGAAGTCTTGTTACAACTGTACATGGCAGTGCCTGAAGTAGTGTATGTATTTTTGATTCTTTTACTTAAATAAATAATACACTGACATTGGAAGCAGTTCAAAAGAGATTCACTAAACTGATTCCAGAGATGAAAGGTTGCCAGGTTGAGAATGGCCAGACAGGTTATTCCTCTATTCATCAGAGTTTAGAAGAATGAGGGCTGATCTTATTGAAACCTACAAGATTCTGAGAGGGACTGACAAGGTAGATATTGAGAAGATGCTTCCATTAGTGAGAAATCTCAAATTGAGGGGTATGGTTACAGATTAACGTGACATTCATTTAAAACTGAAGGAATTTCTTCCTCTAGAGGGTGGTGAATGTCTGAAATTCTGTACTCTAGAGAGTTTTAGAGGTTAGATCACTGAAATTATTTAAAGAGGAGATAGACAGATTTTTGAAACATGGGAAGTTGGGTACTATGATGAGCTGGCTCAAAACAGGAGCAGATCAGCCAAAATCTTACTGAATGGTGGGGCAGGCTCGAAGGGCCAAAGAGCCAAACCCTGCTCCTATTTCTTATGGTCTTATTTTATTCCGGCTCTCCCAGTCAATCCAGCTTCATGAGTAATACAAACTGCACTCTGCTACATCCCTAATTTCATCCGTTCTTCAGCCAACAATGAAAGCTACAAATGGAAAATTCTATTGAGAATGCCCATCTTCGAAATTACAACATCAGTACAGTCTAAACCCTGAGGCAAAAAAGTTCCTAAAGCACTATCAAATTCTAATGATAGATTGCATTTCAGATATTCTGCTCCACAAAACACCACATTTCTTAGAAGGCTTTTTGTTGCCATGGGCAGACTTAAAACAGAAATCTATTCCTGACAGGAATTTTGGAAGAGGATATACTTGAACACATATCATTCCAATACATTATTTTGTAAGTATTATCCTCACAATATTAATAATGCCAACATAACAATGAAAATGAAGGTCTGGGACGAAATGTCCACTCATGTTTTAAGATCCAGCAAGATTGTCAGCTTTTCTGAACTGCTACAGTTCTCTGCTTTTACGAATGGCAGAGAGTGCTCCTTTGAGCTGAGGATTACTTCCTCTATGTTTTGGGCTTAAATTTTACAATTGCCATGGCACAAAGCCATGTCAAGTGATGCAGTCGTCTATCACTGAGAAAGTATTAATCCATTGCTGTTATCGTAAACTTGGACGGAACCTGTATGAGTCAATGAAAACTGAGATTACAGGCCTGAAAGGGTAATCAAAAGATTAAATCTTTCAAAGCACAAAGCTAGTGTGGAAACTCAAAGCATCTACATTGACCGTAACTTTAGTCACTAATGTTGCCTCCATGGAAAATGGCATCATCCATTATAGACCATAGAACAGTACAGGCCATTCGGCCCACCGTGTTGTGCTGACCTATTATCCTACTAAGATCAATCTACCCTGCATACCCCACGTTTTACTATCCTCCATGTGCCTTTCAAAGAGTCGCTTAAAAGTCCCTAAACTCTCTGACTCCACTACCACTGCTGGCAGCGCATTCCACACGCCCACCACTTGCTGTGTGAAGAATCTACCTCTTACATCTCCCCAACACCTTCCTCCAATCACCTTAAAATTTTCCCCCTTGTAATAGTCATTTCCGTCATGGGAAAAAGTCTCTGACTATCCACTCTATCTCTGCCTCTCATCATCTTGTACACCTCTATCAAGTCACCTCTCATTCTTCTTCGCTCCATCGTCCAAGAGGATGGCCCGAATGAGGGTAGGGCCAATCAGGCATAGTGGACGGAACTTGTGCGTGGAGTCAGAGGAGGTCCTTAACGAATACTTTGCTTCAATATTCATCAGTGAGAGGGACACTGACGTTTGTGAGGACAGCATGAAACAGGCAGGTATGCTCGAACAGGTTGATGTTAGGAAGGAGGATGTCTAGAAAATCTGGAAAACATGAGGATAGATAAGTCCCCTGACACAGATGATATATACCCAAGGTTTCTACGGGAAGGGAGGGGAGACATTGCTGGCCCTTTGGCAATGATCTTTGTATCCTCACTATCCACTGGAGTAGTACCAGAAGATTAGAGGGTGGAAAATGTCATTCCCTTGTTCAAGAAAGGGAATAGGGATTATCCTGGAAATTACAGACCAGTCAGTTTTACTTCTGTGGTGTGCAAATTATTGGAGAGGATTCTGAGAGATAATATTTATGATTATTTAGAAAAGCACAGTTTGATTAGAAATAGTCAACATGGCTTTGTGAGGGGCACGTCATGCCTCACAAGCCTGATTGAATTATTTGAGGATATGACAAAACACACTGATGAAGGTAGAGCAGTGGACGTGGTGTACATGGATTTTAACAAAGCATTTGATAAGGTTCCACGTGGTAGGCTCATTCAGAAAGTAAGAAGGCATGGGATTCAAGAAAAGTTGGCTGTCTGGATACAAAACTGGCTGTCCAATAGAAGGCAGAGGGTGGTAGTAGATGGGAAGTATTCAGCCTGGAGCTCGGTGATCTATGGGGTTGCGCAGGGATCTGTTCTGGGACCTCTGCTCCTTGTGATCTTTATAAATGACTTGGATGAGGAAGTGAAAGGGTGTGTTAGTTTTGCCGATGACACGAAGGTTGGTGGAGTTCTGGACAGCACGGAGGGCTGTTGTAGGTTGCAATGGGACATTCCAAGGATGCACAGCTGGGCAAAGAAGTGGCAGATGGAATTCAACCCAGAAAAGTGTGAAGTGATTCATTTGGGAAGGCTGAATTTGAATGCAGAATACAGGGTTAATGGCAGGATTCTCGGCAGTCTGGAGGAACAGAGGGATCTTGGGGTCCATGTCCATGGATCCCTCAAAGTTGCTACGTAAGTTGATATGGTTGTAAAGAAAGCGTATGGTGTGTTGGCTTTCATTGGCAGGCGAATTGAGTTCGCTGAGGTCATGCTGCAGCTCTATAAAACTCTGGTTAGACCACACTTGGAATAGTGTGTTCAGTTCTGGTCACTTCATTATAGGAAAGATGTGGAAGCTTCAGAGAGGGTATAGAGGAGATTTACCAGGATGCTGCCTGGACTGGAGGGCAGGTCTTATGAGGAAAGGTTGTAAGAGGAAAGTAGTAAGACTGACCGGTCTATAATTTCCAGGATTATCCCTATTCCCTTTCTTGAACAAGGGAATGACATTTGCCACCCTCCAATCTTCTGATACTACTCCAGTGGACATCATTTTATGGGATGTGGCCATTCCTTGATGGCGCTTGTTGTCCACCCCTAATTATCTCTGAATTGGTTGATTTGGCAGGCCATTTCAGAGGGCAGTTAAGAGTTAACCACATTACTGTAGGTCTGTAGTCACATTTAGGCCAAACTGAATAAGGATGACAAGGAAGATGATAGCCAAGTGGTATTATCACTAAAATTCAGAGACCCTGATAGCATTCTTGGGACCCACATTCAAATCTGCCATGGTGAACGGTGGACTTTGAATTCAATAAATATTTGGAATTAGGAGTCTACTGATGACCATGACACCATTGTCAGGAAAAACCATCTTGTTCACTGATATCCTTTTGGGAAGGAAACGGTCATTCTTACCGAGTCTGGCCTACATGTGACTTTAGACCCACAACAAAGTGGTTGACTCTTTACTGCTCTCTGGACAAATAGGATAAGTAATAAATCCTGCCTCGGTCAGTGTCTAAAGAGACATTGGTCAACCCGATGAGGGTGCAGACATGCTTGCTGAGTGGTGGGCTTGGTTGCAAAGATTTCATCACATCAGTTCATCACATCAGTAACATCATCAGTGCACCTCCGGTGAAGTGTCGGTGTTCTGTCCTGCTTGTTATTCACATGCCTTGGTTTGCTGGGGCGGTTGGTATTACTTCCGGTTCTGTTTCTCAGTGGTTCGTACACAGGCGTACACACATTCAATGTGTTTGCTGATGGAGTTCTGGCTGAAATACCAGGCCTCCAGGAGTTCCCTGTTGTGTCTCTGTTTGGCTTGTGTGATTATGCATGTGCCATCCCAGTCGAATTAGTGTCCCTCCTTGTCAGTGTGTAGTGAGACAAGTGAGAATTAGTCATGTCTCTTAGTGGCTAGTTGATGTTCATGTATCGGTATTATCAGTTTTCTTCTGGTTTGGCCTATGCAGTGTTTCTCACAGTCATTTTGTATATTACACCAGTTTTGTTGGTTTTGGATATGGGATCCCTTATGTTTGTCAGTAGCTGTTGTAGGGTGGTTGTCAGTTTTGTGGGCAACTCTGATACCTAGGGGTCCCAGTTGTCTTGTTTTCATCTCTGAAATGTCCTGATGTATGGTAGGGCCTTGTCGTGTTGTGTCTTCCTGTTGTGGTCTGTCTCGGGGGTAACGGCAGATTGTGCTTTTTGGTTACCCATTCCTTTAGGACACTCTTTATAGATGCTCCTGTTCTGCTCTGCATAGTTCCGGGTTGCTGCAATGTGTTCTGGCTCGTTTAAATAGTGTCTTGATGCAGCTCCATTTGTGGGCGTTGGGTTAGTTGCTAATGTAATTGAGTATCTGGTCCATATGAGTGGTCTTTCCATATACGCTCACCTGGAGCTCCCCGTTGTTTTTGCGTTCTACCATCAGTTCCAGGAAGGGTAGTCAGTTGTTATTCTCTTCTCCTTTCTTGAATTTTATCCCGGTAAGGATGCTGTTTACGTGTCAGTGGGTTTCTTCCAGTTTTGTGCGTTTAATAATCAGGAAGGTGTCATCTACATATTGGACCCAAGGTTTGGGTTGT
Organism: Ginglymostoma cirratum; assembly: GCA_024137785.1. NCBI lineage: Eukaryota > Metazoa > Chordata > Chondrichthyes > Orectolobiformes > Ginglymostomatidae > Ginglymostoma > Ginglymostoma cirratum. The sequence continues at coordinate 1,106,862 of JAHRHZ010000112.1, forward strand.
ATAGCGAGGAGCACTGTCTGTTCTAAACTTTGCATTACTGTTTCTGCATTCGGTCCTGATATTGGGGATCCCATTGGCATTCCATTGATTTGTTTGTTTATGCTGTTGTTGGAGGTGAAGTGGGTGGTGAGGCACAGATGTAGTAGTTTCATGGTGTGTCCTTATTGATGTTGGTGTCCTGGATTGCCCGCCTACTTTATTCGTCCAGCAGTATGGCAATTGTTCCTTTGGCTAGGTCGATGTTTATTGATGTAAATAGTCCTGTTATGACGAAGGATATCATCATCTTGCCCTCTTCTATCCTGGTGTCCTTGATGATGTTGAGAAATTCTTGGGATGAGTGAATGGAGTGGGTAGTGTTGTCCACTAACACTGAAATACCAACCACCCCCGCAAACTGAGGCATATAAACCACACAGCTGCTAAGAAATGTAAAAGGATCCCACACACAAAACCAGAAAAACTGGTGTAATATACAAAATAAATGCAAGGACTGTGAGAAACACTACAGAGGCCAAACCGGAAGAAAACTGACAACACGGATACACGAACACCAACTAGCCACCAAGAGACATAGCCAATTCTCACTTGTCTCACCACACACAGACAATGATGAATAATAATTCAACTGTGACAATACATCCATAATCACACAAGCCAAACATAGACACGACGGGGAATTCCTGGTGGCCTGGTATTCCAACCAGAAATCCATCAACAAACACACTGAATTAGACCCTGTGTGCAAGCCACTGAGAAACAATATCAGAAATAATACCAACCACCCCAGCAAACCGAGGCATATAAATAACAAGCTGGACAGAACACCGACGCTTCACCCGAGGCGCACTGATGATTTTACCTAGCAGGGTAACAAAACGTTTGCAACAAAAGCCACTGGTTCGGTGAGCACGTCTAGAACCTCATCCACAACCCAAGCTACAAATCTTGAAAATTTTGAACCAGGTGGGTTTTTACAAAAACTGAAAATATCTTCAGGGTCACCATTACCACGCCTAGCTTTTGCTTTCAGATTTATTGGCAGAATTCAGATTCCACCAGCTGGCATGGTTGGATTTGAACCCACGACCTCTAGAACCTCTGAATTACGAGCTCAGTGACACATGCGGTGGACAAACAATGACGGTAGGCAACAAATGACTCAAATAGGTTCAAAAAAAGATCAAAATGTGTATCTTCCAATGTATTGTACAGTGCAAGAGGCTGCTTCAGTCTTGGTGTGATGCAGAGGCCGAGGTACGAATCCCAGTACAGTGCGACTCACCTGGTTGCTGCTGAGTGCTGGTGAGGAGTGGCCTGGCGGCTAGAGTGATTTGGGACATTTTCTGGACTTAGGCCTGGTGCCACATGCTGAACTGCTGTTATCAGACTGTAATTTAAAACCTTTTCACCATGTCATAACTACCTCTAAGTAATTGTAGAATCTATACAGTGTGGAAACAGGCCCTTCAGCCCACTCATTCCACGTGGAACCTCAAAGCATCCCACCCAGACCCACCCCGCTATAACCCACCTAATCTACACATCCCTGAACACTATGGGCAATTTGGCGTGGCCAACCCACCTAACCTGCACACCTTTGGACTGTGGGAGGAGACTGGAGCACCTGGAGGAAACCCACACAGACACAGGGAGAATGTGCAAACTCCACACAGACAGTTGCCTGAGGGTGGAAATGAACCTGGGTTCCTGGCGCTGTGAGGCAGCAGTGCTAACCACTGAGCCACCATGCCGCCCCAAATGCTTTTATGCTTTCTTTTAATTGTCTTAGTGTAAGACCACGATTTTTTTTGAACTCTAAGATTTGTACCTAGGTACTTGTACCCAAGATGGCACCATTAAAAGGTACTGTAAAAACTTTTCGCTGTACTACAATACAGGAGTACAAGTGACAATAAAAGATATTCTGTTCTTGAGCAATATATGGGTTGTGGAAGCCCATGCGACTTGAGTCATCCCAGTGGCCTGCGTGTAAGGACGGACCAACCACAGAAGAAGTATGCAATGTCCACGCTGTCAGATTCATGGTCAGACTGCAAATCCTCCCACTATTTAGCAAGGGAAGGGCACAGTGACAGGAAAACAATAACTAACTCTGCTTCCACAATTCCTCCCAGAATGGAGTTGGTAGTTAAGTGCCAATGTAAAGTTTGTTTTCCCAAGTGTCAAAGAATAGGCTTATAAAACTGACAGAAAGATACAAATAAGCAGCAGGCCATTCAGCCCCTCAAGCCTGATCTGCCATTCAATAAAATCATGCGTGATTAGACTGTCACCTCAAATCTATCTTCCTACCTATCAGTGTTAATATTTCAGCCCCTTTCTGACAAACGTCTATCTATTTCTGCCTAACAAATGTTCAAGGACACTCTTCTTGAAAAGGTCATGGATGCACAGCTCTCAGAGGAAGAAAGAAATCAACTAATCTTTGCTTTAAACGGGTGAACACTGATTTTAAAACAGTGACCTCTGTTTCCACATTCTTCCAAAACAGGAAAATTCCTCTCCATATCTACTGTGTCAAGACTCCTAAGGATCTTGCATGTTTCAATCAAGTCACTTACTGCTGTTCTAAACTCCAACAGACACAGTCCTAGTTTGTTTAACCTTTCCACAGGAGACAACCGGCCTATTCCGGTACTAGTCTGGTCAACCTTCTCTAATCTGATTCTAATGCATTTTTATCATTCCTTAAAGAAGGAGACCAATGATGGGCACAGTTCTCAGATATGTTAAAGCAACCAAGGGAGCTGGTAGATATACCAGTACAACATTTAATTGGACAGGGTTCAATATCAGCAACTTGACTGTGGAAGTCAGAAGGATTTCCCTTCTATTAGTTTTGATAGAAAAGTTATTCAAGTAATGGTGACCTTTGTAACTGCACCTTTGCACAGCTGTGCTATGAAGCTTTGTGTCTACAGCTCTACATTCATAAAGTCGATCTTGCTGTAAAGGACCATCCAACTCCACTTAGACAATGCCTTATTAAGCGCTGTGCATGTCCCAAGTGTTTCACAACCTTTGAAGCATAGTCACTGTAATAGTGGAGGTCACATGTCATACACAGTAAAGTTCCCACAATAACAAACAACTGGATTGAAATAACTCCACAGAGGTCAGTATCCCATCACCAAGTCACCCTTTATTTACACGTGGAAACTCTATGACACTGATCTAACTCCCGTGGAGCCAGCTCTGAGTGAACAGGATGTCTGACACTCCTGTTTATATCTATCAGCTAGGACTCCCTGATTGGAGCAGATTAACAGAACCAATTTGGGAACCCATATTCCATGAGGTCCGCCTGACTGACCAGGTTATAATCACTACATGGATGACCAGTTAAATGTATTTGAGAAATAAATGTTGGCCAAAATGTTAGGTCAGCTTGCTTTATGAAGACAGTTAAGCTTTACTTAACATCAGCTGAAAGAGATGGCACCTCTAATGCAGCACTCTGAATACAGCAGTGAAACACAAAATTGGGATACAGTCTGGTATCCCAGACTGACTGTTTGCTGGGAGGGATAGGTGTGCAGGCTTGTGAAGAGTTGGGCAGTAGTCCTATCCATAGTGCAGAAAGTCACTTTAATGTGAGCAAGACATCTGCACTGTGTCCTCTTCATAGAATCATAGAATCCCTACAGTGGGGAAACAGGCCATTTGGCCGACAAGTCCACACCAACCCTTGGATCATCCCACCCAGACCTCTATAATCCACCTAAGCTACACATCCCTGAACACTATGGGCAATTTAGCATGGCCAATCCACCTTACCTGCACATCTTTGGACTGTGGGAGGAAACCAGAGTACCCGGAGGAACCCCACACAGACAGGGGGAGAATGTGCAAACTCCACACAGACAGTCACCCAAGGGTGGAACTGAACCAGGTTCACTGGCGCTGTGAGGCAGCAGTGCTAACCACTGAGCCACTGTGCCGACTGAAAAAATGCACAGCTCTGCAATCGCTGGGAATCGAATCCAGGTCAGCTGCTTGGAAAGCAGCTAAGCTCACCACTATACCAAAACCGCTCAGGCAAAAGTAGAGACTGCCACACAAGCCACCAATCAGGATGCAAAGCATGCAACTTGAGGTCAGGATCTGACACACTTGGTCAGTATGGGGATTGAACCCATGACCTTGGCATTATTAGCACCACACTCTAACCAGCTGAGCTAACCAACCACCACAAAGCAGTCTCCCTGTTGGGGAATTGAACCCCAGTCTCCCGCGTGACAGTCAGGGATACTGACCACTATACTAACGAGGAAGCAAGTAAAGAGCTCTCTTGCCGGAGATTTTGATGGCATGCCTCTGTTAGAAGTCATATCCTATCGTCAACTATCACTTTGTGCAAGCAAACAAGGGAGAGCAAGAGCAGTCCATAGTCCAACAACATGTATGAATAATTTATTAATAGTCCTCTTCAGTCTACATCCAAGTGCACTGAGGCTGCCTAATATTGCAGTGCAGGATACTGAACAGAATACACATTAATGGATCCATTTTGAAGAGATGTGCTGGCTACCATTTTTCTTTCTGATGCCTCCTGGGATCAAAATCATGATGAAGAGTCCCTAGGCTGCTGTCATCCTGCAAAGAACACCTCTGCAGCTTTTAGGTCTTCACCCTCTGCACACCAATGTAAATGCTCACCTTCGCCGCACAGTAGCGATCTGGTGGAGTGGTTTACCCTCTTGCTATGGAATTCATCTAATCATCATTCCATTGAAATCGGAGGCATGGAAATGGCATGGCTTATGATATTGGTGCATAGTTTGCTTGATCATCACCATATGTGATGATAAAAACTGTACCCTCTGAGTTCACTCAGTCATTAATACCTCCCTCTAAATCGGTGTAATGATCCCCATTGCTTCATGTAATACAAAATACCATGGTGAGGCTAGTTCCTAAGGCAGCCCAGAGTGTTACTTCCATCCTACCTGCAACAAGAAAACACATTCAATAAGCCATCTCAGTTACTGCTTCTGGCATGTTTCAAAAACATTCGTTCAAGGGAAGTTTGTGATTAGACTTGTACAAACCTGCAGCATATTCTTGTACTCCAGCCATCTTGCCATCCATTCTTGCTAGCATGTCCAGAATCTTCCTCAGTATTTTGTTTCACCCAGTTTTAAGCTACTTCATAATGCTGCCACATGCTGGCATCCAACAATGGGGCAAAGCTTTGATCCTGACAAACTATTGCTTTACAGGGAAGATTCAGTCAAGGCACGAATATCATGTGCCAGGTTCTTCAGACAGTGGCACAGGCTCCTGGCTTGAGGGATGCATAGGTTCAGTGCCTTATTATGCAGTGTATAACATTTGTGCCCCTGAATTAGAGGCTCTAGGTTCAAATCCCACTTTGGGACTTAATCAGCATGGTTGAAGTATTGAGTACCAACCTGTAAATCATTTGAAATTACCTATGGAGGGCTGTAAAAGTGGGAGAGATTCCTGGCCAGTCACTCTTGATGTGGACTTGTGCTCCTCAAGTTGTATTCTGGTTGCTGATTGCTTTCAGGAAAATGAGCGGCAGATACAACTGTGTGTTTGGACTGTCCCCTGTATCCCTCTGCATGTGGAATCAGTGAAGATGATTGTGGATCACTCACCTGGACGAGCCAGCTTATCTAAAGAAATTCTGAGGATGAGAGCTGAGCGAGTGCAATGTAAGGGTTAACCCAACTCCATCAACTGAGTTTACAGAAAATATGCTGAGGCAAAGGTATATCTTCCTGTGGGTTGGGAAAAAGCGCAAGTTGGACTCCCATTTACTACTCTACCTGAGCAACAAGACTAATTTCATGTTATAAATTTAAAATAACTTGCACCTGAATTAGAACATACAGCATAGAACATTACAGTGCAGTACAGGCCCTTCGGCCCTCGATGTTGCGCCGACCTGTGAAACCAATCTGAAGCCCATCTAACCTACACTATTCCATTATCATCCATATGTTTTTCCAACGACCATTTAAATGCCCTTAAATTAGGTTAAAATACCTTCCCCAACTATAACTAAATATTACAGTTTGTTCGTTATTCCTGAAAAAGTGAAGTGTTAGAATAGAATTCATAGGCTGAAATAGAATATTTTAAGAACCCAAGAAATGTAAATATTAAATGTCATTAAAAAATTTTATGGGATATGGGCATTGATGTGGCTTGCATTTATTGCCCATCCCTAATTGCCTTTGAACTGAGTTACTTGCAAGGTCATTTCAGAATTAAACAGATTGCTGTGGGTCTGGAGTCATATGTAAGCCAAATCCAGTGAGGATGGCAGGTTTCTATCTCTAAAGGACAATAGCAAACTAATGGGCTTTTTTAAAACAACAATTGGCAATGGTTACATGGTCATCATTAGGCTAGCTTTTAATTCTAGATTTTATTGAATTCACATTTCACCGTCTGCCATGGCGGGATCTGAATCCATGTCCCCAGAAGATTAACCTGGGCTGCTGAATGACAACATCAGCGATATTACCAATATGCCACTGCCTCCTTGGATGGAGTAGCAATTACCTTGTACAACTGTTGAGAAAACACTAGCTATAGCAGAGCGTATCAAATTATCTGGTACAGACTGAAACAGAAAAGAAACAGTAAAGCATCCTGTACAGACTGCAATGGATTTTGTTCTCTTTTTCATCATTTATTTCTCTTCTCATTCTCTCTTGATCCACTGCTGAACAAGGGTTGGCCTTCCAAGTACGTAATGGACAGACAACATTTTTTCTAATTCTGGGAGTTCTGTAGTTCCCCCTGCATAGTTGGCAGGTCATGGTTGGCTGTCTTTGGGGTTGGGGGAGTTGGGAGGGAGGCAAGGCCTATAGGAGTACATCAACGTGTACATCATCAGGACCCATCTTGTGTGACTACTTTGACTGGGATTTCAGCAGCAAATTTTAGGGTCTTTCTTGAGGAGAGTTCTCTTGTACCCTCTTTGTAAGGAAGCCAATTAAGCAAAAAAGTATTGCTGAAAAGGACTCATATTGTTGTAGCTTTCATCTTGCATGCAAGACAATTTGCAAGAAATACCCATTTAAAAGGAAATGCCAACACTTATCCTCTCTGAAAGGCAATTATACAAATGCTGGTCTTATTTTTAAGTTTGTATTCTTGTGAATTGTCCTGATGAGAGCAAGACAAATGGCTTCAACAGGTTTACTAGACTGATTCTTGGGCTGGCAGGACTGACATATGAAGTGGGACTGTTTGGTTAGGAGTATGTTCACTGAAATTTAGAAGAATGGTGGGGGGAGGGGGGTGGGAATCTCACTGAAACCTATAAAAGTCTAAAAGGACTAGACAGGGCAAATGCAGGACAGACGTTTCTGATGACCAAGGAGTCCACAACCAGGGATCATGGTCTAAGGATACAGGGTAGGCCACTTAGGACTGCAATGAGGAGAAATTTCCTCACTCTGAACATGATGAGCCTGTGGAATCCTTTGGTACAGAATGCGGTTGGGGCCAAAACATTTAATATTTTCAGGAAGGAGATGAATGTAGTTCTTAGGATTACAGGTATCAAAGGGTGTAGGAGAAAGTAGGAGTTTGGAGTTGGATGATCATCTTAGCCTTGATCAAATTAGATGGTGAAGCAGGCACAAAGGGCCAAATGACGTCCTCCTGCTCCTATTTTCTACATTTCTAAAATGTACTTTTGTCAGAAATACTCAAGGTATTAGCAAAAGGGTCAACTGGGATGAGAAAGGGTCAGAGGTTCCAGGCTTTAGTCCAGACCTTATTGATTCCCATGTTCTTCCATTTGAATTGGACAGCGTGTATGATCTTAAATGTGCTAACTGGTACAAACGTATCCATTGCTTAGTAGGTCAGGAACCAGGGAACTCTCCTGGGCTTGGAATTCTAGCTCTGACCTTTACTATGTGGATGGTCTTGTTTAGGCTTGGGCAGAGTCTTCAACTTCCCAAACTCAAGAAATTGCCACTTAAGGTTGGTACCCAAGTTTTGTCACCCTGACACTGCACCTGGGTGTGCTGGAAGGACCGAGGACTATTGGTCCTCTCGAGGATCTAGCTCTTCTGTCAATTATTTTAACCAAAGGACTTTTCCCAATCCCTTAGACCCATGCTACTTTGTTACAACATAGGTATTACTGTTGGTGGGACAATTGTAACTGACTGTTAATGGATTCATGTGACATTCCATGCCTGCTATTTTGAGGGAGATCTTGATAATCAAGAGGTGGGGAATCCCTGGATTAAACTAGTCAATAAAGCACAGCAGTGAAATAAACTTTAAGCATTAACAATGGTGAAAATTACATGACGTTTTCAGAGCTTTACTTGGGGCAGAAATCTCTTTACCCCTGAAGTGTGTACAGAATACGATACAACTGCAAAGGAATGGAGAAAGAAGATAAACGATAATAAAAAAAGCTCACATTCTGCAGATAGAGAAGTGGACAGGCCATTTCTACAATAACACCTCTAATAGCTGGAAAATACTTTTTTCACACCGTCTCAATGCAAATGTACTAACCTCTAAAGAACTCATTGATACTGTTGAGCCTGTTTCACTCCTTGATAATGCAGTGTTATTTTCATCAAGTTCTGAAACAATGAAGTTCTTTATAGCTGAACGAGGCTCAAATGGTATATTCTGTTTGTGTTCTTGTGTGGTGAGGTGTTGGTCTAAATTGAAACTGATGTGATCCATCACAGATGCGCTTGTATTAAATTCAGGGTTAACTTTAAAATGTGTTAACCTATCATGTGGCATGCCTTCCATGCTGATATTTAATTTGCTTTCATCTTTAATGAGAGGTTGGACATTTGCTGAGCCTCTTGGCATTACAATGTAGTCACTTTCCATCATCCTCTCTTGTGTTTGCGCTAGATCAGCATCCCCTGCTCGCAGATTGTCATCCGTGCATAAATAAACTGTTCGGCGCAATTCACTGTTCTCCTTCTTTAGGCACTGCTCTGTCAATTCGTTCATCCCGATTGGCACGTGCATAGCTGGTGGCTGCTGTATCAAAACTTTGGAAATGATATTTCCAGGGAGGGTTGAAAAATTCACACCTTCGGGAGTGATTTCTTTGTCCTCTTCATCATCATTGAGAGAGATCCTCGACATTGTTCCTGTTATGGTAGCAGCTCGACAGCTCCCAACATCTTTATGAAGGACTGTGAATTGGAAGAAGAATTGGTTAGAATTAAAAATTCAGCAGCTGCGAAGCTCTCACTAGTAGTAGCTTGTCCTTGCAAATTAGCATTCTGACAAATTACAATTCGTTCGATTTTACTGAGTCACTTGATACTTTAAAAGTCATTGCCTTCTCACAAAAGATATTAAAGTCATTAATACTTTATTTTAATCTCATGAAAATAATCATTGTGTCATTTTAAAGGATTGCCTTTGCAATAGAAATGGTCGGGTAATGAAACGACCAAGGCCCATATTGTCTGCATTCCATCAGCCTGGCAATCTTACCATAATGCAGCATTCGTGCTTGCAGTGTTAATATTTGAAATGAAGTCACATGTACAGCATTTATTTAAGTGAAGCTGCATACAAATCAACAATTTAAAATAAAGCTGTTAAAGGGGGCAAATAATAGTAACTAAGGCAAGGCTGCTGGAATATCAGATATGAATCTAAAAGGTAAGCAGATTTGAAAGTCTGTGTTATCACACAATAATACTTCTCAAATGTACCACTTTGATAAGAGCCAGATACCTCTGATGGTTAGCATACGATGCTAATCACTTTAAATTTGCGGGCTCAGAGAATTGCTATAGCATAGGAAGAGACTATTTGGCCCATCATGAATACACAAGCTCTCAAAGTTATCAACTTACTTAGTGTCATTCCCCTCCCTTTTTGGTCATTATGTCACACATGCTTTTTGATATAATAATCCAATTCCTTCTCGAATGCATGGATTGAACCACATGATCAATCCTGGTTCCTGCTATATTTCTGCCTCACAGTAGAATTTTGTCTTATTGATGTGATATCTAGTTTCAGTAAGGGTGACTATGAAACTGTCAGATCATTGTAAAATCACATTTGGTTCCTTAATATCCACTGGGGAAGGAAATCTGTTGCTCTTATCTGGTCAGGTATATATGTGACTCCAGACCCACAAATAGTTGGTTCTAAACTCCCATCATAAATGGCCTGACCATTTCAGTTGTTGTAGGAGGAGTTCACCCAAACTTCTTACAGTGCCTTCAAAATTCTGTGACCATTACTATCTAGAAGGACAAGGGCAGCAGGCACATTGGAAGACCATAACCTGCAAGTTTCACTCCAAGACACTCATCATCTTCACTTGGATTTATATTGCCATTCCTTCAGCGTCTCTGGGTCAAAATTTTGGAACTCCCTCCCTAAGGTCATTGTGGGTCTACCTACAACAGTAGACTGTGGTAGTTTAAGAACACTTCTCCACCACTACCTTCTCAAGTGCAACTAGGGATAGGTAATAAATGTTGGCATTGACAGCGATTCCCACATCCTGTAAATGAACAAATAAAACCTACCACCACTTTCGAGCCTTATCTATATAGCACTGCAAATCTTTGCTACTCACGTGATGATCTAATTGCCTTCTGAAAGCCACAACTGATTCTCCACTTCAGTCTCTGCCAGTTCATAACTGATCAATACTTTAAAAAGATTTTCCTCATGTCATAATTTGTTTCTTTTGCCAATCAGCTTAAATCTGTGACCGTCAGTCAAGATCTATCTAGCAACAGAAATAATTCCTCCCTCTTTACCCTGTCCAGACACACATGGTTTTGAACAACTCAATCAACTTGCCTCCTGTTCTCCAAGGAAATCTTGCTGAGCTTCTCCAATTGGTCATTTGATTGGCACTACTACATCTACAAACATTCATTCCCTCCACCACTGACATTCAGTGGTAGCAGTGTATACTATTTACAAGATACATCACACAAATTCACCAAAGATCCTAAGACAGCACCTTCCAAACCCAAGACCACTTCCATCTAAAAAGAGAAGGGCAGCAGTTACATGGGAACCCTACCACATGCAAATTCCCCTCCAACCACTCACAATTTCACTTGGAAATATATCACCATTCTTTCAGTGCCACTAGTCAAAATTCTGAAAATTCCTACCTAATGACATTGTGGGTCTAGCAACCACACAGCATTGTAATGGTTCAAGAAGGCGACTCACCATCTTCTTCTCAAGGACAGTTCAAGATGGGCAATAAATGCTGGCCCAGCAAATGATGCCCATGTCTCATGATGAATATTTAAAAAAAACGTTACTTGCTAGTTAGCAGCACAAGCCTAAATGTTGTACACTCCATGCAAACATGGACTGTTTCAGCATCACTGTTGAACATTGTGTAATCATCAGTGAGTATTCACACACCTGACCTTATAATAATGAGTAGATCACTGATGAGCAGCCAAAGATGGTTAGGCCTTGGACATTACCCTGTTCGTGCAAGTTTGATCAAATATAATTCCAATGGAGAAATTACTCTAAAAAAATTAATATAATTGGAATTATCTTCAATGCAGGTATGTACTTGGTGTAAAAGATCAGCATGATCCATACTTAGATTGAACATCTTGTCAAAGTTAATAAGTACAATTTGTGGCTTGGTGGCTTGTGTAATTGAAATGCTTTCAAACAGTATCTGGTTAATTAGTAAATTTTAAACTATTTATCCTATTGTCATTGTAAATTTATTCCAATTAATGCATTAAATTACAAGACACAACTAACCACATGCTTCCATCTAAAATAGGAATGAAGCCTCTAATAGAACAGTGACAAATGTTGACGACTGAACACGACGATAAATACGATTTGAGTTAATTTTGCTTTTTAGCTCTATTAAGAACAACTTGTAAGTAATCTTGAAATGCTATATATCATTGACACTTGCCTCAATGCAATACTTTTCACAAGTGGCTTGTAGAACCATGGAAAATTTGCAGCGCAGAAACAGGTCAATCAACCAATTACCCATACACTACCTGAATAAACTAGCTGCTCACTCTAATCCCCCTTACCAGCATCTGGTCCATAGCCTTGGAGGTTACAGCATTTCAGGTGCAGATCAGGTTCACTTTCAATAAGTTGAGGGCTTCCACCTCAACTACCAAACTGGACAACTACCCTCTGTATGAAAATATCTTCCCTGCTTATTCCATTTAATCCTTTTACCAGCCACTTTAAATCTGAAGTCCCTGGTAATTGACCTCTCCGCTGCGGGGGGAAACAGGTCTTCCCTGTCCACTCTACACAAGTGCCTCAATATTTTGTACACTTCAATTGAGTCACCCCTCAACCTCCTCTGTTTTAAGGAAATCAACCCTTGCCTCTTCAATCTCCAAGCTTGGATAACATTCTTGTAAATCTCCTCCATACTGTCTCTAAAGAAATTACACCCTTCCTGTAACCAGAACTGCACACAAAACCCCAGTTGTGGCCTCATAAATGCTTTAAATAATTCCACCATTACATGCCCCTCTCATTACCCTCCTGCTAACTGTGTATTCCCTAGCTTGTTTGTCTTCCTCAAATGCATAATGTCACACTTCTCTGGACTGAATTCCACTTGACACTTTTCTGTCTACTCGACCGAACAATCGATATTTTCCTGCAATCGACAACCATCCTCTTCACTATTAATGATCTTGCTATTACCCAACTACAAATTACCCATCATGCTGCCCACATTTTATTCTAACAGTACCTTGACATTTTGTATCTCTGATTGTTTAAATACAGGGATACAGCAGAAGAAAATCCAGAGGACGATAAAGAACATTTTCACTTAGAGAACTACCCAAATCTCGAATGTTTCACCTGAGAATCTGGGGGAAGCTGATTTCACAAATAAATTTCAAAGATTCAGACAAATTCTTAAAAGATGAGGTGCTTATAGGGTTATGGACAAAAAATGGGAATGTGAACTAAGCACAAATGCTCTTTCATAGAGCCAGTACAAGCATGATTGGTTGAACAGCTACCCCCTGTGCTTTACATGTCTATGATTGTACATTTGATGAACAAAGGCATTTAATGTATTAATTTATTATGTTGCATCAAGACCATTCAGAGATTTGAGGGAACAAAGTATTTATATATAAATAATTTTCTTTACAAGAACCACAACGTAAAGGGCATCTTATCAGCATCCTTTCCCTATTTATCCCAGATATTGGGATCCAATTTCTGTTCTGGAGAAGCCATTGAGGACGGGACAAGTAGACACAGGATGATGAGGAGAGCTATGACCTGACTGGCTGGTAGGAAGTCTTCAGGAAATCAGTCCTAGGTTTGAAACAAAAACACTGCCAAACTATTTATAAATTATTAACTAACTAGGGATTAACAACTAATAATTTGATTATCTAAGCAGAGACGGCTGGGCAGGTGGTGTGCTGTAGCTGTATGATGTGGGAGCTGGCTGATCCCATTGCGAACTGCAGAGATCATATCTACAGCAAGTGTTGGTTGCTGGAGGAACTTTGGCTCAGAACTGATGACCTGGAGTCTGAACTTTGGACACCTTGGCACACCTGGGATGGGGAGAGTTACCTGGATGTTCTGTTTCAGGAGGCAGTCAAGCCTGGTAGATTCAGTATCACAAATTCGGTCAGTGGTCAGGGACAGCAGGGTGTGACTACAAGTGAGGCAGGTAGAGGGAGCCTGCATTCACAAACAGAGGACCCTCAGCTCTTGACCTTGTTCAAGTACAAGGTACTTGCTCCCTGTGTGGATGAGGAACAGAGCTATAGGGAGGATGAACCAGCTGACTACGGCACCATGGCACAGGAGAGAATTCAAGAGGGGAGGGCAAAAAGACAGGTGGTAGTTGTAGGGGTTCTATAATTAGAGGAATAGATAACGTCCTTTGTAAGCAGGGTAGAGAGTTCCACATGGTATGTTGCCTGCCTGGTGCCAGAGTGAGGGACATTTCTGAATGGCTTGAAAAGGTATTGGAGAGAGAGGGTGAGGATCCAGTTGTTGTGGTCCACATTGGGACAAATAATATAAGCAAGACTAGGAAAGAGGACCTGTTTAGGAAACTAGGAACTAAATTAAAGAACAGGTCCTCAAGGGTTACAATCTCCAGATTACTGCCCGAGCCACGTCAAATTGGCATGTGGACACAAGAATAAGGGAAGTAAACACATGGCTAAAAGAGTGGTGTGTGAAAGATGGGCTCCATTTCATGGGCACTGGTATCAGTACTGGAACAGGAGGGATCTGTACTGTTGGGACGGTCTCCACCTGAACCGAGCTGGGACAAAATGTTCCAGCGAAAAGGGTAAATACAGTGGTCAACAGGACTTTAAACTAGAAAGCGGGTGGGGGGTGTGCGGAAGGGTAAACCTCTAAGGAATATAATGGCCAATGGGAAACGAACCTGCAAGTTAACATCTGTGGGGGTGGATTCAACTGCATGGAAAAAACTGAAAAAAAAATGAAAGGAAAGGAGAACTCAGATGAGGTTATTAAAGTCTCCAGCACACACAATAGGATAGAATATTTGGAAAGGGTTAGGAATCAAACTTCAAGCACATTGGATAAATGAATGACAATGTGAAGAAGGACAGTCAATACAGGACTAAATGTGTTGTATCTGCATGCACGCATTATACAAAAATAGGTAAATGAGCTTGTGGCACAGATCGAAATTGGCAGCTATGACATGGTGGACATCACAGAGAGGTGCCTACAAGGGAATCAGGACTGGGAGCGTGAAAAGACAGGCAGGTGGGCAGAGGGGATGGGGTTGCCTTATTAGTAAAAAATGAAATTAAATCAATACCAAGAAATGAAGGAGGGTCAAGTATGTAGAATCTGTGTGGATAGAGTTCAGAAATCGCAAAGGTAAAAAAAACCGTAATGGGAGTTATGTACAGGCCTCCAAACAGTAGTGCGTATTTGGGGCATAAGATACATCAGGACATAGAAAAAGTGTGTAAGAAAGGCAAGGTTACAGTGATTATGGGGGATTTCAATGTGCAGGTGGACTAGGAAAATCATGTTGGTAGTGGATTGCAAGAAAATGAACTTGTGGAATGTCTACGAGATGGCTTTTTGGAGCAACATGCGGTGGCCATCACCAAGGAGAAGTTCTTAGAAATACTGAAATGTCTGAAGGTAGATAAATCACCTAAACCAAATGGACTACATGCCAGAGTTCTTAGGGAGATAGCTGAAAAATTAGTGGAGGCGTTAGTGTGTGATCTTTCAGGGAGAGTCCTAGAGGACTGGAAAATTGCTAATTTAACGCCTCTTGTTTAAGAAGGGAGTAAGGCAAAAGATGGGAAATTGTAGACCAATTAAACTGACCTCGGTCGTTGGTAAGATTTTGGAGTCCATTTTGAGGGCTGAGATTTCTGAATACTTGGAAGTGCATAGTAAAATAGGGCAAAGTCAGCATGGCTTCATCAAGGGTAGGTCATGCCTGACAAATCTGTTAGAATTCTTTGAAGAGGCAATGAACAGGTTAGACCAAGGACAGCCAATGGATGTTATCTACCTGGACTTCCAGAAGGCCTTTGACAAGGTGCCACGCAGGAGGCAAGGTGCTATCACTGGTATAAGACTGGCTGTGGCAGAAAGCAGAGAATGAGGATAAAAGGGTCCTTCTCAGGATGTTAGCTTGTGGTGTTCCACAAGGGTTAGTGTTTGGACCACAACTTTTCACTTTATACATTCACGATCTAGATGAAGGAACTGACGGCATTCTGGCTAAGTTTGCAAATGATGCAAAGATAGGTAGATGGACAGGTAGTATTGAGGAGGTGGGAAGGCTGCAGAAGGATTTGGACAGGTTAAGAGAGTGGGCAAAGAAATAGTAGACGGTATACAACATGGGAAAGCGTGAGGTCTTGCACTTTGGAATGAAGAATAGAGGCAGGGACTATTTTCTAAATGGGTAGCAAATTCAGAAATCTGAACTGCAAAAGGACTTGGGACTTCTAGTCCAGGATTCTCTCAAGGTAAACTTGCAGGTTGAGTCAGTAGTTAGGAAGACAAATATACTGTTGACATTTATTTTGGGAAGACTAGAATGTAAAGCAGAGATGTACTTCTGAGGCTTTCTAAAGCTCTGGTCAGATCACATTTAGAGTGTTATGAGCAATTTTGGGCCCATACCTGAGGAAGGATGTATTGGCCCTGGAGTGGATCTAGAGGAGGTTCATGAGAATGATGCCAGGAATGAAAGGTTAAACATATGAGGAAGGTTTGAGGACTTTGGTCCTATACTCGATGAAGTTTAGAAGAATGAGTGGGTATCTAATTGAAACTTACATAATATTGAACGGCCTGGACAGAGTGGACGTTTGGAAGATGTTTCCATTGGTAGGAGAGACTAGGACCCAAGGGCACAGCCTTAGAAGACCTTTTATAATGGAGATAAGGAGAAATGTCTTCAGCCAGACAGTGGTGAATCTACGGAGTTCATTGTCACAGAAGGCCATGGAGACCAGGTCATTGAGTATATTTAAGACAGAGATAGATAGGTTCTTGACTGTTAAGGGGATCAAGGGTTACAGGGAGAAAGTGGGAGAATGCGGTCGAGAAACTTATCAGCCATGATTGAATACAGTGGTCATCGCCAAGGAGAAGTTCCTAGAAACACTGAAATGTCTGAAAGTAGATAAATCACCTGAACCAGATGGACTGCATGCCAGAGTTCTGAGGGAGATAGCTGAAAAGATAGTGGAGGCGTTAGTGGGTGATCTTTCAGGGAGAGTCCTAGAGGACTGGAAAATCGCTAATTTACCCCACCTTGCTCTCCTTGGTCTAACCTGCTCGTTACCTCCTCAAAGAATTCTAACAGATTTGTCAGGCATGACCTATCCTTGATGAAACCATGCTGACTTTGCCCTACTTTACTATGCACTTCCAAGTATTCAGAAATCTCAGCCTTCACAATGGGGTCCAAAATCTTACCAACGACCAAAGTCAGGCTAATTGGTCTGCAATTTCACAGACTTGATGGGCAGAATGGTATAGTTTCTGCTCTTATGTCTTATGGTCTTATATGTGAGATTCTCGAGACTTCCATATGAGGAAACAACGAAGAATGCATTTGGTGACAGCACTATTACTATTCAGAAAGGGTAGGTTTGATTGATTTTCCTGTCAATCCGAGCTGGAGACCTCACCGTTGTAAGTGGTTGGGATTGATTTTTACACATAATTTGTATGTAACCATTCTGCACTCACTGCAAACTGATGAAATTATTCTATAACAGCCTCACCCCTGCAGCAACCTTGCAATGTGTTATGGAGTTACATATCACTGACTATAAATACAACTAGGTAGAGTTACACTAGATCAGAATACAGCAGACTAGACTAGAACTTGAGAATCACAGAGGCATGAACGCACAAAGAAGACAGATTAGTCCTTACCTACGGTAACTATAACGTATATCTGTGATGATCATGTACAGTAATGTTTAGTATTAATGTCTAACAAATAGTGTTGGGTTCTTGTGGTGTTGCGGTAATGTCTCTGTCTCACAGCTTAAAGGCCTGGGTTTCCGTTTTACTTACTCCAGAAGAGTGTCACATCATATCTGATCAAGTTGATTAAAAATATTTGTTATTTTATTAGTTTAAGTCTAAGACAGTTTTTACTTTGCCTTCTCCTCAACCAATCTGTCTTGAAGGCAAACTCATTGTGTGGTGTCAAACCACTGAGAAATAATCCTGCTTGGTGCTGGAAACCACACTGCAGTTGCAGTCATGAGCTCTATCGCTATCCATGGAAGAACTGTAGTATAATACGGCCAAATGTGATATGGAAATCATGTTTGAGTATACACATCAAAATGTTTGTTGTGATTTGTAACAGGGCAGTGCAGAATATTCCCTTCTCCTTTCTCATTGTAAACAGCCCCATATTGGGCTGTACTGCAAATTTGCTTGCATGAACAGTGATGGCATGACGATTCAGTGGTTAGCACTGCTGCCTCACAGCGGTAGGTCCCAGGTTCAATTCCACTCTCAGGTGACTGTCAGGAGTTTGCACATTCTCCCTATGTCTGCAAGGGTTTCTGCTGAGTACTTCAGTTTCCTCCCGCAGTCCAAAGATATGCAGGTTAGGTGGATTGGCCATGCTAAATTGCCCATAGTGTTTAGGATGTGTAGATTAGGTGGATTAATCATGGGAAATGCAGGATTAGGGAAAGGGTAGAGGGATGGGCCTGGGTGGGGTAGGATGCCCATTAGAGGGGTGGAGTGGACTTGTTGAGCTGATTGACCTGTTTCCACACTGTGGGGATTCTATGATCTATGAACAGCTCATCTAAAAAGGGGTGTCTATGAAAATTAACCATCAATGTCAGGTCCCTGCTGTTAGCCTGGGTAGACAGGATACGACTATTCAGTACAACAGATGTGTTATGGTGCAGAAGGAGTCCATCATGTCTGCAATTGCTTACTAACTAAAAGCCATCATGTAGTGCCAATCTCTTGCTTTGTCCTCATACCTTTGCACATTATTTTTATCCGAATTATCATCCAATGCCCTCTTGAATGCCTCCAGCGAACATGCCCCCACCCTATTTCCAGGCAGTGTGTTCCGTACTCTATCTACTCACTGTGTGAGAAATGTTTTTCTTTAATCTCTCATCACCCTGATTCTTTTGGATATCACATTAAATCTCTGACCTCTTGTTCCTTTTATGAATGGGAACAGATTCTACCTATATACTCCATGGGACATTTAAGAAGAAATTACCATTCAAGTTGAAATCAACAGAATAAAGGTTTCATAAAGAGATAAAAGGTACTGCAGATGCTGGAGAATCCGAGATAACAAGCATGGGGCTGGATGAACACAGCAGGTCAAGCAGCATCATAGGAGCAGGAAAACTTGATGTTTCGGGCCTAAACCCTTCATCAGAAATGGGGGAGGGGAAGAGGGTTCTGAAATAAATAGGGAGAGAGGGGGAGGCGGATACAGGATGGATAGAGGAGAGGATAGGTGGAGGGGAGGCAGACAAGTCGAAGAGGCGGGGATGGAGCCAGTAAAGGTGA
>JAHRHZ010000112.1:1132343-1164568 GCA_024137785.1 Ginglymostoma cirratum
CAGCCCCACCACACCCGGCACTTTTCCTTGTAACCGCAGGAAGTGCTACACCTGCCCCCACACCTCCTCCCTCACCCCAATCCCAGGCCCCAAGAAGACTTTCCACATCAGGCAGAGGTTCACCTGCACATCTGCCAATGTGGTATACTGCATCCGCTGTCCCCATTGTGGCTTCCTCTACATCGGGGAAACCAAGCGGAGGCTTGGGGACCGCTTTGCAGAACACCTGCGCTCAGTTCGCAACAAACAACTGCACCTCCCAGTCGCGAACCATTTCAACTCCCCCTCCCATTCCTCAGATGACATGTCCATCCTGGGCCTCCTACAATGCCACAGTGATGCCACCCGAAGGCTGCAGGAACAGCAAATCATATTCAGCCTGGGAACCCTGCAGCCCAATAACATCAATGTGGATTTCACAAGCTTCAAAATCTCCCCTCCCCCAACCGCATCCCAAAACCAGCCCAGCTCATCTCCACCTCCCTAACCTGTTTTTCCTCTTACCCCAAGCCACACCCCCGTCTCCTATCTCCTAACATCATCCCGCCCCCTTGACCTGTCCGTCCTCCCTGGACTGACCTATCTCCTCCTCACCCCCCTACCTACACTCACCTTTACTGGCTCCATCCCCGCCTCTTCGACTTGTCTGCCTCCCCTCCACCTATCCTCTCCTCTATCCATCCTGTATCCGCCTCCCCCTCTCTCCCTATTTATTTCAGAACCCTCTTCCCCTCCCCCATTTCTGATGAAGGGTTTAGGCCCGAAACGTCAAGTTTTCCTGCTCCTATGATGCTGCTTGACCTGCTGTGTTCATCCAGCCCCATGTTTGTTATCAAAGGTTTCATAAATGGTGCTTATGGGGATTAAATAATCACTCAAATGAAATTAGATCCCAGCCTTTGAAAAAAATAAAATTTAACAATTCAAAATATAAAATCATGAAAAGATAATAAAATGTCAAAATGGAACAAGATTAGCACTTCCAGTAAAATCTTACAAAGCCTCTTGCCGATATAAACATTCACAATGCTTTCAATTCTCTCCTAACCGCATCATTTGGTGTGAACTAACCTAAAATTGGACTGTCTACTTTGGGATCTGAAGTTATGCGCAGTTGGAAAAGCAACCAAAACAGTTATTCCAAGCAACCTCCAAGACTTTTAAATTGGCATAAAATGGTTCTCATCTCAATTGTTAAGCTGCACGTACTTTACTTCCACCGACACCAAAATTTAATTCTGATACTTAATTCTTTATTGCTATTTAGATACTGTGCCTGCGGCCTTCGAAAATGGACAATGAAGGCATTTGCTCGATATCTCTGTGCCCAAGGTTTTGTGAACAGCTTTGCACGTATCGGACAAGTTCAGGCGGTTTAAACTTGGACCTCTGGGACTGATGAGCCAACTTGAAGAGAACATGTAACATGTCCAAGCTGCTGGGGAGCTAGCTGAGAATGTTTGGGGTTGATTGTAATATAGGGTCAAATTGACGAGGAGTGGTATGAAATATTGATATACCTGGGGAGATCTGTTCCCAGGAGGTTGTTTTCACAACAAAAACAAACATCTTCGCTAAGTCGAGTATTTATGAAGTTGAGATTTACTTGTGTCCAAAATATTACAACAGCTTTTTATTCAGCCTCGTTGTGCCGATGAAAAGTAATAAGAGACATTGATATTTTGTCCTGGACATACCTCCATTCTTTTGCCTTTTGATTGAAAACATTGGTATAAATTGATACAATAGTGGTTTTCCATTGCTTTCTCCATCCTGCAAAAACTGAGTTCAGTTGTGCTGTAAATGTACATTGTCGGGGAGCTGGCTCAGGAAGTTTGGGGTTGATTGTAAGAAAGGGTCAAATTGACTTGGAGTGGTATGAACTATTGAACTACCTGGGGAGGTATATTCCCAGGAGGTTGTTTTCACAAAAGTGTAAGATAACTGACAATGACACATCCCTCCCTGACACGCTCAATGCTTACTATGCTCGGTTTGAGCAGAATACCAGCAGCATGGCGACGCCTCGCCCGACAGCTCCAGATACACCTGTTCCCTCTGTCACCACTTCAAATGTCAGATCAGTCTTCCTGGGAGTCGACCCAAGGAAAGCAAAGGGCCCAGATGATGTCCCTGGCCAAGCACTCAGATCCTATACGGACCAACTGGCAGAGGTATTCATCGACATCTTCAACCTCTCCCTTTTACAAGTCAAAGTCCCCACCTGCTTCAAGAAAACCACCATCATCCCCGTACTCAAGAAAGCACATGCAGTGTGCCTTAATGACTATCGCCCAATAGCTTTGACTTCAATAATCATGAAGTGCTTTGAGAGCCTGGTCATTGCCCACATTAACTCCAGTCTTCCAACCTGCCTTGATCCCCTACAGTTTGCCCATTGACATAACAGATCCACAGAGGATGCCATATCCCTTAGCCCTGCACTCATCCCTGGAACAACTGGACAACAAAGGCACCTACATCGGACTCCCGCTCATTGACTACAGCTCCGCTTTCAACACCATTATCCCCTCCAGACTGATTTCAAAACTACATGAACCTTGGTATCGGTTCCACCCTTTGCATTTGGATTCTCAGGTTTCTGATCCATAGGCCACAATCAGTGAGGACAGGTAACTACACAATAATACTCAACTTAGCAGCACCCCCCAGGGATTGTCCTCAGGCCCCTACTGTACTCCTTGTACACCCATGACTTTGTTGCCAAATTCTGAATGAACGCCAAATACAAGTTCGCTGACAACACCACCATAGCAGGACGGATATCTGACAATGACAAATCAAAATACAGAAGGGAGCTAGAGAGCTTGGTGACATAGTGCCTTGAAAACAATCTATCTCTCAACGTCAACAAAACTAAAGAACTGATCATCGACTTCAGAAAGAAAGGATGAGAACATGCCCTCACCTACATCAACAAAACCGATGCGGAGAGAGTGAACAGCATCAAGTTCTTTGGCGTGACAATATCTGATGACCTATCCTGGACTTCCCAGGGAAACTCGACAGTGAAGAAGGCACAAACAATGCCTCTTCTTTCTCAGGTGGCTCAGGAAATTTGGCATGCCCATAAGGTCCCTCACCAACTTCTACAGATGCCCCATTGAAAGCATTATGTCTGGGTGCATAAGGGCCTGATAAGGCAACTGCTCTGTTCAGGTCCAAAAGTAACTACAGAAGGTGGTGTGGATGGTCCAGACCTTCATGGAAGCCAACCTTCCATCCATTGACTCTATTCACATGGCTCACTGCTGTGGAAAGGTGGCCAACATCATTAAAGACCCATCGCACCCTGATAATGACCTCCCACAACCTCTTCCATCAGGCAGAAGATACAGAAGTCTGAACACACACACACACACACACACACACACACACGGTCAGGAATAGCTTCTTTCCGGCCATCATCAGACTGTTGAATGGGCTCTAGCCTCAAATAATGTAACCTGTATGCCTCTAAGTCTTTTTGATCTGTACCATCCGTTGCTTGCTGTGACCTGCCTTTACCATTTGTAAACAAAGCTTTTCACTATATTTCAGTACACGTGACAATAAAATCATTCAATCAATCAATGACTAACCCAACTGAGGTCAAGTGGGAACACTCTGGTTTTGTCTGACTCACTACACAAAATACGTGAGAGATTTACAATTAAATTGTCAAGTTGACACGTAGTGCCAATGTGCTCCCATCTGTGTGTCATGTGCATGAGCTTTTGACACTTAATTAAAAGTTGCACATATCAAAATGTCTAATAATTCAATTCTTTCAGCATGAAATTCCAAGGTTCAATCATTATTTATGTTATTTAATTTACAATTGTGGATCCCTCAATTTTTTTGACCAAACAAATCACCAGGATTAGATTGTGAATATGTCTATTTGGTTTTTATTAAATGAATTAGGCGATTTGGAGCCAGGTGAATTATACAACCTGGAGAGATAAAGTTTATTTGATCAATTATTTCACTAACAAGAATAAGAGAAGACTATCAGGTCCCCTGACAATTGCTCTGCCATTCAATTAGACAGTAGTTGGTCTTGACTTTCAACCTTTTTACTCGCTTTTGATCAATTTCCCTTGATACCTTTATCCAATAAAAATCTATCAATCACAATTTCGAAACTTTCAATTAACCCCTAACATCTGCTGACACTGGGAGCTAGATGTTCCAGAATAACAGGATCCTTGATATGAAAATGTGATTTCTAATTTCACTGGTGAATAGTCTCACTTTAGTTTTAAGCTGGAGTCTTCTTGTTCTGAATTTCAGCCCGACCAGAAAAATTCATGCACTGAGTTTTACTGTGGTTGAGCGTGGTGTGGGCCTACTGCTCCCTGATCCCTGGCAGTAAAGTCAATCATAAGTCTGTCGACTGTGAGAAAACATAGGTCATGGGTTGACTTAACAAGGTAATTGCACCCTTAAGGAAAGATAGCCCCTCCTACTCTCCCGCCCACTCTATCAGTCAAGGCATAATAATTAAAATTGAGAAGGACATATATAGATCAGACTTGTCCTGTAATTTAAGATGAAGCTCCACTGTGCCCAGTACTTTCATTCCCAATATTACCATTTTATTGTTAGTTTGTCCTCAATGTTAGATCAGCAGGAGTTCTCCTCTCCTGCCCTCAGCAGACACACACACACACACACACTCAGTCTCATAGCTCCGATAGACAAGCATCATTCTACTCCCGAACAGCTGCCTACCCCGATCATGGGCTAAGGTGAATGTGGGCATTTTGGTTGGGGAGGGGTTAGAAACTCTTGAATGGGTGGAGTTAATGGACTGTGAGGAGTTGGGTTTTGCAAGCCAAGGAGAAACACAAAGTGGTGGATGAGGAAGGGTAATATCTTGGTGGTATGCCCATAGTGGGCACATGGCACCCCCAAAAAGAGAGATGTAGTATAGTGGGGGCAGAAACAGGCCCCCGATGTCCATTATTTAACCAGTAAAGGGCCTGTTCAGCCTTTTTCATTTATCATTCCTCCAATGCCAAACAAGAAGATGTCATTCTCACCTCTCCCTCGGTGTCCTAACTTTCGTTGCCTATTTTTGTTTCATTGACATTATCATGTGAAATGCTTCTCTGAGCTTTTCTCTCTTCTAAGTTGCAAATATATCATCAATGCAGTTTTCCACCATCCTACAGTTAAAATGATGTTTCACTGCTAGTTTAAGTTTTAAATGGATCACAGAAATTTAGCGTATCTCACTTTCCTCAGTATGTTCTGGAAATCCTTCACTCCACCTTCACTCTTTCCTATCTCTCACAATCTTCAGGCATTTAAAACTTGAACTTGTATTATCCAATTCAGTTTTTGATTTCACTTCTCTTCACTTATAACCTTTCCAACGTTTGCTGTTCCCTGCTACTTTGCTCACCTTGGGCCTTTTGGACTGCCTACTGACCACTTTGCAGGGATTAAAAAATGAACTAGGCAAATACTCCTGTAGATTCTCTACTGGTTAAAATGGGAATATCACCCTACTGCAAAAAAAAACTTGCAATGTATGAAAGATTAATTGATTCTCTCACATACAATGGTGTAATGGTATTTTTCAAAAACTGTGAACAATCTAAAGCTCATACTCATGCACTCCTGGCCATCATAGTGAGGGAAAACAAGGAATTTCTATTTCTGTAGATTATTTGCACCTTCAACAGAAAGCAGCACACTATTTTAGCAAGCTTTGCAACTTCAAACATAAGTAATAAAGCACATTTACTTTTAGGAACAACACTGAAATCAAAAAACATGCACATTTTTCTGTGTTTGTTTTAAATTATTAAGACATTTGGCACAAAGAAGCAAATCAAATCATAGTTCTGACCTACAGTTTTCCTGGATCTGATTTGTTCCCAAAATAAAGAATCTCCATGATTTATAAAACTGTTCTCTTTTTGCCTTCAGTTTAACAATAATAATGGCTGCATACAGTTGCTATCTACTGTAACTAACATTTCCTAGCAGGTTGGCTCGCCACTGAGACACTAACAGATGCTGTCTCCTGAAGGATATATTTATACTCAAACCTTCTATCCAAGAACACTAGAAGATTTTGAAATGATGTGCGTCTTCAAGGGAAACATCTTTATCATATTTAACAACCTTTAAAATATTAGCAGCATTATCTGAATGTTGTTCCAATGCTGTTTTTTAACTTGTAGCTTTTTAAAGCTTTATTTCTTGATTCTTTTCACAGAGTACAGTCACCTTGTTATGCTGGAACATGACTGTCATTTTTCAAAATTCCCGGGTATGCCAGAAAGTATAGAACAAGTTTTACAGATGTTTTGGTCTGGGAAATAATTAGAGATAAGGCCATGCTCATAAATAATGAGTACACCGTACCATACTGCTCTCTCCTTACTTTGTTTGTCTGAAATTGTGTCTAGAAATTAAGATTAACACTGCATAGAAAAAAAACCCTTGAGCCCTTGATTCCTCCTCCTTGTCCTTCCAAATATATGTTCAATTACACATTGAAAGTTACAAGTGAACCTGCTTCCATTCCCTTTCAAGAAGTGAATTTTCATGGTCTTAGTAATGTACATTGCATAAAAAGTATGTTTAAATTGCACTTCTGGTTCTTTTTTTCCAATGATCTTAAATTTCTTCAGTTCAATTTAAATTGGTGTTAGAATATTAAATGTTCATGCCATCACTCCTACCATATGGTTTTTGTTGCTTTATATTTTCAACAAGACAGTAACAACACATGGACCAAAGAAAAGCAATAAATTCACAAACCGTAGAGGACTCAAAATCACCTGTGTTTGGGTATATAGGCATCATTTTAGTATGGCCAGGTCTATATATACTCTTGGTCTGGGATGGTCGATGGTGCTGTTCAAGATGATCTTTGGAAGGGCACATCCAAAATAAAACAAATAACATGGTCATCAATACCAAATGTGTGCATCACACCAACACTCCTACCCTTCAACAAAAAAATCATTTAACAGGAATACGAATAAATTACAAAAAGAAACGGGAGCAATAGTAATGAGTCAAATATGTAGAAGTCTTCATAAAATTCCTTTTACATTGATAGGAAAGACTTTGTCAAGGGATATGCTGACCTTTTCTTACTGCTCCTGCCTACAGTTGTTGGTTAACGTCACTGGTGTGATTTAGAGAGTGTGAATGATGTAGGCTTTTACACAAAATTTAAAAAGGCAGAAATCACACATTAAATATAAATTTCTATGTGTGCAGTTTTCTGCTTCTGCTGACTAAATGGATAACTGAAAAAGCAGAGAAGGGGAACATCCTTTTTTCTCTCTACATAAACTCATAAAGTTAAATTCTTTGAATTTTGTTCTATGAATGCAATTTTGCAAAATATCATAAAACAAAGAAATGCAGAAGCTGAAAATGTGAAAAAAAAACAGAAATTGCTGGAGAAACTCAGCAGGTCTGGCAGTATCTGTGGAAAGAAAGCAGAGTTAATGTTTCGATCCAGTGACTCTTTTTCACGGTTCTAAAGAAGGGGCACTGGACTCGAAATTTTAACTCTGCTTTCCCTCTATACAGACTGCTAGATCTGCTGAATTTCTCCAGCAATTTCTGTGTTTGGTTACAAAGTATCAGTTCTCTTTTGACAATTTCCATGTTTCTTCCAGGGCTTTTTAAATATAGGCTTTCACCATTCCCTTCAGTCTGGATGGCGGTGTCTAAAATTCAGCACCAGATTTGGAGCCACATTGGCAAATCCCATTTGGTAGCAGGCCAAACTGATGCAGGAAGTGGGAGTATGCCCATACTCCAGAGGATGTGCCGCTAGGAGCAGGGCAAAGGTTTACAACATATTGCAGTAAGACACTTTGAATTGCTGCTGTGACAGTGACATGTTACTTAGCAATATACCTCTGAGGCTGCCCTCTATTGGTAAACCTAACTTGCCCAAGTCCTCAAATTAATATCGTAAGTTTTTAATTTAATCTGGCCAATGCAGACTTGCTCTAAGGTATTGTCAACATTTACAGCCTCCCTTCCCTTCTGCACAGTTTTAAGTCAAACAAATTCAATTTGGGTGACAATTTATCACTTTAGAGAGCAATGATAGACTCTTATGACCATGTGTGCTAGAGGTCTATTTTGCCAATATTCTTCCCCCTATTTTCCAAAGATTCTGATTCATGTCATAGATGCCCAGGCTTGCAAATTGGGCTCACCAGCACTCATTTTCTGGGAACGACAGGTACCATTATAGGTCCAATTTGGTGTCCATTGAGAGAGTGTAGACCACTGGGGCCAAGTTATGCCAAATTGGTGAGCTCATTAATGTGCATCAAGTGAACAGCAGTTAAAAATATGCACAGCAGACAGACTATGGAGGTCATTCAGCATACAATGCTACATTCACAACACTGGTGTCATCCTGGACCTTAGTGCAACTAAGGTTCTGTTTTGGCCTTGTTCAGCTTTCAGTGTGAAGTCGAAGACCCCATCTTACTGCTCTTTAAGTAAATCATCCAATATTTCAGTCCTGCTGCTGGCCACCTTCTCAGCAGTGCCATTCCTACAGGAGCTCATGCCACAATGGCCTCACTCCCCTCCCTTCACCTCCAACATTATGAGATAGTGCAGGTGGTAGCACTGCCACCTCAGAGTCAGAGGTTGTGATTCAAGTCCCACTCTAGGACTGAAACAACTTTGGCTGGTGTCATACTGCAGTACCAAACTGAACTCTAGTCTGCCCTCTGAGGCACAGATAAAATATCCCATGGCCAATATTCTTCTCTCAAGCAACATCACAATATTTGATTATCAGTTCAGTTATAATTTCGTAGATACGAACTAAATGTAACATCAGTATTTGAACATGATTAAAATGAACAACTGTATTCTCATATTTCCACCAGGACTGAAATTAACTGCTCTGTTTCCTTTCTCATGCTAACCTTTTCCCTTAAAATCTCAACAAATTTCCAGAAAGTAAAACTTCTGCTGTGATATCTAGCAAGCCTCTTCTAAAAGCTCACTCTTCTGGACCTGTATAAGACAGTCTAAGATCAGAATCATAATCTCAGAATAAGGAGTCACTCACTTAAGCCAGTGATGAGGAGGAATTTCTTCTCTCAGATGGTTGTGAATCTGTGGAATTCTTTACTGCAGAGGGCTATTGAGGTTGTGTCATTAAGTATACTTAAGGCTGAGATAGACAGGTTTTTAATTGGTAAGAGAATTGAGGGTTATAGGTAAATGGCAAGAAAGTGAAATTGAGGATTATCAGATCAGCCATGATCTCAGTGAATGATGGTGCAGTGTTGATAGGCTGAATGGCTTTCTTCTGCCCCAAATCTTATGGTCTTGTTAGACATTTACCAACATAGCCATAAACATTTCCTAGAGACTCCCATCAGGAATATGGACACAGAAACATCCAAATGATCATTAAATATATGGCAATATATACTTCCATTAGACCTTGAGGAACTCTATGCTAATAAATTTGATTCACAACACTTATTTATTTCTATCTCTGTTAGTGGTGACTGCTTTGGCAGGAACTGACCTGGAGGACTGACAGTCAGCTGGAGTCAAAGTAACATCAATCACTTTAGTTATTATAGCGCATTCTGACAATCAATTCAATTCAATTTAACTATGTTCATCAATTCAACTCTCGATAATCTCAACAACATTTCCAAGTTAGAAACTTGGGCTTCAAGGGGAGGAAGGAGAATCATGCTAGCACTTTTCAAAATTATTATCTCATGTCACTTCTGCTGGCATTCCCAGTAAAAAAATTATGACTTTTATTTGTGTCCTGCATACAAGATGGTGCTCCTACTGTCTCACCAAAAAGACAACAAAAAATAACTATGGCACAGGTATAGGATCATCAATCATCGCAGGTCCCCGGAATGAGCTACGCTCATTTTGATGTGCACTGTTTTAATTGTTAGGTGCAGGCTAAGAGTGAGAATCAAGAAGTTGCAAAGATGGGAACAGAAGCTTGGAAATAAATTGTGAAGCTGAGTCCAGGAATCTGAGAGAGGAGAAAAAAGAATGGGGTGGGTAAAATCAACAGAAGTCAAGACGACTGACAAAACATTTGAGAGCCTAGAACAAGATTGGGGCCAGGCCAAGACTAGATGAGCACATTCTTAAAACTTCACAACTGTATGATAGATCAGAATAACTTGCAAAGAATATACTTTCATTCAGATTTTAACACCAAGAAGTGACCTCAAATTTATAGCCTAGTATGTGAACTTATACAGTATGAATAAATATTTGTACTATCAGAGGCAACTCTTTAACGCTCCTATTTAAATTGCGTTCTCATGAGTGAATGTTGGGAGTGAAGAAAAGATTCCTATGAAGTCCGTATCATTTCAACATCGAGGACTTGTATTTTTCAAAATGCCTTCTTCCCTTTCTGCAATGAACAAGGTTTGGGTTAGAAAATTATGTCTAGGTTTGAATTTACTGACTACATTTTCACTTCGTTGCAATGTAGTGGAAGATGCAAGGCAAAATGGAGATTTACTACAAATTCAACATGCTCTGTCCATAGTTTTGCATGAACCTCCTGCATAATTAGGCTTTGAACGATATCGTACAATTCATGCTATGCATGGGAGAATCCTTCTATTTTGGTAGGGGTGTATTGGATCACCTTCTCATATACAGGTCACCTGAATCTGTGTTGTGAATCAACTGAACATTGCACTGATTGGCAGTGGACCAGCTGTGATCTGTTTTATACTCCCGCCAAAGCTGAAAGTTTCTCTCACCACGATAATTAAACAGAAGTGATAATTAACAGTTCATTCTTACCTGATCGGCATGCAATGTCGACATCTTTTTCAAAGTCAGTCTGTTTAAAATAAGATAGCAAAGTCAGTTATTCTGAGACGGCATCAAATGAAGGAAGTACCAACGCTTAATTTTAAAAAAAACTCAAGCTAATTAGCCCAATTTACGTTCACTCAACTGGTGAGGAACAAAGCGGAACAAAAACAGAAAGTGCTGGAAATTCATAGCAGATCGGACAACATCTGTGAGGACAGAAACAGTCAGTGTCTTGAGTCAAATATCACGGTTGTCAATATGACTCTGTCAAACTCAAATTTGCAAAACTCGGAATGTTAACTCTGTTGCTCATCTGTAGTTACCACAAAGACCTGCTGAGTATTTCCAACACCACTTCTTTTGATTTTGAATTTTCACTTTATTACAAACAGAATTAATTAATGTGCTGTCAGAACTTTTACAACCTTGTCCAATGCCTGACTTTTAGCAGGATGCTATCACTTTTGAGGGAAGAAGGTCAGCCAAAAGAAAACTAGGATATAAGGACATTGGATAATTCCAACCTGACCAGAACACACTGCTCAGCCAGATATGAGGTATCTTCATGTTAGATTCTAACTATCCATTATGCAATACTAAAAATAGTGGGCAAATGCATCTCAACATTAATACTGGAAGCACATGTAATGTACTAGGAACTAACAACAAACCATTCAGAGAAAGACAACAATATTTTTTCAATCAAATCAAATCAAGTAAAAGCATTCAATTAGATTATTCTATTTGTGAGGCAATCACATCCCCAGATCCAGTGTAATGCTCTCAAAATGATGAAGGCAAAGTTCTTTAAATAAGTACACCAACTAAACAGCTCAATATAAGCCTCATGGACAAGAAGTCCTTGTATAAATACATGAAGAAAAATTAAAGTTTTTGTACTTTTCAATATCTAATTTAAAATCTTAAAGGCCACACTCTATGCTTTAGATTTGCCATTTTAGGGTTAGTTTTGCCACCTTTTCTCATAGTGAAACCACACTAGAAAAGTGATGCCATGATCAATGATTACATTTGACTAAGATTCTGGTATATTCTTCTGAATGTAAATTCAATTTACATAACCAGGATGGGTGAACAATAAACATGCGTTCTATATTTAAAAATAAGACTATTTGCAAATAATGTTAATTAGAAGTCTAATATACTTGTTGGACTCCTACCACTTGCTGCTGTAGATGGAATACAGATCATGGGACTACTACATCACACCCTGGTGAACTGGTAGTGACTAACAGCAGTTTAAAAGAGTATGTACCTTAATATAAAGACATTCTCCTTTTCGAATCGAAGATGTAACTTCACAACAACAATACAAAATAACATTGTGCCACAATAGATCTATATGTAAAGCAACAGATTTACAAGTTTCTGAAACCTGTCTTTGGTTTGCTATCTGTGCACATGTTAATCATTGCTGGAGAGAGCTGTATATTTTCAAGATACTGGACAGGGGTGCTGTGTTTGTGTTGCATTTTAGAGTGCATCCTAGTCACAATATGATTATTCAGTGTTTCTGATTTTGGCAATTTTCTGGTTTCGCAGCTGTTTTGATGCATGGTTGTGCTATCTGATGTTTGTACGTGATACAGACTTGCTCTGGCAATTTCTGTTGGATTCCATATGCCACAATTCAGGTAGTGTACACAAACATATTGTTGTGTATTCAGACAGATTAATTCATTACCGTCATGTCTTCCATAAACAATTTTCACTTTTTTGTTTTTCAATAATGCATTAGGTACTCCTGGATGTATTGACAAATGACAACAGAAGTTTTTCCACACTTGTCTGTCGCATAGAAATTCTGCAGCAGAGGGAACAGTCACATTGAGCGCTGTCAACCTGGGATGAAACTTGGCAAAGTACTAACTGTGTTTTGTTTGACAGTGCCTCATGGTTAAGATATTATTTCTTGAACTATATTTACTACTTTTCTATTAAAACTGGAATAGTGTGGTGATGACAATGGTATGGCTCACTCACCACTTCTCATACATCATCGTAAAAGATCTTATATTGAGGTCCGTTATCAGAAACAATTGTCTGTGGCATTCAAATAGGGTGGAGAAAGTAATTTTGACCACAATGGCTTCACCAGAGGCAGCATGTAATGACAGATAATGGGAAAGTTGAAAAAGTAATCCATTTCAGCCAGGAAGTGATCTTTGTGGAGGCTGAAGATGTCAGTGTGGATTTGGTTCATGAGTGTGTAGGTACTTCCAATGCAGTAATGGTTCATTTTGGTCGATAGGCATGAAGCTTTGACCCACCTTGCATTCCCTCACGGCTTTTCTGGTGTCTTGGTGACTACCTCATTGGTACGCTGTCTTTCTGGTTCAGCCAATTTCCATGTTTGCCCACAGCAACTGTTGGCGGCTTGCAGGTCACATGGAACCTGGGATGACAACTTAAATATGACACTTTGAGATATTGTGGACTGATCTCTAAAGAGCCAAAATGGTCTTACAGTCTTTGGAACATCCCAGAAGGACTCTAACCATTCCACCAATCACAGTAATCCATCATTGTTTTAATACAGGATTTCAAAGGGAATGAAGTATGAAATATGTGGGTTTTGCTAAAACTATGCAAGGCAATAGCCAGACCTTGACTGGAGCATTATGAACAGTATTGGGCCCCTTATCTAAGGAAAGATATGCTGGCTTGGGAGGCAGTCCAGAGAAGGTTCACCATCAGATAGAGTGACTGTCTTATGAGGAGAGGTTGACTATATTTGGTCTGTATTTGTTGGAATTTACAGGAATGAGGGACAAACTTATTGAAACATACAAGGTTCTTATGGATCTTGACAGGGCAGATGCAGAAAGATTGTTTTCCCCGTGGCATAGTTTAGGATTAGAAGCTGTTACACATGTAAGACAGATATGTGGAGATATTTCTCTTCTGAGGGTTGTGAATCTGTGGAAATCTCGACTGCAGAGGGCTGTCAAGGCTAGGTCATTAAGTGCATTCAAGGCTGAGACAGGTATTTAATCAGTTAGGGAATCAAGTGTTATGGGGAAAAGGCAGGAAGGTGGAGTCGAGGTTGTCAGATCAGCCATAAATTCATTGAATGGCAGAGCAGACCCGATGAGCTGAGTGCCCTACTTTTGTCTGTGTTTTATGGTCTGAACGTTTCCTACCATAATGTGTGGCAAGTAGATTACCAAAAATGCAATGTGCAGAAGGTTTTCTATTTAATGATAACGAGATATTCTTGCAGAAAGAGTCATGGAGTCCTATAGCACAGAGACAAGCCCTCAGGTCCAAACGAGTCCATGCTGAACAAGATGACCATCCATACTAATCCCATTTCCCTGCCCTTGGCCCTTATCCATCTAAACCTTTCCTATTCATGTATTTGTCCAAATGCCATTTAAATGTTGTTAATATAACTGCCTCAACCATTTCCGCTGGCAGCTCATTCCATATGCATATCACCATCTGTGTTAAAAAGTTGCCCCTCAGGTTCCCATTTATTTTTTCCTCTCTTATCTTGGACAGATACTCCTCGATTCCCCAACACTGGGAAAAAAAAGACCGTGAGCATTTACCCTACGCGTGCCTCTCGTGATCTTATACACTTCTATAAGATCCACCCTCAGTCTCCTACACTCTCAAGAAAAAAACGTGCAAGCTTGTCCAACCTCTCCCTGTAACTCAATTCCTTCAGTCCTAGCAACATTCTTGTAAATTTCTTCCGCAATCTTTCCAGTTTAATAACATCTTTCCTACAGCAAGGTGACCAAAACTGAACACAATATTCCAAGTGTAGCCTCACCAATGTCCAGTATAACTGCAACATAACTTCCCAACTTCTATACTCAATGCTCTAACTGATGAAGTCCAGTGTGCCAAAAGCCTTCTTCACTGCCCTGCCTACCCTGTGACTCCACTTTCAAAGAACTGTGTATCTAAACTCCAAGGTCCCTCTGTTCCACTACACTCCTTAAGGCCCTACCATTCACCATGAAATTGATTTGACTTTCCAAAATGCAACACCTCACACTTATCTATATTAAACTCCATTTGCCATTTCTTGGCCCACTTCCCACTATTCAAGATCCTGTTGCAATTTCTGATAACCTTCCTTCCTGTCCACGATACTGCCTATTTTGGTGTCATTTGCAAACTTACTAATCATGCCTTATACATTCGCATCCAGATCATTGATACAGATAACAAACAGCAATGGACCCAGCACTGACTCCTGAGGCACACCACTAGTCACAGGCCTGCAGTCAGACAAGCATCCTTCCACTATTACCCTCTGCTTCCATCAAGCCAATTGTGTATCCTATTTGCCAGCTCTCCATGGTTACCATGTGATCTAACCTTCCAGAACAGCCTACCATTTGGAACCTTATCATAGGCCTTAGTGAAATACATATAGACTAAGTCACTGCCGTACCCTCATCAACCCTCCTGTTCATGTCATCAAAGAACAAATTTGAGGCATGATCTCCCACAGAAAAAGTCATGCGGACTACTCCTAACCTAACCCAGTCTTTCCAAATGCATGCATATCTTATCCCTCAGAATCATCTTAAGTAATGTACCTACCACAGATGTTAGGCTTATTGGTCTATAGTTCCCAGGTTTTTCTTTGCAGCCCCTCTTGAATAAGGACACAACATTCACTACCATCCAGTGTTCCAGGACCTCACCTGTGGCAAGCTATGATGCAAATTTATATCAGCCAATTTTTTCACTAGCCTCTTGCAGGCGTCTTGGATATGTCTGATTAGGACCAGGAGGTTTATCCTCTTCGTACATTCTAATACATCCAACATCTCCTCTACTGTGATATGGACTGTCCCCAAGATATTGCCAGTAACTTCCCCACATTTCCAAGTCTTCATATCTTTCTCCACAGTAAACACAGAGGAGAAATATTCATTGAGGACCTTGCCCAACTCCTGCAGTTCCACACATACATGTCAACTTTGGTCCTTGAGGGGTCCTATTCTCTCTCTAGTTATTCTTTTTCACTTAATATACTTAAAGAATTTCTTTGGATTTACCCAAATCTTCTCAGTCAAAGCTATCTCATGCTCCCTTTTCACCCTCCTGATTTCCTTCTTCAGTAAACTCCTATATCCCCTGTATACCTCCAGGGACTTCCCTGATCTCAGCCACCTGTACCTCAGCCATGCCTTCTTCTTTTTTCTGGTCAAAGCCTCAATATGTCTTGTCATCCAGGGTTCTCTACTCCTGCCAATTTTGCCCTTCACCCTCACAGGAACATGTAGATCCTGAACTCTTGCTATCACCCTTTTAAGGGCCTCCCACTTGTCAGAAGTCCCTTTACCTGCAAACAAACTATTCCAATCAACCCCTGCAAGCTCCTGCCTAATTTCATCAAAATTCACCTCGCCCCAGTTGAGTTCCAGGGAGACGTTTGTGATTAGACAAATGACTTAGAGTACCTTTGATGTGGAGGTACCGGTGTTGAACTGGGGTGGATGAGGTCCAAAGTCACACGACACCAGGTTATAGTCCAATAGGTTTATTTGAAATCACAAGCTTTGTAGCACTGCCCCTTTATCAGGTGAAGTGAAGAAAAGTACGCAGGTGCAGAATTTATAGGCAGAGAGATCAATGGGCAGACATCAGAAGATCATACAAATAGTGTGAATGGAGTGTCGATAGGCTGAATAAAAAGTCTCTGCAGGTGATCAAAAGTGTCAGATAGTGTGAGTGAAATGTCAACGGCTGAATAGTAAGTGAAGGGGATGACCTATAATCTGGTAAATTGAGGCAGAGGTAATTACAATATACTAAAAATAAGTTGGTGCTGGATACAAACCAAATAGCTAGAATAACATGAAATGAGTAGGAGTTGTATGCTGAGGGTCTAGCTAAATTAACAAGTAATCAAAAACTGTATAAACTAATTAAGGTAGAGAGATCATAACAAGTTATCTAGGTGATGGTGTCAAAACAGGACAGTAAGGAAGATTTTACAAATACAGAAAAAAATATGGTGGGGTTACATATCTCATGACAAGAACCCAAGATCACAGCTGAGGGTGTCTTCATGGCCATGGAACTTGGCTATCAGTTTCTGCTCAGTGATTCTGCATTCCAGCATATCTTGAAGGTCACCCTGCAGGATGCTTACCAAAGGTCGGAGGCTGAATGTCCTTGACCGCTGAAGTGCTCCCTGACTGGAAAAGAACATTCCTGTCTGGCGATTGTTACGCTGTGTCCATTCATCTGTTGTTGTAGCGTCTGCATGGTCTTGCCCTATACCATGCCTTGGTGAATCTTTCCTGCAGCATATGAGGTGGACAACATTGGCTGAGTCACATGAGTATCTGTTGTGTATGTGGTAAGTGGTGTTCCCATGTGTGATGGTAGTGTCCAGGTGTTTGATCTGGCACTTCTTGCAGAGGTTGCTGTGGCGGGGTTGTATGGTGGTGTGGTCACTGTTGTCCTGAAGGCTGGCTATGATGGTCTGTTTGGTTTGGTTTGGTGGCTATTTCAAGATGAGAAGTGGGGGCATAGGGATGATCTTGGCAAGATGTTAGTCATTATCAATGACATGTTAAAGGCTGCGAAGAATATGGAGTAGTTTCTCTGCCCCGTGAAGTAGTGGATGATGAAGGGTACTCCATTGATCGTGTCCTGTGTCTGTCTTCTGAGGAGGTCGTTGCGGGTTTTTGCTGTGGCACGGTGCAACTGGCGGTCAATGAGTTGAGCATTGTATCCCATTCTTACGAGGGCGTCTTTCAGCATCTTTAGGTGTCTGTCCCATTCGTCCTTGTCTGAGCAGATCTTGTGTATATGCAGGGCCTGTAGGGTCTGCTGCCTTTCCAATAAGTGCAAGAAGTCCTGTGTTCATCTCCTGTCTGCTTGCAAGATATACAGACCTATCTGAATTAGGAACAGTAATTAAGGCTGTTTGGTTGCATGAGTTATGGTACATTTAGTGTCCGCTGCCATAGCTGGTCAACCTGGTTGGCACTGTTGTATTTTTGCTGACTTTTCTAGGTTTACGGAATCCCCACCCACAAGACAGTTACATATGGCACATTTGTGATAACGGCAATAATCATGGGTGATTTTAGTCCACATATAAACTGGAAAAATTTGATTGGCAATATTAGCCTGAATAAGGAATGCAGGGAATCCTTCAGGGTGGCTCAGTGGTTAGCACTGCTGCCTCACAGCGCCAGGAGCGTGGGTTCGATTCCATCCTGAGCAGCTGTCTATGTGGAGTTTGCACATTCTCCCCATGTCTGCGTGGGTTTCCGCTGGATGCTCCGGTTTCCCCCCACAGTCTAAAGATGTGCAGGTTAGGTGGTTTGGCTATGCTAAATTGCCCACAGTGCCCAGGGATGTTCAGGTTAGGTGGGTTAGACATGGGAAACTTAGGGGAATGGGTCTGGCTGGGATGCTCTTCGAAGGGGCAGTGTGGACTTGTTGGACCGAATGGCCTTTTTCCACACTGTAGGGATTCTATGATGAACAACATGTTTTGGAACCTACCTGACGACAGGTTACATAGGACCTGGTATTATGGGATGAGACAAGATTAATGAATGGTCTCAAGTGTTAAGGCACCTTGAGGTAGCAGCAACCACAATATGGTTAACATTTGAAAATGGATACATAACATTACTTCTCAATCTAATTCCCAACTCTTGAATGCAGAATAAAAACCAAAGGAAGGGGAGGAAGGGTCGCCGGACCCAAAATGTTAACTCTGTTTTCTCCTTCACAGATGCTGCCAGACCTGCTGAGCTTTTCCAGCAACTTTGTTTTTGTTCTTGAATACAGATACAGCCTTAATACGTACATTTTCAAAATGCCCTCTGCAATTCTATACAGAATGCACTGTTCTTTTTTGATTCACTGCTATCAAAGCATTTTATTTTTAATATATAGAAGAGTCCAAGCTGTACAATTAGCAAGCCATAGAATTAATGAAATATACAGTATTTTTGTTTTAATAAAATGATGAATGTTAGTGCTGAAAAGACACATCAAGTAAAAATCATTCTTCTGTCATTACCCCTTACAAAACAAAATCATGAAAAATATTGAGATTGAGGTAATGTTGATGACATCACTGTGGTAGGTTGAATATCAAACAACGACGAGTCAGAATACAGAAAGGTGACAGATGGCTTGGTGATGTGGTGCAATGATAACAACCTCTCTCTCAATGTTAGTAAAACAAGAGGACTGATCATTGACTTCAGAAAGAAAGGAGGAAAACACACCCCCATCTACATCATCAGAGCGGAGGTTGAAAGGGTTGACAACGTCAAGTTGCTAGGAGTGACAATAACTGACAACTTGTCCTGGACTTCCCATGATGATGCAATGGTCAAGAAGGCACAACAATGCCTCTTCTTCCTCAGGCGGCTTGGGAAATTCGGCATGTTCGCCAAAGAAAGCAAACTACCCGGCTGCATAACGGCCTGGTACGGCAACTGCACTGCCCATAAGAAACGACAGAGGGTTGTGTGCATAGTCCAGACCATCACGGAAGCCAACCTTCCATCCATGGACTCCATTTACATTTCTCACCACGGAAAGGCTGCCAACATCATCACAGATCCCTCCCACCCCAGTAATGCTTGCCTACATCCTCTTCTGTCAGGTAGAAGACATAGAAGCCTGAACACACGCACCAACAGGTTCAAGAAGAGCCTCTTCCCTGCCGTTATTAGACTGATGAATGGACTCTCTAACTTCAAATAATGTTGCTCTTGTTAATGTTGATTTTGCTTCGCACATCCTGTGCAGTGTAACCTGTATACCTACTCTGTCCAAGCACTGTATGATCTGTATGTCCTTGCTTACTATGATCTGCCTGTTTTAGTTTTCTATGATTCATATCTCAGTTTTAAGTGAGTGTCCCTTATTCTGAAACTATGTCCCCTAGTTTGAGACTCCTCCACAATGAAAACATCTTCAAACAGTTTACTGAATGACACATCTTAAAATTCTGATGAATTATTCTGCACAGCATTAAGGACAGTACAAAGTAATACTTTCCCATTGAATTCTGCTTGTCAGCTTTCATGCTGCATGTAACAGTTTGGAGAAATCCTTTGGCTACACATTTTACTACCACCATTTTAGTTTTAAATCACATCAAAAGACCTGCATATTAAATAAATGCAAAGTTTAAAACTCTAACAATTGGTATCATTAACTGTTGTAAGTTAATACTAACAAACAACTGCACAGTATATTGAGTTGTGAGATTGTCCTGTGCAATATAAATCCCTCAATTAACATTTAAAATAGCTATAAAAACAGAACCCATTGAAAATGCTGGGCAAATCTGGCAACATATATGGAGAGAGAAATAGGAGAGAAAGGAGGAATTTTACCTCACTACCTAAAAGAAGAGTGAAAATAACAGAGGCAGAGGGACAAAAAATGCCAAGCAGAATCCATGCAGAGGCAGCAGACAATGTGACTGATTAATGGTCCAGTGAACAGAATTAAAAGGACATCCAGAAAGGAAAAGGTTAGTGTTTTGATCATTTGATGAGAGCTGAGCAGCTACAGAACTCTCTACTAGAGGGGAAAATGGAGGGCAGGAGCAAGAAGGATAGACCTGTGCATCGTCAGACGACGGGTGTCACAGGGCAGTTTCAGATGAGTGGCAGTGGATGTTTGAGGATGCCAAAAGGCTAATCAGTGTGATATACCATGGCACCAAACATCATGAAGTCTTCTTGAGTCGCTGACTATCTGCCACCAATTGAATGGAGGCAGCTTCCCTGATCCTCTTTTCTCTGAGGATGTGGCGTCCATTCCTTTTGTGTTGGTAGATCAGAGCTGGGGTGAGGGAGGGTGGGGTGACTTTGGGTATTTGATCCTGCAGTAGGATGGTGGGATTGTGTGGATACAGGGTTAGTAGAGAAAGGGTGAGTTGGGGGTTGAGGGTGGGGGGTCCAGACATCACTGGTGAATCAGGAAGCCCACATAAATGTTATGCAGGAATTAGAACAGGTTTTGATCCTCTGATGTTACCTGGTTAATTAGTAAGCTGTAATCAGTTAGAACCCTCAGATCAGAAATCCCAACTCAACATTGGAGATGCTTTTGAAGGGTTCCAGTGCTGGGTAGCTGCTTCAAGGAAATTATAACTTCCCAGGCAGTTCTTGCAGAGTCAACTGCATCAGGATTTCTGCATGGTCCTGCTGCTCAGCTCCAATCTGCACTGCTGCACAGCTCCAATCTGCGCTGCTGTAATGCCATCTCTCCACTGGGGTTATTAAGCTATACATTATACTAATGTATAGCTCCTAACTCTATAACTCTTCACCAATGTCAAGAGTGCCTTTCACACACTTTTATGTTAAAAAAAGGAAAGTATACCAAAACCAACAAAATAACTTAAAAAAAAATCCCTTAAAGGGGAATTGTAACCAAAATCAAATCCCACTAGGAAACTTATCAATTAAACTAACATCTGCTGCGGACTATGTACGTCAGTCCCTGTAGTGCTTATACTCAGTGGAAAGCCTCAAGTTATGAGTGAATACCATGTCCTTCTCCAAGGATACTTGGACATGGATGTAAGAGAGGCAGCCAGTACAGTTCAATGACTTCCCCACCACCCCACATTCTGCCTAGATCTGCTAATGGCCACTTGACCACTACTCATACATATGAGCAAACCAAATGAGCATGGCAACTACATAACAACCCCTTAAATGGTGCTGCAATGAAAACAAAAACCTATAGTTAAAGCAAAAACTTCAAGTGAAATTAAAATATCATTCCTGGGGCTGATGATGCCCTCAAGCACCTGACATGCTCACTGGTCACGGAAGGCATCAAAGCACCTCTTCATACCTACACAGATGCTCCGTAATGAGTGTCGCTCACGGGGATTTCCTTTACCTTAATTTATACGATTAACACCACCTCTCTCAGTGGCACTGTTGAGGTTCCCAGAATTGTATGCACTCTGATTGTGTTACCAATGTTGAAGCCTGCCCACTGCACGCCCCCACCCCTTCTCATGGCAAAATCTCACTTTGAATTAATGTTTCAATACAGGTTGTGACTTTGATCTGAGACAGTAACTCTCCTTCTCCATAGATGCTACCTGACCTGCAGAGTGTGTTTGCATTTTCTGTCCTTTTTTGTTGTATTCTCAACATCCACACAAATTTCCTTTTGTATCAGCATAAATTTTACATCTACTCTTTCTTGACTTTCATTTCTATTTTGCTATTGTAACTAAAATCTTCCTTTCACACCAAAAGAAAACAAAGAACTCTGGAGACATAAAACAGAAATTGCAGTAAAAGCTCAGCAGGTCTGGCTGTATCTGCGGAGAGAAAAACAGAGCGTTCGTGTGCACCAGTAGTGAAAGCAGCTGCAAAAGGGTAGTATTTTTGTTGATGACAGTGGGTGTGTGGTGGTTTGGTAAAGAAGTAAATCTGAAGAATGGAGACAGTGCCAAGATGGGGATCGAGGAAACGGGAGATGAATAAGGGGATTGCTAATAAGCCAAGAGGGAGATAAATGCTAGGTAAGGTGCTAATGGGAAGAGTAAATGGTTGAAAATGGGTGGCTGTGCTAGAAGCAACCCATTCAGAATGGGGCTAAAAATAAGCCTGAGCTTCCAGCTGCCTGCCATTTCAACACACATCGTGTTTGCTGCTTTCATTTCTGGCCAGGGGTCAATGAACTTGAAACGTTAACTCTGTTTCTCTCTCTATAGCTCCTGTCAGACTTGCTGAATTTCTCTTCACTTTCTGGTTTTCTTTCTTTCTCTTTTTTTATTTCTCTCTCTGTACCTGATCTAGCAATGAATTTACCTGCTCAAATGCTTGTTGCTCATGCTCTGCATCTCCTATGCTTTCAAACTGATCCTTTCAGACAATATCCTGTTGCTTTGTTTGTTCACCCAGGTTGCTCGGCACACTGTCAGCCTCTCTGCACCTTTATCAGCTCATACACTGAGCAACTGG
This sequence comes from Ginglymostoma cirratum, assembly GCA_024137785.1. NCBI lineage: Eukaryota > Metazoa > Chordata > Chondrichthyes > Orectolobiformes > Ginglymostomatidae > Ginglymostoma > Ginglymostoma cirratum. Next base: position 1,155,161 of record JAHRHZ010000112.1, read on the forward strand.
ATGGGTAAAATTTGTTTTTGTCCATTATCATTACAGGGATGACATGAACTGATTGGCTACCTAGGCCCTCATTATTCAAAGAGCAATTGAGAATTAACCATGCTGCTATAGGTCGGGAGTCACATGTCGGCCAGACCACACAAGGATGGCAGATTTCCTTCCCAAAAGGACTTGAGCGAATTTGATGGGTTGCCATGTTTTTCATTCTGGATTTTAATAAAATCCTTCTACCATTGTGGAAAATGAACCCATTTACTCAGAGAATAAGCCTTGAGCTCTGGATTACTAGGCTAGTGAGACTACCATCACCACCTTCCTTTGCTGAGCTGAAGAGTGCAAGTGCTACTTAATGACAGAGCTGATCATGTGTTAGGCTATAGCAAAATCTGCCTCAGGATATACACAATTTGAAGTTTCTCAGAGTAAAACAATGAAACAACAATAGATATGTTCTTTGAGGGTTTAGATCAGTCATTCTGTCACAGAAGGCAATGGAAATACAAAAACACATACTGGCATTTCAACTAACTTTCAGATCAACTGCTTCCTTGAGCTCTGTTTGATTGTCAATAATAATGTGAGGATGGAGTATTTTCAAGGGACTGATTAACCTATCTATCTCATCTGTGCTTTGCCTCATGATTAAAATGGTGATAACAAAGTTGCTTGGTGAGAACAGAGCACATTTGGGATGAACGTCCAACTTTTGGCTACGAGGATGGCTGGGAGGCTGAAATTAAATGCAGAAAGTTACAAAGATAAAGGGACTCTAGGTTACTTGTACATGAAAGACAGAAAGCTAGCACACAGGTAATCAGGACTGTTAGTGGAATGTTGGCCCTTATTTCAAAGAGGTTGAAGTATAAGAATAAGGACTGTTTATCATGAATGTGCAAGGAGCTGGTGAGACGTACTGTGAGCAGTTTTGGCTGCCTTACTTATTTATGAAAGGTAACATTTCATTGAAGGCAGTTCACAGAAGGTTAACTAGGATATGGAGGGATTGTCTTATGGGTTATAGGGGAATGGGTCTGGGTGGGATGCTCTGAGGGTTGGTGTGGACTTGTTGGGTCGAAGGGCCTGTTTCCACACTGTAGGGATTCTATGATGATCTCACTGAAACAGAAGGGACTTGACTGGGTAAATGCTAAGGGGATGTTTTCCCTCCTAGGAAGGTCTAGGACCAGAGGGCATAGTCTTAGAATTAAGAGCCGTCAATTTAAGATTGAGATGAGGAGGAATTTCTTCTCTCTGAGGTTTGTGAACTCTTTGCCACAGAGAGCTGTAGGAGAAGAGTCCTTGTGTACCTTTAAGTCTGAGATAGAATTTGTGATCAGTAGGGGATCAAGGATTACAGCAAAATGCAAGAAAGTGGACTTGTAGAATGTTGGATCAACCATGATCCTATTGAATAGTGGAGGTGGTTCAACAGGTTGAATGGCTTACTCGTGTTCCTTTTTCTTATGGTGTTATGGTCTTAAATGGGTACAAATTGGATATCTAATCCACAGCTGTCCTCATCTGCAGATTAGGTCAAAAACCAGACAAAAGAATAAAGAAAGTGATGCTAACCATGATCCGAGCATGGCCATTTGGAAATGTACTTGCTGTATCTCCAGCTATTGGATCCTGGCAGTTCCTCAGACGGCATCGAACAGCATCTTGAACCTATTAAACAGGAAGATACCAGTAAGTAAATTGGTACTAATCAGTACCTAGGCACATATACATTTGTAACTTTGCAGAAATTCAAACAAAGATTTATTGCTAATTTACAGCCAACGTATGAGAGAGACAGTGCAACATTTGGTTACAAGCTGCACTGTCATGTCATGCTGTGGACTGTGCAAAAATAGTAGGTGGCAGAATTATAGCTATCACAATGCAGAAGAAGGCCATTCGACCCAGCATTTCTTGACTGTTCTTCTGAATGAGCAATTTGCTTAGTAACATTCTGCTATCTTCCCCATAATCCTGTACATTCTTTCTTTTTAGATAGCTAATTCCTTTTTCAATGTCTCAACTTAACCTCTCTCCACCACCTCTCCAACAGTGCATTCCAGACCCTAACTATTCACTGCAGGAAGCAGACTTTCCTCATGTTGCTTTGTTTCTTTTACCAATTCCTTTAAATATGTGCCCTCTCATTTTGATCCTTTCAACAATGGGAACAATATCTCCATAACTACTCTGTCAAGACCACCCATGATTTTGATCTCATCTAGATCCTCTCTTCTCCAAGAAAAACAGTCCCAATGTCTCCAATCTATCTTCATAACTTGAAGTTTGTCATTTCTGGAATCATTCTCCAGAATCTTTTCTGCACTCTCTCTCTCTAATGCTTTCACACTTTACAAAAGTGCAGTGCTTATATCTAGATGAATACTCCTGATGAGGTTGAATCATTGTTTAATTCCCCCTCTTGTGTTTTGTCCATTTAAAGTAACATGCTCATAATACAGGAACAGGAAACAATTCAGCCACTCCACCATTCAATGTGACCGCTCTTGATCTGAAGTTTTAACCCTTAACTACTGGGTGCTTCCAAAAACCTTAACTCCTCTAACCTAGCAAAAATCTGTCCATCTTCGAATTGAAATTTTCAATTGATTCCCAACCTCAACAATTGTTCACCCAAAGGTTTGGGCTTATATTTCCACTCACTCTTCTGGCCTATAAGAAGTCTTCGTTTACTGCTTCTCCTGTCTGCATCAGAACCTCAAATGTGAGACTGAATGGTGTGGTCTGGGAGTGGTTATGAAGAAAGTGGATGTATGATTGGGTCACTGTAAATGTGGCTCCTCACTAGGGAAAGCTGGGACACGTTATTGATGTAGCCTTATGAAAATGTGAATGGTTATGGCACTGCTGACCATTTGTCATTCTGGATCCAAATCACTTGGTGAGACAGAAACCAAGGTACCTTACTTTGTGCATAGTTTATTGACTGCTCAGTCTGACACCCTTGTGTTACAGGACTCTGTATATGTATATACTCATAATGCCATTAACTAGACATAAACACACTCCCTGGTCAGGTGTTTACTTTATTTCTTTGGTATTCTTCCATGGGATTTTTAAAATAAAATTTTATAGAATCCCTACAGTGTGGAAACAGGCCATTTGGGCCAACAAATCCACACCAACTCTCTGAAAAGCATCCCACTCACTCATCCTCACCCTCCCATTCCTGTAACTCTGCATTTCCCATAGCTAATCCACCTAACCTACACATTGTTGGACACTATGGGCAATTTATCATGGCCAATCCACCTAACCTGAATGTCTTTGGACTACGGGAGGAAACCGGAGCACCCAGAGGAAACTCATGCAGACATAGGGAGAAAGTGCAAACTCCACACAGACAGTCACAGGTGGAATTGAACCTGAGTCCCTGGTGCTGAGAGGCAGCAGCGCTAATCATTGAGCCACCGTGCTGGCCCCGGATGTGGGGATTGCTGGCAAGGCAATTTGTTGTCTGTTGTCAATCTTCCTTGCACTGAACGGCTTGCTGTAGATTGGAAATCGGACATAGACCAGACCAGGTAAGGATATCAGATTTCTTTTCCTAAAAGGCATTAGTGAAGTAGGAGGGTTTTTAGTGACAATTGATCATCATTTCATGGCCTGCATTACTGACACAAAGGTTTATATTCCAGATCTGTGAATTCATCCAGCTACAGTGATGGTGTTTGAATTCATGAGCCCAAGAATTAGGCTGGGGCATTGGATTACTCGTCTGGTGATAATACCACTATGCCATTGTCATCCCTGCAGATATGCAGTTGCAATGGATGACATAACTGTGTCAAAGGCACCATTGTGAAGCACAGCGTCCTCAAACATTTCTCGTCTGTCAGGCAGAGATAGGCAAAGAGTTCCCCATGTTGAAATAGCCTCCTGCTCTACACCCAACTTCTCCCTCTTTTATCAGCTGCTCCTGCAGTCTTCCTTCCTGCTTCCTTTCATCCCTCAGCCACTAAGGTAATCCGAGGGGACCATCCATTAGCTGTAATGAAACCTGTACAAGATTGACAAGCAGTCCAACACCAGGCTGGACAGGTTATTATTTTGCTTACATGACAGGAAAGTGAGCAACCCAAGGACATGAATTTCAAATGATTCGCCAAAGAAGCAAAGAGGAGTGGGGGAAAAAAATCCACTCAGTATATTGTTACTTTCTAGAGAACACAGCCTAAGAGGGCAGTAAATATTGAATCAACAGTAACATTCAAATATTACTCAAGAAATAATTGAAGCAAAAACATTTGCAGAGCTATGTGGAAAGGGCAAGGGAGTGAGTCGAACTGGATGCCTCCTTCTAAGCACTGGGACAAGCACAATGGGTCAAATGGTTTCCTTTTGCCGAGGGAAGGGTAGTCATCAGAAGGTCAAAGTCATTATTCCATCAACGTCACAAACTCCTTCCTCAGTCACTGCTTCCAGTCTTCACCATGCAACTGAAAACAGCCCTTTACAACCTCTTTGCCTCCCATTCAATTACATTCTAAACATACTTAATTGTTTTTCTTATTTATTTGTAGGATAAAGGGATTGCTAGCCCATCTCTACACGCCTTTGTAACTTGGTGGTGAGCTGCCTTCTTGAACTGCTGAAGTGCAAGTTGTATAGGTAGGGAGTTCCAGGACTTTAACCTAGTGATGCTGAAGGAACAGTGATGTATTTCCAAATGTGTCTGATGTGTGGGTTGGAGGGGACCCCGCAGGTGGTGCTGTTCCCATAGATTTGCTACCTGAGAGCTTCTAGATGGTCGTGTTCACGGATTTGGAAGATGCTGTCTAAGGAACTTTGGTGAATTCCTGCCGTACATGTTGTAGGTGGTATACACTGCTGCTACTCAGCACTGCTGGCGGAGGGACTGGATGCTGAAGGTGTTAGATGAAGAGCCAATTAAATAGGATTCAGGCTTGATCTGGATTTTGTTGAGATTGTTGAGTGCTGTTGGAGATGCAGTCACCCAGACAAGTGGGGTTTATTCCATCACACTCCTGAGTTGTGCCTTGCAGATGATGGACAGGCTTTCAGGAAACAGGTGAGTTACTGCCTGTAGGATTCTGAGCATCTGACCTGCTCTTGTAGCTATAATATTTATACAGCTAGCCTAGTTGAGTTTCTGGCTAAGGGTAAACTCCAGGATATTGGTAGAAGAGGATTCACTGGTGGCAATACCAGGAAAATTCAAGTGGAGACAGTTAAATTATCTGTTGTTGGAGATAGTCACTGCCTGGCATTTGTGTGGCACAAATTTACTTGCCACTTATCAGCCCAAGCCTGAATGTTGTCCAGGTCTTACAGAGTATGGCCACAAACTGCTTCAGTATCTGAGGAACTGCAAATGAAATTTAACACTGTACAATCATCAGCAAACATTCATAATTCCGACCTCAGAGGAAAGACTGAAGCAGCTGAATATAGTTAGCCTCAGGACATTATCCTGAGAAACTATGGCTCTTGTACCACAGTTGTGGAATCCCTACTTTCGAGACAGGAGGTCCAGGTCCAAGTTCACTTTGTTTTAGAACTGTGTTATAACATCTCTGAATGGATTGATTAGAAAACATCTACCCTGAGGAACTCCTGCAGAGAGGATATAGGGCTGAGATGACTGATGTTGAACAACTACAGCTATCTTGCCTCATGCCAGGTATGACTCAAACCAATGGAGAGTTGTCCCCAGCTTCATATGGACTCCAGCTTTGCCAAGGCTTCCTTGTTGACACACTTGGTCAAATGTCAAGAGCTGCTATACTCACCTCTGAAGTTCAGTTCTTTTGTCCAAGTATCTGCTCCATTACTTTTGTAATATCTGCCAACTCCATGCCTGCCAACTCTCTTCTGTTGCTGAACAATCCTGGCCTCCTTGCCTTTATTATCTCAAATGCTGACAATGCCATAGCCCTCATGGTCAGCCTCCCATATTCCACCCTTCAGAACTTGAACTCAACCAAAGTTCTGCTACTTGTTTCCTCATCCACAATAAGTTATCTTCATCATCACCTTGTGGCCACATAGATTTTTTTATTTTGGCATGGCACATGGGTGTTGCTGGCAAGGCCAACATTTTTGCCCATCCCTAATGATCCTTGAACTGAGCAACATTTTCAGAGTGTAGTTCAGAGTCAACCACATTGTTATGGATCTGGAGTCTCATGCAAGCCACAGCATGTAAGGACAGCAAGTTGCCTTCCCTAAAGGGCATTAGTGAACAAGATGAGATTTTGCAATAACTGAAAATAGTTGCAGGGTGGTCATTAAGCTAGGTTTTTAACATCATACTTCTGTTAAGTACAAATTTCACCATCTGCCATGGTGGGATTCAAACTCATGACCATTTGAACTATATTACCACCTCTCCAAATGAGTTTCACAAAACCATTTTAATTCTGTTGCAAGATCTTCTTGGACAGCTCCACTAATACCCTCTTCATAATCATGAGGGTAAGGATCCATGTGTGAATAATGGCTTCATTTCTTTCCATGTCACCACAGACAGAGGTCACAGCTGTTGCCTAACACCACTCTATTAGATGCAGTATGGATACAGATGTGGGAAATGCAATCTCTTTCTGTGCATTGTAATTCAAAGCGCTCTGTCACTTTTGGTTGTGTCAATATGTAACTGGAAATGAGGAATAATATAGATAGATATCCCTAACACATTGAGGAAATATAAGAAATAAGAGCAGGAGAAGGTGGTTTGCTACTCAAGCCTGCTCTGCCATTCAATAAGATCACAGCTAAACTCTGACAACCATTCATATTCCTTTCATTTTCCATTATCCCTGAATCCTTTGGTAGCTAAACATTTATTGCTTCCAGTCTTGACTCAATGTCCTTTACATTCCCACACCTCTGGGGTGTAGAATTCTAAAAATCACCATTCAGTGGGACGTTCAGAAAACTGGTCCTGGCTGCCGTGTTGGTTTTGATGTGTGGCAGGGCAAAGGGGTGAAGATGGGTCTTTAAAACAACGGGACCAGGCTTCATTGCCCAGCTACTTTTTGCCTGCGGCTTGCATGATGTGCATATATCATTTTGAACATACTGGCCAGGCAATACCACAGCATGATTAGAATGTGGTTGTATCTACCTGAACACTCACCTCTCTCCTAAGCACGCAGTGCACCATGACAATGACAAATCCCTGTAGCGAATCAAAGACAGCAAAGAGGATCTGGAACAAGATGGAACGTTTGTCGGTCATTGCCAGGACTGCGGACATCCAGGTCAGAGCAAGAAGGGGCAGCACCACACAGGAGCTCCACAGGGATGCCCTGCACATAAGGAGAACACTGGTCAGGATCCAAGTGAGGCAGACATTTTGAAAAGCTTAAGAGTGACGTAAATTACACATTTAGAGGTAAAAAGTTAAATCTCTCTTTTTCCTAGATGTCAATCCATACTTTACTGGTTTGTATATTTATGCTATCTCTAAAGACACCTTGTTATATATCTATCACCTTTTGAACAGTGATTCGAAATTAGAATTTGTATATATCTCCATAAATTAAAATGCTATGATTACCAAATAATTGACAATGTTTTGCGGGCAGTTTATAGTTATTAAGTATTAAAGTACTTATATACATCTATTCATACATAGAGATACATATTTAAAATGCTTGAGACTAACATGGCATTACTGGCAGTGGTGGCTGACAAGGCTGTCGTTGAAACAACTCCGCACTTGGAACATTTGAGCGTCAGGCCGCTATGGGGCTCACTCATCTGACTGGAACCAAATAAAAATTCAACAAAAGAAAGGAAGAGAAAAATTGCAGCTTTAAAATAAAAGTTATTCAGCACCCTCAGGAAGTCAAAAAGAAAATAAGAGTAAGAGTTCTCCAATCGTAAATATGGTAATTACATTACACCACACTAGTGAGAAAGCCATGCAGAATCTTGATCAATGTCAACAGATTTAGTTCAATGGCATGCAACTCTATTTAACACAGGGTAATATTTCCTTTACCGTGTCACGGGGAAACATTTCAAGGGAGCTGTTAAAACACAACAAATGATTCAGCATTCACCACCTACCCTCCTCTATGTTTTAGCTTTTTATCTACGATCCCATCTCTCGACACGAGTTTATTAAAAACTAAAATGCCGATCACCATGTTGACCTGCGAAAGAAGAAATGCTTTTTGTCATCTTTAATGTTGAACAACGCTGATCATTGTTTCAGAGCCACGACATCCTCGGTTTTCAGATTTTTAGCTCAGTACAATCAGATATTATGACCTATTTCAACCTGCATTGGCACCCTGAGACTTTAATTCTGGTAGTGCAAACAAGCCCACCCACACGTAACACTGGAACAGTGAACATTTGGCTAACCGTTCACATCCAGTATTGACAGAGAGGTTATGGGTGTGATGCATACAATTCTACTTTCAAGGTTTCATTTTCAACTCTTTCCTTTTCCCCTCAGGTTTGTGGGTAATGCATTTAATATCCATCTCCAACTGTCCCCTAAAGGTCATGTCAGGGCTAGAACCAAAAACAACTGTGGTACTGATAATGCTCCCAGTCTCTTTGATTAGACTGAAACCCTGTCATTGGTCTCATTCTGGTCTGATTCTGCACTCCGTGGTACAGTTACAGCATTCCCCCGTGACTTTAAAGAAAGTTACACATAGGGGTCTGACGACCTCGATGGCCTGGATTTCCCTTATCGCTTTAATTTGAATTGTTGACAGGTCATGTGGATCTCTAGGCATTCATCAACAGTAATGTCCTCCAGCAGGTTAAGCAACCAATCACATTCTATAGATGGCAAACTAGGAGGTAAAATTTCTCCTTCATCAAGGGCAGACATCATCGATGCTGAAATAACAAATTTAGAAAACAAATACCCGTGGAATTGTATCTCAAAGAAATCATTTAACTTTATGAAAACACAAAATGAAGAGCAAACGTTACAACTTAGCACTCTGTTAAAAACCCAGTTAGATTTCATTAAGAAGGAATAATTTTGTGCAGTGATTTCAGCAGAAGCATTATAATATCAAGAGATAGTAGGAACTGCCGATTTCATCAATTCTGTGGCTCGTAAGGATTGCTACCTGCCAGACTTTAACACTGTCCTCTAAGCTTGGAGAAGCAGGGAATCACTAATAACAGCTTCACAATATCTGCTAGAAGATGTTGCCAGTTTCACAGGGTGGTAATGCCGACCTTTCATTGGTAGTGCAGCTATAAAGTCCAGGACCGCTTCCAGTCCCCCACAAGATGATCACAAGTGCTGTGACTGTAGACTGTACTATCTCTGGCAACATTTACTTACTTCACTGGAACTTCCCAGAACCAAACTTCTACCACAGAGAAAAATATCGGGACAAAAAGACTTTGTTTTTGTAGAAACACTGAAGGTATGGATCTCCC
>JAHRHZ010000112.1:1164578-1225267 GCA_024137785.1 Ginglymostoma cirratum
GAGCATTAAATCCTTAAAAACAAAATCTCTAGCCCCTGAAGGAAATAACTATTTCATTATGAAGTGCTGAGTGACATGTAATAATGCAATAACACTTCACATTGAAGCCCAACATTTAGGATCTCTTGGTTTTTGTGGTGACTTGCCTCATCAGAGGCAGGGCTTCATTGCAAATCAAATCACACTCAATGCTACAGCACAAAGTAATGCCCTCCAATTTATTAAACATTTCCCACTGGATTACTGAGGATGACATACTGACACTCATAAACGGACTTAAAGTCAAGCCGAGGCAGAAACAAGCTGCTATGCTGCATTCTCACAGAAAGTAGGGAAGTCTTATTGCGTATGTACAAGGTGCTGATGAGACCACATCTAGAATACTGTCAGCAATTTTGGTCCCCTTATTTAAGAAAATATATCATTTCATCAGACGCAGTTCAGAGAACGTTCACTAGAATGCTCCCTGGCTTGTCTTATGTACAAAGGCTTAACAGGTTGGGACTCCATTCACTAGAGCTCAAAAAATGAGAAGTGATTTCATTGAAACATGTAGGATGTTTAAGGGGCTTGACAGCATAAGATGTTTCCTCTCATGGGAGTATCTAGGATCACAGGACAGTCTTAGAATAAAGGAGCACCAAATTAGGACTGAAATGAGAAGAATTTCTTTTCTCAGAGGGTTGAGTGTCTTTGAAGCTCCTTAATATAGACAGCTGTGGAGTCAGACTCCTTGGGTATATTTAAGGCTAAGATAGATTCTTGACCAGTAGGGAATCAAGGGCTAGAGATAACACAGGAAAGCAGACATAAGAAATGTTGGATCAGCCATGGTCCTATTGATTAATAGAGTAGGCTCAAGGGCTTAGAGGGCTGAGGGGATCAAAAGGTATGGAGCGAAAATAGAAATGGTTGATCAGCCACGAACATAATGAATGGCAGAGCAGGCTGGAAGAGCCAATTTTGTTCCTATTTTCTATGTTTCTATGAGTCTTTCCACGACACAGATCCGAATAAACTGGTGGAGACTTCCATGGAATTTTACTGCATTGTAGGAGGCCATTCAGCTCAACTTGCTTGTCCTGCCTATCTCTAAGAGCTATCTAATCAGTCCTACCTTTCCTGCCCTCTCCCTCTCACCTTTTCAAGTATTTATCCAATGCTCTTGTAAGTTAGATAACAAGGTGTGGGGCTGGATGAACACAGCAGGCCAAGCAGCATCATAGGAGCAGGAAAGCTTGACCCGACCACTGTGGGGGGGAAGTTGCGGTCCTTGAAGAATGAGGACATTTGAGATGTGCGGGATTGGAATGTCTCATCCTGGGAGCAGATGCGGCGGAGGCGAAGGAACATCTCATCTCAAATGTCCTCGACCGTGTCTCCCGCATTTCCCGGAACACATCCCTCACGCCCCGTCCCCGCAACAATAATCAAAAAAGAATCCCCCTCGTCCTCACATACCACCCCACCAACCTCCGGATCCAACGCATCATCCTCCGACACTTCCGCCATCTGCAGTCAGACCCCACCACCAAAGACATCTTTCCCTCCCCACCCTTATCTGCCTTCCGGAGGGACCACTCCCTCCACGACTCCCTTGTCCGCTCCACACTCCCCTCCAGCCCCACCACACCCGGCACTTTTCCTTGTAACCGCAGGAAGTGCTACACCTGCCCCCACACCTCCTCCCTCACCCCAATCCCAGGCCTCAAGAAGACTTTCCACATCAGGCAGAGGTTCACCTGCACATCTGCCAATGTGGTATACTGCATCCGCTGTCCTCATTGTGGCTTCCTCTACATCGGGGAAACCAAGCGGAGGCTTGGGGACCGCTTTGCAGAACACCTGCGCTCAGTTCGCAACAAACAACTGCACCTCCCAGTCGCGAACCATTTCAACTCCCCGTCCCATTCCTCAGATGACATGTCCATCCTTGGCCTCCTACAATGCCACAGTGATGCCACCCGAAGGCTGCAGGAACAGCAAATCATATTCAGCCTGGGAACTCTGCAGCCCAATAACATCAATGTGGATTTCACAAGCTTCAAAATCTCCCCTCCCCCAACCGCATCCCAAAACCAGCCCAGCTCATCCCGCCCCCTTGACCTGTCCGTCCTCCCTGGACTGACCTATCTCCTCCCTACCCCCCTACCTACACTCACCTTTACTGGCTCCATCCCCGCCTCTTCGACTTGTCTGCCTCCTCTCCACCTATCCTCTCCTCTATCCACCTCCCCCTCTCTCCCTATTTATTTCAGAACCCTCTTCCCCTCCCCCATTTCTGATGAAGGGTTTAGGCCCGAAACGTCAAGTTTTCCTGCTCCTATGATGCTGCTTGACCTGCTGTGTTCTTTGTGTTTTTTTTTGTTTGACTTGTCGTTTCCTGGTTCATCACTTGCTCGCTTCTTGATAATGGTACCACATTGGTAACTGATTTGTTATTCAAGGATGCTAATTAACTGTTCACCTGTCTATAGAAAAGCCACAGTTAATGATTTAATCACCCATGCAACAGAATTAAGGTCGCTGCAGTAAGGATTCAGCTCAATTTACAATTGACAATTTCGCAGAAAATAGTTCCCTCCACTTTCAACAGTATCGATGGGCTTCCAATCTGTCTTTATTTGTTGGGAGGCACAGGAGAAACATTCTTTTCAGCATGCATTTCAGCTGGGCTTTTTAGCTTGCTCTGAATTTCTCGCGATTTATTTTGATCATACTGGATTTTCTGATACAGCTTCTAAAGATTCTGGCCATGGTTATCTTCACATCCAATTTTTTTTCTCCCAATGTGTAATCTTCCAAATTTTTTAGTATTATATTACATCTGCCATCACTGTTTAATTTCATGGTTCACCTAAAGCCTTTCTTCTACCTCTCAGATTCCAATAAAACAATCAGATTTCTTTTGATACACAGCTACACACCAAATAAGAGAATGAGTAGGCCATTCAGCCTCTCAATTTGCTCCACCGTTCAACTATATCATGGCTGATCTTCTCCTCTGAAGCCATTTTCCTGCATTACCCCCTTTCCCTTGGTATCTTTAGTGTTTAAAAAAATCTATTAATCTCGGTCTTGAACATACTCGATGACTTGCGCTTTCACAGCCCCTTGGGTAAAGAATTCCAAAGGTGCACCATTCTTTGAATGAAGGTAATCCTCATCTCGGTCCTATGCAATTCCTGAGTCAATTGCTCCCCTTTAATTCGTTATGAATCTGTATTTTTTGATCATTGTGCACTGGTTCTTTATATACAAGTTATGAACAGAGATGAGATTCCATGAAGCCCCCTACTTTATCCTCCACACTCAACTTGGTCACGCTGTCAAATTTCACATCATTCCCCAAACAAGTGTCCTTTGATTTCCATCTTGAGCTAATTTGTAACATGATGCAGGTTTTAATCTTTTCTTCCCACTGATTTGTGTTTCAGGAAAAAGCTTCCAGCAGTGGCTTGATCAAGAAGTAATTAAGTCTTGTTTCAATTATAGAAGCTTGGTTAGACCACACCTAGAGTGCTATGTGCAGTTTAGACTCTTTATCTCAGGTAGAATATTATAACGATACAGGAAATGCAATGAAGGTTCACAATACTTGTTCCTGGGTTGACAGGACTGTCCTGCGAAGAGAGATTCGGCAAACTGGACCTGCATTTGTAAGAAACAAAAACAGCATTGCCGGAAAAGCTCAGCAGGTCTGGCAGCATCTGTTAAGAAAAAATCAGAGTTAACGTTTTGGGTCCAGCGACCCTTCCTCAGAACTGAAGAAAGGTCACCGGACCTGAAACGTTAACTATGACTTTTTCTTTTCCAGCAACTTTGTTTATGTTTCTGATTTACAGCATCCACAGTTCTTTTGGTTTTTATTCTGCATTTGTGACAATTTTGAAGAATGAGAGGTGATCTCATTGAAACTTACAAGACACTAAAAAGGATAGACAAGGTAAAGGCAGGTAAGATGTTTCCCCTGGTTAAGGAATCTAGAACCAAGAGGCACAATTTAAAAGTAAGTAGAATGCCATTTAGAATGGAAATGGAAAAAGTTTTGTTTTAGCTCAGAGGGTGATGTATCACTGAAATTCACTGCCCCAGAGGCTGTGGAGGCTCAGTCTTTGAGTATAATTAAAGTACAGGTTGATAGATTTCTGATTACCAATGGCATAAAGAGTTATGGGGATAATATGGGTAAAAGGCATTTGATCAGCAGTGCTCATATTTAATAACAGTAAGGGTCCGAAGGGCTGAATGGCCTCCTCCTGTTCCTATGTTCCTATCTAATAGATCTATACCAGAACCATTGAAACCTGCAAGGTTACAGACCAAGGGTTGGTAAGTGGGATTGGAATGGGAGGATAGTTTAACCAACCAGTGCAGACACAATGGTGTGAATGTCCCCTTTCTGTGCTGTAACATGTTTACAGTTTGAAATCCTTTCCAGAAATCCCAGAACCAGGTCATGTGGTTTGTCACTGGCAACCTGGGTATCATCTGTGATCATTGAGATAATTCTCCTTTGCAATTGATGATCAACTTCAATACATGATCAGTTATTAGCCCAAGAGAACTGAGTCTATAATTCGCAAATCAGATTGCATTTGTTAGGAGTTCTCAGTGACTTGCTCCTGATCAATTAAGACTTCTCACTAACTCTCTAATGTCGAATGCCAGCACTATTTATTTTATTTATTAGTTCATGGGATGCCGGCATCGCTGGCTGGTCCAGTTCTTATTGCCCATCCCTAATTGCCCTGGAGAACGTGGTCATGTGCTGTCTTCTATCAGCACTGTTACGGGGCAAGTTCCAGAATTTTGACTGGGTGGCACTAAAGGATCAGAAATGTACTTCCATGTCAGGTTAAAGAACAAAGAACAAAGAACAAAGAACAAAGAACAAAGAACAAAGAAAAATACAGCACAGGAACAGGCCCTTCGGCCCTCCAAGCCTGCGACGATCGAGATCCTCTGTTTAAACCTGTAATCTATTTTCTAAGGGTCTGTATCCCTTTGCTCCCTGTCCATCCATGTACCTGTCCAGATACATCTTAAAAGACACTAACGTGTCTGCGTCTACCACCTCCACTGGCAACGTGTTCCAGGCACCCACCACCCTCTGCGTAAAGAACTTTCCACGCATATCTCCCGTAAACTTTCCTCCCCTCACTTTGAACTCATGACCCCTAGTAATTGAGTCCCCCACTCTGGGAAAAAGCTTCCTGCTATCCACCTTGTCTATACCCCTCATGATTTTGTAGACCTCAATCAGGTCCCCCCTCAATCTCAGTCTTTCTAATGAAAATAATCCTAGTCTACTCAACCTCTCTTCATAACTGGCGCCCTCCATACCAGGCAACATCCTGGTGAACCTCTTCTGCACCATCTCCAAAGCATCCACATCCTTTTGGTAATGTGGCGACCAGAACTGTACGCAGTGCTCTAAATGTGGCTGACCCAAAGTCTTATACAACTGTAACGTGACCTGCCAACTCTTGTACTCAATACCCCGTCCGATGAAGGAAAGCATGCCGTTTGCCTCCTTGACCACTCTATTGACCTGTGTTGCCACCTTCAGGGAACAATGGACCTGAACACCCAGATCTCTCTGTACATCAATTTTCCACAGGAATTTTCCATTTACTGTATAGTTCACTCTTGAATTGGATCTTCCAAAATGCATCACCTCGCATTTGCCCGGATTGAACTCCATCTGTCATTTATCTGCCCAACTCTCTAATCTATCTATATTCTGCTGTAATCTCTGGCAGTCCCCTTCACTATCTGCTACTCCACCAATCTTCGTGTCATCTGCAAACATGCTAATCAGACCACCTATACCTTCCTCCAAATCATTTACGTATATCACAAACAACAGTGACCCCAGCACAGATCCCTGTGGAACACCACCGGTCACAGGTCTCCAATTTGAGAAACCCCATTCCACTACTACTGTCTCCTGTTGCCTAGCCAGTTTTTTATCCATCTAGCTAGCACACCCTGGACCCCATGCGACTTCACTTTCTCCATCAGCCTGCCATGGGGAACCTTATCAAACGTCTTACTGAAGTCCATGTATATGATATCTACAGCCTTTCCCTTATCAATCAACTTTGTCACGTCCTCAAAGAATTCTATTAAGTTGGTAAGACATGACCTTCCCTGCACAAAACCATGTTGTCTATCACTGATAAGCCCATTTTCTTCCAAATGGGAATAGATCCTATCCCTCAGTATCTTCTCCAGCAGCTTTCCTACCACTGATGTCAGGCTCACTAGTCGATAATTACCTGGATTATCCCTGCTACCCTTCTTAAACAAGGGGACAACATTAGCAATTCTCCAGTCCTCCGGGACCTCACCCATGTTAGTGACAGGCTTGGAGGTGAACTTGCAGGGGATGGTGTTCCATTTTATCTGGCACCCCTGTCCTCCTCGGTGATGGAGGTTATAGGTTTGGAAGGAGTTGATGAAGGAGCTTTTGCGTCCTTCTGCAATGCATCTTGTTGATGGTGCAGACTGCTGGGAAGGGGAATAATACTGAAGATTGTGGACATGATGCCAACCAAGTGAATGCTTTGAATGGCGTCAAACCTCGAGTGTTGCTGGAGCTGAAATCATCCAGGCACGTCTCAGGATATCTTTCCCATATAACAGTTGAACACTAATCTCTGCTTTCTGATGGCTCATTGTGTCCAAACATAATCTTTAATTTTGAAGCTAAGTAATTAACAGAAGGAAACATGACTGTGGCTGACTCAGGAAAATCCAGTTACTGATTTAGTTTAATTAAATATTTTCTGATTTACTAAACTTGGCTAAATCTTTCCTTTTTCTGAGTGGTAGATTGCTGGTAGAATGCAGAAACCATCAGTGATTGAGAGATGATCCAATGATTTGTCCGCAAAGTCTGAAGCAGGCTTGGAAACAGAATGAAGCAACTACAGGTTCAGTGGGACCAGATTAAAGGAAAAATGGTGAATACCAGAAACCAGAAAGAAAACAGAATTCAGTAAACAACAGACAATGTTAACTTTCACAGTTAGATTCTGTCCTCGCTGCTGTTCATCACCAGAAACATCTTTCTTCAATTCCACTTTGAAGACATAGGGAGCTGAAGATCAGCCTAGCCATGACCTCATTAAATGCTGAAGCACATCTTATGAACCAAATGGCCTACTTCTGCTCGCATGTCTTATGGTTTTAGCCTGTTAAGCCTCTCTATGATACAACATGATCATCATGGATCTTCTATCTCAACACCATACAACCTGTGTCCTCGACGCCTCACGCCTCTAGAAATCCATCTACTTCTTTCTTGAACACTATCAGTGACTTTGGCTGCATGGCTTTCTACAATCAGAATTTCACTGCTTCAACAATTTCTGATTGTAGAAATTTCGCCTCACTGAAGTGTGAACTGGCCTATCCTGAGATTGTGACCTTGTTTTGGATACACAGCCATGGGAAACATCATCCCTGACTTTAGTCTGTCCAACCTGTTCAGAATTTCATTTGTTTCAATGAGATCCCCTTTGTTCCCGAGGCTCTAGTGAGTACAGGCCCAGATGACCCAATCTTTTCTCATATGGCAAAACTGCAAACCAGAAATTAATCTAGAGTTTGCCAGGTTCGGGAATCAAATTATCCATCAACAAAGATCTTTGCCTAGTTTATCAAAGTGTGAGGGGAGGAGGGGGATGGCTTACTTCATAACATTTATTGAAGGTGAATAACAAATATGTATGTGAAATAACCATTCATTAATTTTCCTTGATGTAACTGATGTACCTTGTATTCACACCCTTTAAATAACTCCATAGATGAATCCCATTCAGCCCTACCAATGCCCTGGACAGAATCTTACCTTTCAAATTAGGCCCCTAAAAGAGACTCAAATAAGGGTCCTAACTCTGCACTGTGTCCACACTCCAGGAAGAAAAACCAGTAAAACTGGCAAATTTGACACACTGGTCTGACACATCTTATACGCTTCACTTCTAAGTATTCACTTCTAAGTATTTTGTGATGACAGAAATATTCCCCAAATTGGTCAATGATTGCTCAGAGCCTCTGAGCATAGGTTGTCTCTGAAAATTGGAGGGCCAAGCAGATCAGGAAACACTGTCTCCATCTCGAGGCCACGTTTTCAGCATCTTGTAAAATACTAAAGGAACAATGGCTGCAGTGGCCAGGGTGCCACTATGGGGGTTGAGGTCTGTAGTAGTAATCAGAAGATGGGAATGGCCTCAAAGTCTGTGTATAGGGATACAGCCTTACTTTATGGCTTGCTGTCAGGGGAAAAACTGAATAGTTCCTGTTAGCCTCTGTTGAAAGGTATTAATTGGCCTTCCACTCCTTTTAATTGGCTATTCACGGCTTTCTATTTAAATGTACAGTGAAGTTTCCATAGTCATGACTTCCTAGTGGGCATTACTAATTGAGATTAATAGTTTTTTTTTGGTCTATCAGAACTTCAGGCCAATGGTGGGAAGGAACCCTAAGGTCACATATTGCGGGTTCCTTCAGTTGCGCATTCCCATTACTGAACTCAAGGGTGGATGTTAAGGGATTATCATGGATGGTGATCGGGTTAAGGTCAGACATGAGTGGTCTTAATACTCAATGGTTTGATTTGACTATTTCAATTAGCTATGGAATTGCTGACTGCAGCACAGATACTCACCATATCTTAAAAAGAATTCTCATTGTTAAAAGAAGTCTTTCCAAATATTGGCAACCATATGACAAGATAAGGACAATCCTCTCCCTATCCCAGGTGGCTTACACAGTTGCGCAGGGAACAATCCTAAATGTGCAAATACTCGTGACCTTAGATGGGACCAGGATACACTACGGGGAGGGTAATAAGTTACAGCCCATCACTTTCATTCCCCACCAGGTGAAATTCTCATGGAGGTTGTCAATTAGATGCCATTTCAGTGAACCAAAACTTTGGAAGTGACTTACTAGTTTGATGTACCATATCCTTTAGCCTTTGTAAATCCCATAGATATAGCCACCACCAATGCTGGTAACCCTGAAGAAATAGATTGTTATTTGATAAGAAAACTGGATAAGAATAGAACTTCTTTTCTACTGTAAGAACAAAAGGCATCAATTATGTGTCAAAACATATATGACGCATTAATGTTCATTTGAAATATGCTATAGAAGGGGTGGAGGAAGGAAAATTAATTTTTGTAATAAAATGTTTGAAATAGAATAGACAAAGATAATTTACAGCAATGAAAAAGCATATACACTCGTGATGCTTACCCCAACCAAGGCATAGGAAACGTTTGCGGATGAGTCTTGTTCTAATCTTCCCTGTAACGGCCATGTATGACTGCCAAGCTTCCGTCAAAACCCAGCAAAAAGAAGCCAGAAAGAAGAAATGGAGAAAGGCAGTCGTCATTGTACAAACACCCTGTGCACACAGAAAAGACAGAAATATTTTATTTTGGATGGTATGCATCAATGTGACAATGTTCCGAAGGAAAGCCAATTCCAATTTAAAGAGTTCACGGATACCTAGGGTCTTATTTTGACTTGTTAAAACCCAACCCACCTCTGTGGAGTCAGGGTCTGGGTTTCCACGTGCACAAATGGATTTGGAATAGGTTGCACCACAGGCCTACTGGCCACAAAACACCACCTCCCCACCTCAACCACAAAACTTCAGGCAGGTTTAGGTAGAGAGGAAAGAATGGAAGAGTTCGAACTTATTCTTCAATGTAGTTTCCAATGAGCAAGCTGAGACTAGCAAGACACTGGTATCAGAGCCCCAGTGAAAGAGAATATTTAAATCCAGAACATCACCTATTTCCAAAGATCACCACCTAAAATGACTGCCACAAACTTGCACATCATTGCGACAAGCTATCGGCAACGACTCTCTGACATTCACCACTTTGTATATATCCTTTTTGGGCAGGTGCCCATTTGTTTCTTAACAGGTCTTTCCAGGAGATATGAAAATGCTAACAGAATGGGCAAAATGGAAAAATAATAGAATAAAAGCTGCTTCACGCCAAAGCAAAAATGAAGTAAAGCTTTCCATTAGTCATTAGATCACTGATGTTATTTTAGGCATGATCAATACACTACCAGGATAATACATTACTGCTATCTAGTAAATTGTGGCATCATAAATTTAGTCCTTCTTTAGACTAATTAAAATGATTATTGAACACATTTAAAAGGTTTCTGGTTTATGCTTCAGTGGATCAATTTGGAAAAATAAGCCGAAGTAAATAGGTAGAAAGCTATGCATTGTGAAACTATCATACGCTGTGACTTAGCATACATACTCGTTTTGTTTATGCTGCAGTATTATAACCTTTAGAAAAGAATATAATCTAAAACAACAGAATGTTCAAATTCTGAATTCAATTACTCGTTTTGCTGAGATTAGCTACTGTGAGCTTTATTAATCAATAGTTTTGTGGCTTCTGGAACGGCAAAACAAAATATGCGGTAACTCCAAACACTAAATCTACTTCATCTTCAAAAACAGTTTTAAAAAGGATGGTATCCAATGTGATTATAGTTTCTCATGACCCACCTAAATAATGAATTAAGCTGCCAAGAAATACGCAATAAAATACAAGTTACAAATGAAACCAATTTAGATTGGCGATTTCGCTGTGCAATTCCTTCCTCAGCTTAATCATTTGATTGCTCAACACTGAGTTGATATGTAGCTGTGTGGTTTATTTCTGACTCTTCTGACTTTTGAAACTTTTTGCCTTGCATTAATCAGGACAGATGCAAGAATGTCAAATTTCAAAGGGACAACAATCTCGGTTTCAGGAATGGCCTTCTAAAACCGAACCCACATCTCTTTTCACTTCCCAACAAAAGACGTGGAGTGGAATCTTGTAGAAGCCTGAGCAATCTGAGTTATGATGAGATTTGTGGCAGAATCAGACAAGGTGTCTACCAAGGCCTATCTCAAAGTCAGGAGCATCTCAGTCCATGTTTAAGGCTTTTGACGCAGCATGGCAAATTTCTTGCTAGGCATCAGCACGTTGCCAAGTAAGGCAGATTATTGCTTGTTAAACGCCTTGTTAACTGCCACAACTCATCTTATTAATATTCTTGGCTTATCAAAAGCCCCAAACAATCCAGACATTGAGAATGCTTGACAGAGAAATCAGAACGGGTATCTGGTGAATTCAGCTTGCTATTTGCTCTGAATGACTTCCATATTGCTCACTGGGCACCAACACCTCAGGGCATGCTCCATGGGTCCCAGCCACATGCATCGCATGGACGTTGACATCCAATATCTGCCAGCTTCTAAGAATCCTCAAGGCACATCTCCGATCCACTTACAGGACATTTCTAAACTTCAATCTTATATCTTGGGTTGCACTGTTGACTATCATTGTAATGCTGCAGCTGGAACACTTGCACTGATGGACACATGCCAGCTCATGGACTAGACCACACTGCATCTCTGGGCTGTTCACTCATTGTCATGGCACGACCTTGATGCTCAAAGCATCCTTGCCTTGCATTTTTGTACTCTGCCCCCTCAGTCAGAGGCCATGCTCATTGCTTCTCTTTTGCCTTGCCATTTAGTTCCTCCTGTTGCGCTGTATCAGTTGTGATTCTAAGTGCTCAGGGACAAAACATGTTCTTTCCGCATTCCAAAATGGGAGCACTATTTCTCCATTTATGTTTTCCACATTGTTTTATCATTTATTACTGGTAAGCATTTATTGCACATCCAAAATTTCCCAGAATGAGTTGGGAGTCAACCCCATTGCTATAGGTCTGGAGTCAAATGCGGGCCAGACACAATAAGGATGGCAGTTTCCTTCCCTAAAGAACATTTTTGAACCAGATAGGCTTTTCTGACAATCAACAGTCATCATTAAACTTTTGGTGTGGTCCTAGATGACTGGAGAATAGCTAATGCTGTCCCATTGTTTAAAGAGGGTAATAGGGATAATCGAGAAATTACAGGTCTGTGAGCCTCACCTCAGTGGTGGGGAAATTACTGGAAAAGATTTCTGAGACAAGATCTATAAGTATATAGAAGCAAATAGACTGATTAGCAATAAACAGCATGGTTTTGTGTGGTGGAGATCATGCTTTACTAACTTAATCAAGTTTTTTGAGATGGTGACGAAGATGATTGATAAGGGAAAAGTAGTTGATGTTATCTACATGGACTTCAGTAAAGCCTTTGACAAGCCTCTGGCCATGGCAGACTGGTACAAAAGATGAAGTCACATGATATTCGGGTGAGCTGGCAAGATGGATACCGAGCTCACTTCATCATAGGAGACAGAGGGTAGTGGTGAAAGGATGCTTTTTGAAATGAAGGGCTGTGACTAGTGGTGTTCCATAGGAATGAGTGCTGGGACCTCTGACGTTCGTGATCTACACAAATGATTTGGAGGAAAACATAGCTAGTCTAATTAGTAAGTTTGTGGACAATACAAAGATTGGTGGAGTTGAAGATAGTGAGGAGGATTGTCAGAGGATACTGCAGGATATAGATCAGTTGGAGGAGTGGGCAGAAAAGTTGCAAATGGAGTTTAATCCGGCCAAATGTGAGGTGATGCATTTTGGAAGGTCAAGTACATGTCAAAATTATACAGTGAATAGCAGAACCCTTCGGAGTATTGATATGCAGACAGATCTGGGTGTGCAGGTCCACAGATCGCTGAAGACACCAGCACTGATTGATAAGGTGGTAAAAAAGGCCTATGGCTTACTTGCGTTCTTTGGAAGGGGCATTGAATATCAGGATAGACAAGTTATGCTGCTACTTTAGCAAACTTTAGTTAGGCCACACTTTGGAATATTGTGTACAGCTCTGGTCACTACACTACCAGAAGGATGTTGTTGCTTTGGAGAGGATACAGAAAATGTTTACTAGGATGTTGCCTGGTATGGGGGATTTTAGCTATGAAGAAAGGTTGGATAGACTGGGTTTGTTTTCACTGGAACGCAGGAGGTGGTAGGAGCTTATAAGATTGTGAATGGCATGAATAGACTGGAAAGTATGAAGCTTTTTCCCAGGGTGGAAGGATCAATTACTAGGGGAAACAGGTTCAAGGTGCGAATGGGGCAAAGTTTAAAAGCAATGTGCGGGACATGTTTTTCACACAAAGGGCGCCAAGTGCCTGGAATGAGCTGCCAGAGGTGGTGGTGGAAGCAGACACAATAGCAGCAGTGATCTACTTAAAGAAATATTAGGTCAGGCGGCTGAAAGTGTAGCTGAAGAGGTTGGTTTTAAGAAGCATTTAAAGAAAGAAAAGGAAGCGCAGACGCTGTGGTTTTTTTTTGGGTGGGGGTGGTTGTGTGAAATTCTAGACTCATGAAGTATGCCACCAATGGTGTAGGGTGAGTATAATCTGGGGTGACGAATAAATCAGAATTAAAGCAAGACAGTGATTTCAGAGTGTTGTTGTGTGGAGGAAGTTACATGGATCAGAAGGGCCAAGACCACAGAGGGACTGAAAACCAATAGGAGAGTCTTTGAAAATAAAGTATTGTTTATTGGGCAGCTAATGTACATCAGCAATCAGAAGAATGGTGGCTGAACTGATTAACGCATGTACAACATTGGTTTATTGATCTCAAGTTGACAGAAGATGAAACATGGGAGGCCAGCCTGTAATATGTATGAATAATCACGGCTATTTTATGAAAGTGAGACATCAGATGGGCTGTCAGCGGAACAGGAGTTGAGACAGGGTGTGTTCAGGAGATGTGACGGAGATAGAAATGACTGGCTTTTGTGACAGAACAACATGATTAGAAGGGTTAAATCCCACTCAAGGTTTTGAATAATTTTAGACAGTTGCCGGAAGGAGGATACAGCAAGGGTACAGAGTATGTCCTGGGGGCCTGAACCATTTTGGTCAGAGGAATAGAATGGTAACTTATCATTTAAATGCTGATCAATCCTTGATGCCAATTGAATAGTCTGACAATTCAGTCTTGAAACTTTGAAAATGCTCAAAAATCTAGCTTCCACAATTTCTGGGATAAAGAATTCTAAAGATTCTCAATTGTTTGCATGAAGAGATTGCGTATCTCAGTCTGATATAGCAAACCCATTATCAAACAGCAGTGTCTCCTTATTGTAGACTCTCGAGCCAGGATAAAACAGCCTCTGACAATGCACACTGTCAAGTCCTCACAGAATGTTATTTGTTTCATAAGACCATACGTCCATAAGACATAGGAGCAGAAATTAGGCCATTCAGGCCATCCAGTCTGCTCTGCCATTCAATCATGGCCGCTAAGTTTCTCAATCTCATTCTCCTGCTTTCTCCCTGTAACCCTTGATCCCCTTGACATTCAAGGATCTCCCTATTTCCATCTTAAAAATACTTAATGACCTGGCCACAACAGCCATCTGTGGCAGTGAATTCCATTGATTCACCACTCTCTGGCTAAAGAAGTTTCTCCTTATCTTCCTTCTAAAAGGTCTTCCCTTTACTCTAAGGCTGTGCCCTTGGGTCCTTGTCGCTCCTACCAATGGAAATATCTTCCCAACATCCACTCTGTCCAGGCCATTCAATATTCTAAGTTTCAATTAAATCCCCCTCATCCTTCTAAACTCCATCGAGTCTAGACTCAAAGTCCTGAAACGTTCCTCTTAAGTTAAGCTTTTCATTCCTGGGACCATTCTAGCATTCTAGTGTACCTTCTCTGAACCCGCTCCAGGGCCAGCATATCTTTCTTGAGATATGGGGCCCAAAACTGCGCACAACACTCCAAACGTGGCCTAACCAGAGCATTATAGAGCCTCAGAAGTACATCCCTGCTTCCTTATTCAAGTCATCTCAAAAGAAATGCCAAAGTTACATTTGTCTTCCTAACTACTGACTCAACCTGCAAGTTTACCTTGAGAGAATCCTGGACTAGAACTCCCAAGTCTCTTTGCACTTCAGACATTTTGAATTTTTTCCCCATTTAGAAAATAGTCCATGCTTCTATTCTTCTTACCAAAGGGAATGACCTCACACTTTCCCATGTTATATTCCATCTGCCACTTCTTTGCCCAATCTCCTAACATGTCCAAATCCTTCTGTAGCCTCCCCACCTCCTCAATACTACCTGTCCCTCTACCTATCTTTGCATCATCTGCAAACTTAAACAGAATGCCCTCAGTTCCTTCATCTAGATCATGAATGTATAAAGTGAAAAGTTGTGGTCCCAACACTGACCCTTGTGGAACACCACAAGTCACAGGATACCATCCTGAGAAGGACCCTTTTATCTTCATTCTCTGCTTTCTGCCACAGCCAGTCTTATACCCATGATAGCACCTTGCCTCCTGCGTGGCACCTTGTCAAAGGCCTTCTGGAAGTCCAGGTAGATAACATCCATTGGCTCTCCTTGGTCTAACCTGTTCATTACCTCTTCAAAGAATTCTAACAGATTTGTCAGGCATGACCTACTTCTGATGAAGCCCTGCAGACTTTTCCCTATTTTACCATGCACTTCCAAGTATTCAGAAATTTCATCCTTTACAATGGACTCTAAAATCTCACCCATGACTGAGGTCTGGCTAATTGGGCTGTAATTTTCAGTCTCTTGCCTTACTCCATTTTTAAACAGAGATGTCACATTCGCGATTTTCCAGTCCTCTGGTACCCTCCCTGACTCTAGCGATTTCTTCCACTATCTCTTCAGCTATCTCCTTAAGAACTCTGGGGTGTAGTCCATCTCGCCCTGGTGATTTATCCACCTTCAGGCCATTCAGTTTTTCTAGCACATTCTCCTTGGTGATGGCCATCATACTCAGCTTTGCCTCCTGGTTCTCTTGAATTTCTGGGATATTACTCATGTCTTCCACTGTGAAGACTGACGCAAAGTAATTATTCAGTTCCTCAGCCATGTCCTTGTTCCCCACTACTATCTCTCCAGCGTTATTTTCCAGCAGTCCAATTTCCACTTCTGCCTCTCTTTTGCCCTCTATATATCTAAAGAAACTCTTATAGTCCTCTTTTATATTACTGACTAGCTTACCCTCATTATTTAATCTTTTCCCTCCTTATTTCTTTTTTTTATTGCCCTCTGTTGGTCTTTGTAAGCTTCACAATCCTCTGGTTTCCCATTGCCCTTTGCCACAATATACGCTTTAACTTTTACTTTTATGCTATCCCTGACTTCCCTTGTCAGCCATGGTTGCCTCATGGCAACCATGCTTCTTTTTCCTAAGGATGAATTTTTGCTGTGTAACCTGAATTACTCCTAGAAACTCCTGCCATTGCTGTTCCACTTTCTTTCCTGGTAGGCTCCTCTCCCAGTCAATTCTGTCCAGCTCCTCCCTCATACCTCTGTAGTCACCTTTATTCAGCTGTAATACTGTTACCTCTGATTCTACCTTCTCCCTCTCAAATTGCAGAGTAAATTCAATCGTATTATGATCACCATCTCCTAAGGGCTCCTTCACCTTAAGCTCCCTTATCAAGTCTACCTCATTGCACAATGCCAAATCCAGTATTGCCTGTTCCTGAGTGGGCTCCACCACAAGCTGGTTTCAGTCAGATTGCCTCTCATTCTTCTCAACATAGTAGAATATAGACACTTCTGCTCAGATCCTTTACGTCAAGAATCGATTAAATGTTTGTTGTACCCCTTCTGTGGTAAGTATACCCTTCATCAGGTAGCGTGACCATAACTGCACAGACTCTGGGTGAGGTCTCTTCAAAGCCTGTACAACCTGGCAAGACAATGCACTTTTGAAATCCGACCCCCTTTCTATAAAAGGTGAGCACACAATCTCCACAGACAGGGTGTACTGTTCGATGCCTTGAGGTGTTGCAGAAACATAGAAAATAGGAGCTGGAGTAGGCCCTTCAGCCCTTCAAGCCTGCTCTGCCATTCAATATGATCATGGCTGATCCTTTACCTCAACATGATATTCCTGCTTTTCGGCACACCTGTTGATGTCTTTTAAATCTAGAAATCTGTCTCTTTCTTGAATATATTCAATGACTTGGCCTCCATAGCCTTCTGTGGTAGAGAATTCTACCGATCATTGTCCTTTGAGTGAAGAAATCTTTCACCTCACCCCAAATGCCGATTGGAAATACATTGAGCATCTGAGAGGTTAATGCGTCATCACTTTTACTCCTAACTCCACACCCCCATTATCCCCAAGCCCTCCCCCAACAGCTAATGAAAAGTCCATATCATCTCATAACAGGATTCAGACCTGAATATGGAACAATCTGAAAGACATAGCATTGAAGAGTGTTATTCATCATGACAGTTTCAGTTCTTTGGTAAGGCGATCCAGTTAGTTTCAAAACCCTGTTTTATCCCACACAACCCTATGACTTTTTAGCTCTTCAAGTACATGCTGAAGTCCATTTTGAGAAATACACACTGCAAATTGCTTCATCACCCTTTCAGACAATATGCTTCAAATTATAACATATCCTGAATAGAATCATAGAATCTCTACAGTGTGGAAACAGGCCCTTCGGCCCAACAAGTCCACACCGAACCTTAGAGCATCCCACCCAGACCCATCCCCCTATAAACCCCTCTAATCTACACATCCCCTAACACTACAGACAATTTAGCCTGGCCAATCCACTTGGCCTACACATCTTTGGAGTGTGGGAGGCAACTGGAGCGTCCAGAAGAAACCCACGCAGACACGGTGAGAATGTGCAAACTCCACACAGACAGTCACCCAAGGGTGGAATCGAACACAGGTCCCCGGCGCTGTGAGGCAGCAGTGCTAGCCACTGTGCCATTTTGCTGCCCTACTGCTCTACTTCTTTTGACCAATTAACTCTAGCTGCATTCTATTTATCAACCTTCCACTCAGTGGAACCAATTCCCCCAAATTATCATGTTAAAACTGTTCATAATTTTGAACACTCCTATGAAATTCTGTCTTAACTGTATAGTTTAGGGTATGTGGGCTGGGTGGATTAGCCATTGTAAATGCGGGGTTACTAGAATAAAAGGTAGGGATCTGAATGGAATACTCTTCAGAGGATCTGTGCAGACTCAATGGGTCGAATGGCCTCTTGCCACTCTGAAGGGATTTTATGAAAAACCATGAGTATCCCAGTTAATGTTGAGGATGTTGAAATCACCTGAGATCACTATCCTAACACTTTTACATTTCATTAAAATTTGTCTACCTATCTGCTGTTCTATTTCTCTCAGACTGTTAGGGGATCTATAGTATACACTTCGCAACGTGATAGCTCTCTTTTGGCTTTTTAGCTTCTACATCACAGCCAACTTCTCAAAGCAGTGACAAGGGTGACAGGCATCATGTGACAAGATGTGACAAGACAAGGCAGCAATTTCCTTCCCTGAGACTCAGGAATCTCCTCACCAAGATCACCAATTGCTCCTAACTTCAGGCAACGGATCAGGATCAGGATCAGGAGCTCTGACTGGTGAAAACAGTACTGGACCAGCCACAAATCTTTGCTACAAGAGCAGGTCAGAGGCTGAGAATCATGCAGCAAATAATTCACCTCCTGACTCCCCATTGTCTATTATTTACAAAGTACAAGTCAGGAGTGTGATGGAATCACAATTGCCTAGATGAGCGCAGCTCCAACAACAGTCAAGAAGCTTGACACCATCCGGGATGAAGCAGCCCACTTGATTGACACCACATCCACAAACATCCATCATCTTTAAAAGTCTGTTATGCACTCGCACAACCACTGTCAGTCTGTAGCTGCCCTGCACGGTTCCTGAAGTTTGCCTTGGACAGGGCATATGGCATGAGAATCGATGTTCTGCTTTGTGGCAGGGACATGGTGGTCAGTGGTGCAGGAGTCCGTCCTCTATGAGGACCAGCAGACTAGGCTATGACATAGACTGTTCCAGTCTAGACAGTGCAAACAATATTCCTCTTTGAGATAACAAGGTGTAGAGCTGGATGAACACAGCAGGCCAAGCAGCATCAGGGAGCAGGAAAGCTGACGTTTCGGGCCTGGACCCTTCTTCAGAAAATTCCTCTTTGATTGGATTGAGGCCTGTTAACAATCATGGCAAGCTTGCAGTCTTTTTGTTTGTGCGAAATGCCGCAAGATAGATGTAATCTGAGCCTGGTGTCGCTGGCTGAAGGGACACAGCACAAATGCAAGTCCAAAATGCTGTCAGCATCCAGGTGGCCTTAGAGTGAGTAATCACCACAATAGCCTGGAGATGCAGCCTGGTCCAATCCACAAGCTGGGTGTGTGTCTGAGTACCTAGTGTCCTTGCTGCAGCATT
This sequence comes from Ginglymostoma cirratum, assembly GCA_024137785.1. NCBI lineage: Eukaryota > Metazoa > Chordata > Chondrichthyes > Orectolobiformes > Ginglymostomatidae > Ginglymostoma > Ginglymostoma cirratum. The sequence goes on from JAHRHZ010000112.1 coordinate 1,183,809, forward strand.
GCAACGATAGTTGTTGAGGTGCAGCACTGAAGTGCAGAAATGACTTGTAACTGGAGCAGAAATGTGCCCTGAGTTCTCAGAAGTTGGCATACATCAGATGCCAATGTCTGTAGATGTGAGGTGCGTGAGGCTGGTGTCCCTAGATTGTACCCGGAGATATTGTTGTCCAGCATCCAACATGATGGTTACAGCAAGCTGCAAGCTGAAACTGTCAAATGCTAACTCTGATTTCCTTGTCGAGCTTTTCTGGTGTCCAGCTTATTTGGCAAGTTTACTGAGTTGAGAGTCTGAATACTAATAAGGTGAATTGGGTTGATAACAAGGCATTTAACAAGCATTAATCCTAGTTAATTGCCATTCCACTGCTGCCTAGCAAGAATTTCTTGAAGAGTCATCTAGACTCAAAATGTTAGCTTGCTTTCTCTTTGTAGATGCTGTCTGACCTGCTGTGACCTCCAGCATTTGTTGTTTTCAGTATAGATTCCAGCATCTGCAGTAATTTGCTCCTATCTCACCATACTGCTTATGATAAGCGCAAGAGCAGGCGTGAGTTGATCCCACTCGTCTCTCTCTTCAGCCACACATCTTATCATAGCCTAAGTTACTCAGACACCTATAAGATTCTGTGATATGGTCTCAAGAAACCTCCCAAACCCCTGTGTTTACCAAGGTTACTTAGACAGCACCCTCCAAATGCATGACCAATTCCACCCAGAAGGTCAAGGGCAGCAGATACATGGGAACATCACTACTTGCAAATTCCCCACCAAGCCGCTCAACATCCTGACTTGGAAATATATTACTGTTCCTTCAATGTAACTGGGTCAAAATCCTGGAATTCCCACCATAATAGAATTGTGGGTGTCCCTACACCACACAGACTGCCATGATTCAAAGAAGATGTCTAATCAACTAGGAATGGGCAACAACTGCTGGCCTTGCTAGTGATGCCCACGTCACATTAATGAATTAAAATAATTATTGAGGCTCTAAAGTGATGAATGGCTCCTTGATTTTTATTGGGTTAGCTTTCATTAGGATCCTTTTAGACCAAGTTCAGAAGTGATCTAGAACTATGTGAAGATTAACAGCTCTGCTGTTTTCAAGAAACAACATTTCCTTCACTAATATTCTCACTTAAGCAGTAAGTCACACAAACATTTACCTCATGCCATGCATATTATGTCTAGTGCTTCAGGCTGGAGAATCTTGCACTTATGACATCTAATTTATGATAGACCTTGTCCACAGTCTAAAAAAACAGTAGCAATATCTGAGAGAGATAGAGGGCCAAATATTTTAGGTGTCTTAAAGCCTTAAGATTCATGTCTTTCACCTGGAAATATTCATCCACCTCTCAGGAATGAAAGAAACAAAGGAATTGTATTTATGTAGAACCTTATGATGAGCTTATGAGATTTATCCTTGATTAATGTAATTTGAAGCATGCCATATACAAACACACCAATCAACTGGCACCCAGCAAGTTCTCACAAATAGCAGACATGATAAATGATTAGTTCAGCTCTGATTGCTAGTCTGAGTGAAAGGGATTATACTAAAATAAAAATAACTCCTTGGTTCTTCTGCAAATAAGGTTCCAGCACTTTTACATCTGTCAGAATGGACTTACACATCTCTGTTTAAAACCTCACCTTAAAGGCTTTAGCAATGTCGTGGACTTCAGTGCTGTACCAGGCTAGATACAAAAAGCCAAACACTGTTTAAGAAGTGTTAACCAGACAACAAGTTCCAGATTAAATATCCCCCCTAGTTTCTCCTTCCTGTGTAGTCTGAACTGCTCTGCACTTCTCATTTTCTAGTCTCAATTCAGCTTTCCAGCAATGACTTTTCAGTCTCTGGTGTTTAATAATTTTTTACACAAATTCTTCTGTTCTTTTATTTTCATATCCTAGGTACTAAGTATTCCTGGATGTGTGTGTTCAATAAAGATAGGGAAGCAAAAAAGGAAGGGACTTGGCTGCATTGATTATGGATAAATTGCAGTTCTGGAGTCAGAGGATGTGTAAGAGGGCTCAAGGACAGAAGTTACTTTGTGAGCGCTAAGAAACAGAGTTTAGAGACATGATTACATAACTAGGAATAATCTACAGGTCACCAACCACTGAAAAGATGTAGAGGAACAAATCTGCAAGGAAATTACAGGAGGCAGCAACACCTATAATGTAATTATAATGGGGAGTTTTGCTTTTCCTGCATATACGCTGGGATAGTAAAAGCGATAGGGATAGGGTTAGGGTGGAAAGGGCAAGAGCTTGTGGGTTGTATTCAGGTGAATCTTTTAGATCAGTACATTTCTGATCCAAGGAGGCATTGCTGGAAGTGGTTCAGGAGATTGCACGGTCAAGTAGATCAACAATTATTTGCAGAACATTTGGTGGGTAGTGATCATGGGTATAACAAGGTTTAGAATGGCACAGAAAAGGATAGGGAACAATCAGTGTAAAAGAAACGCTGAGAGGAGAACACAAAGATTGAAAATAGTTAAGGGCAGGGCCAGCAAGTGGACAAGATTGCAGATGGACCATAATATTGGTACGCGCAAAATTATTCACTTTCGTTATCAAAATAGAAAAACAATTTTTTTTTTTAAAAAGGTGTGAGATTTGTAGTTGTTGACATTTAAAGAGACTTGGATGTGCTCATACCAGCTGCACAGAAATCTTGTGTACATTTACAACAAGTTATTAGGAAGCATGTTAGCCTTTACTGCAAGTGAACTGGAGTACAGCAATAAAGAAGTCTTGTGAGAATTGCACCAGTTTTTGGCAAAGTCACAATTGACGTACTATGTATCATGTTGGTCTCCATGTTTAGGAGAAGATATACAGCAACTTTTTATTAACTGGCACTTATGGGACTAAGAGTATGCAGGTTGATCAAATATTCTAGTTGATCACGAGGTCCACATAATCGATGTAAAAACACACACTAAATAACAGAAACATAATAGAGAGGACATACACATCACTGTTATACTTTATTTACAGCACAAATCACTTAAATGATAATACAACTTTGCTTTAAATAAAACTGACCGGCAGAGAGCCTTCTCACTCGCACATTCAGCTGACTATTCGGAAATTGATGAGATCGCAATAATATAGGACGTTTCTGGTATTGAAGCACATGATAATAGAATCCCTACTGCATGGATGCAGGCCATTTGGCCTATCAAGTCAACACCGACCCTTCGAAGGCATCCCACCCAGACCCATCCCCTCACCTTATCACTGCAAGCCTGCAATTCCCATGACTAATCCACCTAGTCTGCACATGCCTGCATACTACAGGCAATTTAGTATGACCAATCTGCCTAAGAGGAAACCAGAGCACCTGCAGGAAACCCACACAAACATGGGGAGAATGTGCAAACTCCACACAGAGATCTGCCTGTGGGTGGAATCAAACCCAGATCTCCGTCTCTATGGGGCAGCAGTGTTAACCACCGAGGCACCATGACGTATAAATTCAAAGTTTATAATTTTTGCCAGTTTATCAAGCGGCTCAGTTCATAAGGTGCTAATTAAAACAAAGTCTGCTGTATTTGCTTTGGAATTAGTACAAGAGAGGTTCACTGCATTATTCCCTGGGTGAGGGATTGCCCGGCCAAGAGAGACTTAGTGAATTGGCCCCATATTCACTGCAGTTTAGAAGAATGAGAGATGATGCTATTGAAATGTACGAGATTCTGAAGGGGCTTGATAAATTAGATGCTGAGAGAGATTCTTTCTGCAGGTCAGAGAATCTGGAACGCGGTGGGGCACAACCTCAGGATAAGGAGCTGATCATTTAGGCCTGAGATGAAGAAATTTCTTCACTCAATTTTTTTGGGATTCTCTTTCTTAAAGGGTTGTGAATGCTCTATCATTGAATATATTTAAGTCTGGGATAAGCAGGATTTTAATTCCTTGGAGAATCAAGGGCTAAAGGGAGTTGAAGCTCAAGATCAGCCAGGATCAGATTGAGTGGTGGGGAAGGCCTGATTTATCTTATGGTAGATCTTTGCTTCCAGTTTATGTTTAATTGTCAATAGTCTGGAACTTGGTGTCACCTTGCAGGGTAATCACGGGAAAGAAGTAATGGAAATTTCATGAGTGTCTGAAAGACTTTGATGAAGACACAATATTATAAAGAGACAGTCAACAAGACGCTGCATGAGTCACACCAAAAGAACATGACATGGGAAGTTGATGAATTATTACGTTTTACCACACAGTATGTTTATGAATTACAAAGCCTCAGGTCAAAGAGAATAATTAACTTTTCAGTCATCAAGACCCAGAAGACTTGGCGATTCTGACTTTGAAACTACATTACTGGTTTAAGATTGTGTCAGCTCTACTTATAAACCTATAAGAGTGCTGAAACAGGCTGTACAGCAGGACTACAAAATTGCCTCACAGGGACAGGACTCCTTCATACCAGATCTACAACAACCCACTCTTAAGTATGGCTGACTGTTTTCAGGCTCTATTTAATGCACCAAGGTGATGCCTGTCCCTCTCAGTCACCCTTTGCTGGATGCTCTTCCTCCCGCTGATCAAGGGGGCTGTTACCAGACAATCCGCTCTTCAGTGTAGGTGACTGCTTCCATAGATATTGACAGTTATTCAGTGTGAATATAGAACTTTACCATTAGCTCTAGCACCCCTTATGTCAGCTGCCTGACAGCTAAGCTGACCAATTCCTCAGAGTCAACTCTATTTGACATTTCAATAAACACTGAATAAGCAAAATCTTTCACACAAAAGGACAAACAAAAGCTGAGGTTTTGGAGATTTGAGGCAGTTGGAAAAATTTGTCATTGCTCTAATAATGGCAATAATGGTTTGACAACACGAGGAGACCATTCAACCCCTCTATTCTGCAATGCCATTCATTAAGTGTGGGCCCGATCTCAAATCCATTTACTTCCCTTTTCTCCATATCCCTAGTGTACAAAAATTGTCAATTGTTTCTTTAAAAGTTCAACTGAGCAGCAGTTTGAGAAGGGGTTTACATTACTTGCTGTGTGAAGAAATGCATCCTCACCGCATTCCTCAATGGCCCAGCACTTGTTTAAGATGAACTTCTCTTGTTCTAGACGCTGCCACCAGAGGAAATAGTTTTTTCTGTGCGTGACCCCAGCAAGTCATTCAATCACTTTAAACACTCAGTTAGATCACAACCACTCAACCTTACAGACCCAAGGAAATGCAGTTCAGGTCACAGAATCCCTACAGTGAGGAAGCAGGTCATTCGGCCCATCGAGTCCACACCAACCACCGAACAGCATCTCTCCAAGACCCACACCCTCCCCCCCAACACTATTCCTGTAATGCTGCATTTCCCATGGCTAACCCACCTAGCCTGCACATCTGTAGACACTAAGGGCAACATAGCATGGCCAATCTACATAACCTGCATATCTTTGGACGGTGGGAGGAAACCGGAGCACCCGGAGGAAATCCACGCAAATGTGGGCTACCTATCCTCATAACTTAACCCTAAGCTCTTGGTAGCATTCTGCTGAATCTAAACTGTGCATCCTTCAAGGCCAGTATATCCTTCCTGAGGTCTAGCGTTCAGTGCTACATACAGTATGTATGGAGTATGTAGTCTGACTAAGGCTGCAAATGTCATTCTTTTTATAGTCTGATCCTCTTGAGATAGAAGTCAACATTACATTAACTTTTTTGATAACATTAGTGCACGTACAGAAAGTAAAGTCATTTCTGCACAGTGCTCCTCTATATTTCCTGGTTTCTCATTTTTTAGAAAGAACACTGTTTGGATCTAAAATAAACGATCTCATCCAAATTTCAACTCTGCTTGCCACAAATTTGCACACTCACTTAAACTTCCTATGTTCGTTTCTACGTTTGTACCTCATTGACATAATTTACAGTCTTTCCTAACTTAGTACCATTTCCATATTCCATCATCCAACTTATACATAGGTACCTTGTTTTCCATGTGGCATTTTGCAACCAATGTAATCCAGCAGGGTGTTGCTGAAAAAAAGACATATTTAGTTGAAGCTCTTCATCTTGTGGTCAAGTACTTTGACAAAATGTATCATATTTTTCATCAATACTCCGGTTCAGCTAACTGTTTAATGAAATAGAATTAAACTCTCTCTGTTATCTCTGGATTAAACTCCTCATCATATCACTAGGTGAAAGTTTCTCAACATTTCTGACTGACCTATGTTGGATCCTGTTTAGCAACACTGCAGTTTAAAATTCTCATCCTTTGCTTCCAACACTCTTATTGGCCTCAAGCATATCCCTCTACCCTTATCTCTGTAATATTATCTAGAAATTTGAAATCCCTTAATTTTTCTGGCTCCTTGCACGTCCTGAGCTTCAGGTGCCTGAGCACTAAGCTTGGGAATTTCCTCCATAAACCTCTCCATGTCTCTCATTCTCTCTCTCCATTTCTAAAATGCTCCTTAAAACCTATCCCCCTGACAAAATATTGATGTAATTATCTTAATATTTCATGTGGATCAAATCAAATTTCGTGCTGATTGCTCATATGAAAAGCCTTGGAATGGTCTGTCAACAATGCAATAAAAGCAGGCTGAAGTCGTTGTAAGTATCTTCAAATGAGAAAAGAGATTGTGTTCATTGAGTCAATCAATACCCTGATGTAACATCCCTCCAAAATCTTTTCAGCAAGCATTCTGACTCAAGACCATGATTCTTCTTTATTCTCAAAGAATAAAATTGGGTTTCCTGAGACAGCAAATCAATTCAAATGAATTAATTAGCTAATTAGACACTTTTAGGTCATTTATTACAATCAAGGGATAAATTGCTGTGGACACAAACAATAAATCTGAAATTGACGTCTTAAATTATTGTGAAAACTGCCTGAGTAATTGAATCTATTTTTAGCATTGGGCAGCATGATTTCTCAGCGGTTAGCTCAAAGGGGGAGGGGGTGGGATGAAGAAATCTTCTGCTCTTGGGATGTTAAAACCGCTGGAATATCGTGGAATTAGAAGTTCATTTGAACAATTTATAAAGACACTCTTGTGCAAATGCATAGCGTGATAACGCTCACTGAATCACAAAACAGTCCAAGGAAGTGGCACTGCTCCTGTCTTATAATACATCTAACACTTCATCCCTTTTCAGATTATCGTCATGAACTAAAGAACTGGGATTCATAACACATCTTTAGTGATCACAGGGCATCTCAACGTGCTTTACAGCAAATGAAGTGGTTTTTAAGTCGTCACTGTAGTATAGTCCCTCAGTGTAAAATAAGAGCCAAATTATGCAGAGCAAGCCCCCACAAATGGCAACGAGACAGCGAACAGATAAGTCATTTTAATGATGTAGGTCTGGGGATAATTAGTCAAAGAGTTTTACAATATGGAAAGAGGTAATTTAGCTCATCACAAGTGCACTGGTCATCAAGCACCTATCTAATCCTATCTTCCAACACTTGACTGTCTTATATATTATTGTGTTTTGAATAATCATTTAAATAGCTCATAAATGGTGAGAGTTCACACTTCCACCATCCTTTCAGGCAGACAGTTCCAGATACCTTCCACCCACTGTGAAAAAACATCCCCCTAAACCTAATTCTCCTTACCTTAAATTTGTGCTTCCTGGTTATTGATCCCTCTAAGGGGGAAACATTTCTTCTTATCTACCCCATGTTCCTCAGAACTTTGTATGTCTGAATGATGTTGACCCTCATCCTTCTCTGCTCTAAGGCAAAGAACCCTAACCTATCTAGTCTGTCTTTTCTTTAAAGATGAATCACTCCACCACAGGCTACAAACTGTTGAATCTCCTCTGCACCCTCTCCAATGCAATTACATCATTCTTATGGTTTGGTAACCAGAACTGCAAGTAGTACTCCACCTGTGGCCTAGCCAATGTTATATACAACTCCATTATTGCTATTTTACTCAATGCTTTGACTAATAAAGGTAAGTATCCCATATGCCTTCTTAACCTCCTAATCTACCTGTCCTACTGCCTTCAAAGATCTACAGGCATGCATATCAAGGTCCCTCTGATCCTCTGTACTTCCTAGGGTCCTGTTATTCAACATGTACTCCCTTGCCCTGTCAGTTCTCTCAAAGTGCAACACATTGTACTTTTCAGGATTAAATTCCATTTGTCACTGTTCTGTCCAACTGACCAGCCCTACTATATCCTTCAATAGTCTAAGACTTTCCTCATTTTTATTGACTATACCATCAATTTTGGTGTTATCTGGGAACTTGCTGATACCTCCTACATTCACTATTGTACACAACAAACAACATGGGAAGCAGCACCAAAACTTGTGGCATGCCAGTGGACACAGGCTGCCAGTCACAAAAACATCCTTCGAACACATCTTCTGTTTTCTGCCCCAAACCAATTTTGGATCCAATCTATCAAATTGTCTTGGATCCAATGGGATCTTAGCTTCTTACCAGTCTGCCATATGAGACCTGATCGAAAGCCTTAATGAAGTCCATGTAGCTGAGATCAACTGACATTTCGATAGTCAAGGCCTGATTAGGGATAGTCAGCATGGATTTGTGCATGGGAAGTCATGTCTGACAAATCTTTTAGAGTTTTTCAAAGAGGTAACCAAGAGGATTGATGAGGGTAGGGCAGTGCATGTTGTCCATAGGGACTTTAGTAAAGCCTTTGACGAGCTCCCGCACAAGAGGCTAGTTATGAAGGTTAGGTCACTTGGGATCCAGGGAGAGCTAGCTAACTCAAAATTGGCTCAATGGTAGGAATCAGAGGGTGATGGTTTAAGGTTGTTTCTTGGCCTGGAGACCTGTGACTAGTGGTGTAACGTCGGGGTTGGTCTGGGATCTTTGATATTGACATAAATTACCTGGATGAGAATGTGCAAGGCATGATTAGTAGGTTTGCGGATGATACAAATAGGAGGTGGCGTTGATAGCGAGGAAGGTTATCAAAAATTACAGAAGGATCTTGATCAGATGAGGAAGTGGGCTGAGGATTGGCAAATGTAATCCAATACTGATAAGTATGAGGTGCCGGACTTTGGAAAGTCAAACCAAGGTAGGACTTATACAGTAAGTGGTCCTGAGGAGTGTTATGGAACAGAGGGACCTGGGAGTACAAGAATATAGTTTACTGAAAGTGGCGTCGCAGGTGGACAGCACGGTGAAGGTGCCATTTAGCATGCTGGCCTCACCGGTTGAGGTTTTGAGTTAAGAGTTGGGATGTTACGTTACAGTTGTATAAGTCATCGATGATAGGAAAGATATAGTTAAACTGGAAAGTGTGCGAAGAAGATATAAGCGCATATTGCTAAGACTCATAGGCCTGAGTTATAGGGAGAGGTTGGCCAGAAAACGACTTTAATCCTTGGAACGTGGGAGAAAGAGGTGTATAAAATCATGGGGGCATAGATAGGAATGGGGAATTGAAAACTAGAGGGCATAGGTTTAAGGTGAGAGGGAACAGATTTAAGAAGGACCCGAGGGCCAAGTTCTCCACGCAGAGTGGTATGTGGAATAGGCTGCCAGAGAAAGTGGTTGAGGCAGGTACAATAGCAACATTTAAAATAAAAACACTTGGATAGGTACATGGATGGGAAGGGTTTTGAGGGATATGGACTAAATGCAGGGAATTATAACCAGCATGGACCAGTTTGGACCAAAAGGTCTGTTTCCATGCTGTATTACTGTATGACTCTATCAAATGCATCTACACAACTAGTTAGCTCTTCAAAAAAATTTAATGAAAACTTGCAAGACATGATTCTCCCCACCCCTTACAAAGCTATGCTGACTATCCTCAATTAATCTTTGCCTCTCTGGATAGAGATTAATTTTGTTCCAAAGAATTTTCTCCCATTAGTTTCCCTACTGCAAATGTTAGACTCATTGGCCTGTAGTTTCCTCATTTATCCATACCACCCTTCTTGAATATGTACTGCATTAGACAATTTAAAAATTAATGTCAGACCCCCTGCAGTTTCCTCCCTTACCTCACATAGCAGCCTAGGATATACCTAATCTGGCTTGGAGATTTATCCATTTTCAAGCCTGCTAAAATTGTTGATACCTTCCCCCTTCAGTGCTAATTTGTTAAAGAATATCACAGACTCCCCTCCCTGATTCCTCGACCTACATTGTCCTTCTTCATTGTGAATATAGATGCAAAGTACTCATTTAAAACCTCACTTATGTCTTCTGGCTTCACATGCACATTGCCACTAAGGGACCTAAAGAACCCTACTCTTTCCCTGCTTATTCGCTTGCCCCAAAAATACTTAAAAAATGTCTTTGATTTTCCTTTATTTTATTGCTTTTAAATGCTGCCCCTTCTGTGCCCTGATTTCTTTGTTAAGCAACCCCCGAACTTTCAATACTCATCTCCACATGCACTGTTTTGAGCTTTCAGTTTCTACCATATGCTTCTTTATTTTTCTTTACCCAATATGTACATTTCTTCATGTTTAGGATTCTCTAGAAGTGTTAGTTCCACCCTTCACTTTTACAGGAACATTTTGGCCATGTACTCACTAAATATTGCTCTGATGTGGATTTTCCTGCAAGTAGTTGTTCCCAATTTACTTTGGCTAGATCATGCCTTATCTTATTAGAATTAGCTTTCCCCAAATCCAAACCATTATTTCTGCTCCATCCTTCTCTTTACCCTTATCAATAATTACTTAAAACCTTACTGAATTATGGTCACTATCATTGAATTGCCACACCCCTCCATGGGCACATCTACCAATTGCATAGTATCAGTCTCTCCCTTGGTTTTTCAACCTGCTGCCTTCAAAAGCTCTACTGGAGAGCTTTAAGAATTCTTCCCCCTCTAGCCCTTTCACACTTGTCTATCCCACTTAATACTGGGGAAGTTGAAATCCCCGACTAGAAGTATCTCATTATTTTTACACTTCTGAGACTTGCCTTACATATTTGTCTATCTGCGTCTCTAAAAACATTTGGGAATCTATATTACACCTCCAGCAAAATGATTTCCCCATTTTTTAGATTATATCCATATGGCCTCATCTAAGGAATCTTCTAAGAGATCACCCCTCCTTAGCAGCATAAGTTAGCTCCTTGATCAATACTATGATACCACTTCCTCTTTTACATCCCTCCAATGTCTTGTTGAAATACGCGATACCCTGATATATTCAGCTGCCAGTTCTGCTCCTCCCTCAACTATGTCTCTGTGACAGCAATGATATATCAAATATTGGCACAGATTTCTCTGTTCCTCTTCAAAGTGATACCATGGGATGTTTTAAGTCCAACAGAGCAGGCAGATGACACTTCTAACATTGTGCCATGCTGAATTATCTGCTGCAATTTTATGCCTTACTTTTGAGTCTTGAACCCAGAATCTTCTGATTCAGAGTCAGAATTCACATGACACCAGGTTATAGTCCAATAGGTTTATTTGAAATCACAAGCATTTGGAGTGCTGCTCCTTTGTCAGGTGCAGTCAGTTTGTGACTTCTGACTTTGTTTACCCCAGTCCAATCCGGCACCTCCACTCCTGATTCAGAAGAAAAAGCACTACCCACTGAGCCACAGGTGACTGGGAAATCAAATTGCACTAACACCATATTAATATTTCCAAATGCTTCAATTTGGAAAAACTTAATGGGAAACTAGACTAATGGTCCCAGATAATGAATGAAAAAAAGATTAGTGCATTCAATTTTATCTATTGTATGATTCAGTCACTGCATTACCCAGATCCTGTGGATCATTTTAGAGACATCAGCATCTCCACATAAATATTTAAGGAAATTAATGCTTAGTTTTTGGCATAACTAATGTCTGGTTTTAACAAAAAGATATTAATGGGGTTGGCAACCGGAGTATGTTCTAGCGGTAGGAGGTAAAAGGTACTGCAGATGCTGGACAATCCGAAATAACAAGGTGTGGAGCTGGATGAACACAGCAGGCCAAGCAGCATCATAGGAGCAGGAAAGCTTTCCTTAGAAGAGGCTTCGCAGTGGGGTTAAAATTGTATCAGAGGTAAAAGGTACTGCAGATGCTGGAGAATCCAAGATAACAAGGTGTGGAGCTGGCTTTCCTGCTCCTATGATGCTGCTTGGCCTGCTGCGTTCATCCAGCTCCACACCTTCTAGCGGTAGGATCCATTTTATGCTTGCAGTGTACAATCATTATTTAAATCTTTCATGACTGGTTACCATGGTGTTATAAATAAATTCATGAAAGGAAAGCCTAACTGGATGGCAGACTCTTTTAAAACTAGAAGCTTCCATGCTGACTCCAGGGTGAGCACCAAATCTGCTTTGCAGATATAATGTGGACCTATTCTTTTTATCTGAATATATATATTTAAAACTTTATAATATACTTTATAATACTTAAAACATGCTAAAAATTGTTGACATGTGATATGGCAAGATTCATGCAGGGCAGTGGCAAATTCCTAATTGGTACTCTTTATTGCTTGTGAAACACCATGTTAAGAGGTCACCTAAAAGATTCCTCATGGGTTCAACCTGCTATTTACTCCGAAAGTCCTCCGTGTTGGACACTGAGCACTTAGGACAACTCTATAGCTATATGCACCCCCACATCTGCTGACATTGACAGCTAACATGTGACAGTCTCTAAGAACCCTCATGGCATATCTCTGATCCATTTAGAGGATACTTCTACACTTCTATGTTTACCTTGTGCTGCAACAGCAACTACCATTGTAAAGCTGCAGCAAAGACACAGTGCCGAGGGACACAAGCTCAGATCATTAACAGGACCAGGCTGCATTGCCCAGATCTTTACATAATACCATAGCACATTCATGGGCTTTTTGTAACTTGCTCCCTCAGCCAGAGATACCAGGCTTGTATTACTGCTGTCTTGCTATGCCATAAGCACAGACATAAAACCAGGAAGCTTGGCATAGCTGTTGACAGACCTCAGTCAAGCTGAAGCTTCATTCAGGGGTTTGCAGCACAGCTAGTCAGGGCAGTCTCCAATATCATTTCAGCCCTGCTCGGAGTGGTCAGAGTCAGCAGGTCACAGCAAGTGTTAAAGATGCTGGAGGCAATAGTGAGAGAGGTAGAGAATAAGCTTTGACGGGAGGTGGGTCCAATAGCAGGGATAGAGTGAGTGAGGTATTGGAGAGAAGGTGGTGACACTTACACTGACAGAATTGAGGACATCGATCTTTTTCCTACATGCTGAGCATTCTGCCAGATAGCCAAGACTGCTTTACCTGAGTGACAACCTTGGACCAGGCTAGCATGGTCTGTTTTGTAGACACCTCTGCAGGTCCTGGGGGAGAATGTTCTACCTGTGCACAACCCTGTCCAGTAGGATCTTCAGATCCCTCCCTGCAAAGTGGGGCACTGATTTCCCCTGTCTGCCACATGCTGAGCAATCATCAAGAATCATGCAGGGCAAGTCTGAACTGACTGTGTCACACAATGGGCTTTTAAGAATGGCACCATTGTCAGGATGCCGCTGATTTCCAGGATAACCTGGCAATGGCGAGGTGCTCAGGGATCAGTGGTGGTAAGATGGGTGGTAACTGTGATGGGGTTCTCAGTGTAAGGGCTGAGGCTCCAATTAACGTGGTGAGTTTGGTACAGTAAGAATCACTCCACCAAATCCAAAGCAACCTCACTTGGGCAAAAAAGATGTAATATTCAACCCACATCTATGAACATCCCGTAGCACAGGTATCTACCCCGTGAGCTGTCTTGCCAACAGCAACAGGCAGTACTATCAGTCAAATGGATTTTGGAAAAGAAGCGTGAAATGGATCAGGCTTGGGACTAGCATGGAAGAACCAAGTGCCTGATTCTAGTGCGTACCTTTGACATTGTTGGAGGAACCTTTTGCAAAAGATCAGCTTGTGGCATTTGAAAATTTGTGGTGAGCTGCATGCTGTAGTCCATTTGGTGTAGAGACATGTACAATGCCGTTGGGGAGAGAGCTCCAGGATTTGACCCAGCAAAACTGAAGGAATAGCAATATATTTCTTGGCCAGGATGGTGGGAGGCTTAAAGGGAAACTTGCAGATCATGGCATTCCCATGTATCTGCTGCCCTTGTCCTTCTAGATGGTAGTGGTCTAGAAGATGCTATCAAAGATGACTTGGTAAATTACTGCAGTGTATCTCGTAGATGACACACACCACTGTGACTAAGTGTCAGTTGCGGAGGGAATGAATGTTTGTAGATGTTGTGGTGGTCAAACAGGCTGCTTTGTCAGTACAATTCAGCCTATCGAGTCTGGATTGACAAAAAATACTCTCAATCTACACTTTGCAGCACTTTTGGCCATAGCCTTGAATGTTATGATATTTCAAGTGCTACTCAAGTACTTTTTATTATTAATTTCCACGCTGAGTTGCAAGGTTTGTTCAGAAATAGCATGGCTTTGCCGGAGGTCACAACTGGATGATGTTAAATTTCTTCAGCGTTGTAGAGCTGCAGTCATCCAGGCAACTGGAGAGTATTCCATCACACTCCTGACTTGTGTCATACAGATGGTGGACAAATTCTGAGGAGTTGGGAGATGGGTTGCTTGCTGCAGAATTCACAGCCTCTGACCTGCCCTGACAGTCAGTGTATTTAAATTGCTAGTCCAGTTCAGTGTCTCGTCAGTGGTAAGCCCCAGGATGCCGCATTTGAACATGGACTGCTTCAGCATCTGAGGAGTTGTGAATGGCGCTGAACATTGTGCAATCATTGGTGAATGCCCCACTTCTGACTTTATGATAGAGTGAAAATGTTTGGCCCTCAGACAATGCCCAGATGAACTCCTACAGTAATGTCCTGGGAATAAGATACTTGACTTCCAGAACCACAACCATCTTGTTTTGTGCCAGCAGAGAGGTTTTTTCCATGCTTTGCTTGATATCAGAGACAGTCACTCTCACCTCAACTAAGCTGATGAAAAGGGATTGCTGACAATGTAAAACTAAAAAAAATTTGCAAAGAAGTGCATAAAATATAGCTCCAAAAATAATGAGTGGCAGGGTACAAAGAAAAGCAAAGCATAATAAAAGAGGTAGCTGGAATTACAGGAAGGGAACATGGAAACAAGCTTACAAGGATTATGAAAGTTTATAATTTTGTGTTACAATAACATAAGGGCCTCCTGCAAATTCAGAATGTCATAAAATCTACACTGCCTATTTTCACATGTAACTGGTATCCATGAGGTCATTCATCGGTATGGTTTTTATTTGAAATGATTCCTTAGGTTTGACTTTGAATCGGTCCTCCTAGCTTTTTATTTTAGATCAATCATTTTCAGTGCATACGAGATTATGAGGAAAAGGCAGCAAAGCAGAGTTGAGAGTTATCAGATCAGCTGAGATCTCATTAAGTGGTGCAGCAGACTCAATAGGCTGAATGGCTGACTTCTGCTCTTATGTCCTATGGCAATGAAAGTAAGGTAATGGTAAGCATGTGGAATAATTACAACATGCCAGTATTCATTGTTGAGGAAGACATCAGCATATCAATATTCTCGAGGGAACTAATATTGAATCAGGGAGATGGACTCACCAAAACAAGCCGAACTGGTGACGAAGAAAATAAAAGCACCAAGAATTACAGAAGCAGTTGCTTACCATCCTGTCTTTTAACATAAGTAGCTGAGAACTTTGCAGCTGTCTTAACTAGAATCTTCCTAAATTCTCTTGTTTCAGGGACTGCTTCTTCAGCTGCACAACGTACATTCATTTTACCATGTAAAAACGAAAGAACTGCAGATGCTGTAAATCAGGAACAGTTCTGAGGAAGGGTCACCAGACCCGAAACATTAACTCTGATTTTTCTTCACAGATGCTGCCAGATCTGCTGAGCTTTTCCAGCAACTTCTGTTTTTGTTGAACTTACAATGTGTGCACATGTAGACTTGTGGCAATTTTAAAGCAATCGTGCAGTGCAATAGACAGGATACGATCAATGAATGGAATTTAAGGAAGACTGGGAGATGTGCAAGCCCATGGAAGTGATGTTAAATTACTGAATGGCAGGAGGCCAATGGGTGGGGATAATGTGTAGGAATTGTAACTGGCAGGATGTGACTAGCAGCATCTTCAAAAGGATCTCACAATTTCAGTCAGTGTATTCATTAATTGTTTGGATGATGCACTGAAGCAAATATGCGAAAGTCCCAAACCTAGGTGGGATTCCAAGCAGCGTGCGTGGAAGCGTAGCATTAGAAAGAGAAACTGATAAAATAAATTAATGGGCAAACAAATGGTATGTGGATTAAAAGACTTAAAAAGGATAAATGGATACTTTCAAAGTCTTCAATTGAGGTTTAAAAAAAAGGTACAAATCAACATAGGGTCCAGGTACAGAGATCAATGAAAAGTCATGAATCGGTACAGAGAGTATTCAAAATGGCTAATGAAATTTTAGCTTTTATATCTGGATAACTAGACAACAAATGGGTAGAAGTCATATTTTAGCTTTACAAATCCCTGGTTAGTCCACACATGGAATGCTGGCGCTAAATCAGGAAACATGTCCACACATTAAAGAAGTTGGAGTTGGGAACATGCTTCTGCAATTGATGGCGGATCAACTATTAATTTTAACTAAGTTTGATGCATTTTCAATAATCTAAGTTATTAAGTGATAAAGGGCAATGGTGGGTACAGAGACTTAAGTCAAAGGTCAGCAATAATGTCAATTTATGACAGAACAGATAGAGGGCCGAGTGGCCTGCTCTTTTTCCTCGATTCCTTACATGACAAACTTTGCACGTTATGCACAAAATGAGCATACCCTATGTTACCTAGAACAGAGGACTCTTAATAGGCCTTTTTCATAGCTAGAATGTGGTTGTGCCAAAACCCAATGTCCAGTCCAACAGCTTTATACCACTGATACTGCTAGAATCAATTTGTAGAAGATACACAGCAGCTGCAGTACCTGTGAAGCCACTCTGCACTCCATTGATTGCAGTCCAAGTCAATTTGTTTACTTGCTTCTTCTCAGCTCCAGAAGCATGCAGTCCCACACTGACTTCCTACTTCCTGCAACCACTAACTGTTGCTCCAACTCTATATTCTCAAACTTCAAAACTGTGAAATATCTCATTTACCTCATTCTTCCTTCCCATCTGCAACAACAAAGGTTTATGAAGATGTGCAATGTTATCCAATCTTTCCTTCTGATGTTTACTTTTCCTTTAAAACTCAGTAATGCCTGGCATGATGCAGCTTGGCTTTCCTCTTGGCTTTCTCAATTAAAAGATAGAGAGGCAGAGTCATGCCAAGTTAGGGTGTAAAATAGTTCAGCCACCATCAGTTTAAATGTAACACAACAACCTCCTCAAAAACAGTCAGACAATTATGCTACAAAACTCTTCTTGATTCGCACACTATAGTTTGCACATCATGTTTGGAACTAGTAGGTTTGCAATCGTTACAACAAACTTAAACTGAAATATTTCTGACACATTTCTGATATTGTCCATTCCATCCCTGTTAGCTAAGCTTAGAAAGCTAACATTCACAGATTTGTAAGCCTGCAGACCTTTGCACATTTCAAGCATTTGGCAGAATCAGTTTAAAGCTGACTCACGGAGGGGGGGATAAACTAAATCCTTCCAACTTCTCCCTCCAAGTCACCGGTTGGCACGGAGCTAGCATGGGGTGATAGGGATGAAGTGTGAGGGATGGACAGCATAACATCATTGGAAACAAATATAATGAGGGCCAACCATCTAGCATGGCACTCACCCAAGGGTCCAATGGGACTGTTTTAGCTTCAGCGGGTGTGCTGAGTCAGAAAACCCATGGAGTAGCATATAAACACAGTATTATTTCAAAACCGACCCAATTTATGAAAGTGGAGGCAAGAAGAAAGGAGTCGCATGGAACATGACAGGAGTAGGCCATTCAGCCCCTCAAGCCCATCTGCTATGCTTTCCATCCCTCAAATTCTGAGGAATGGTCACTTGATCCAAAACGTTAACTCTGATTTTTCTTCACAGATGCTGCCAGATCTGCTGGGCGTTTTCCAGCTACTTCTGTTTTTGTTCCTATTTTAGATCTTAGCTGATCAGCTACCTCAACATAGAGGTGGATTTCTTCCACTATCCCCACATTCCTTGATGTAATTAATATCTAGAAATCAATCATCCCAATCTTGAACTAAGTAAATGACTGAGCTTCCACAGACCCTTGCATGGGGAGAATTCCAAAGATCTTCCACACTCTGGATGAAGAAGTTCCTCCTCATCTTGGTCCTAAATAGGCTATCACTGACTCTGAGAAGGTGTTCCCTGATTCTATACATGCCACTCGCACTGAATAAGGTGAAAAATTCTTTTGGATCATCCATATCAAGACTTTTAAAAATTTGGTAAGTTTCAATAAGATTACCTCTCATTCTTCAAAACTTCAGAGAATACAGAAACAAAAACAGAAATTACTAGAAAATTTCAGCAGATCTGCCAGCATCTGTGGACAGAAATCAGAGTTAACGTTTCAGTTCCAGTGATCCTCCTTCAGAAAAAGTTGTTTTTTTATGCAGAAAATAGGGTTAGGGGAGTTGATAAAGAGTAAACAATAGGTGGAGATAGACCTCAAAAAGAGAGAGTGAGTTAGATAAAGGCCTGGATAATGGTCAGTCTAGGAGAATGGAAGGCTACTAATGGGGACTATTGAGCTTTGTTATCACGTGGTCTACTATTACACACTAACCATTGTTAGCCACGAATAGTCCCCATTTGCCTACCCATTAACCAATTCTCAATCTCGCCAATATACCTCAAACACCATGGGCTCTTATCTTGTGAAAACCTTTTGTGAGGAGGTTGTCAATTTTCACCCCCCGCCATCCAAGTACAAATACAATGCGTCTACTGGTTACCCTCTGTCCACTTTAGTTGAAACTTCGTCAAAAAACTCCAGTAAATTTGTCAATCATGATTCACTTTCATGAAACCATGTTGGTTTTACTTAATTAGTATGTTCTTAAGAACTGATTCCAATACTTTTCTGACAATAAATATTAAGGTAATTGGCATGTATTCATCCACTTTTTGCCTCCCTCCCTTCTTGAATAGGAGCAGCACATTAGCAGTTTTCCTATCCTTGGTAACTTCTCCAGAATCCAATAACTTTTGGAAAATTACAAGCAATGCATCTACAATCTCTGCAGCTACCACTTTAAGAATTCTAGGATGCAAACCATCAGGACCAAGGGACTTAGCTGCCTTTAGCTACATTAGTTTGTCTGATACTACTTCTCTAGTGATGATGATGATGGTACCTAATTCTTCCCTGTAATCTTCAGAATTAATGTAAAGTTCAAAGTAATGTCCACTGTAAAAACTAATGTAAAATATCTGTTTAACTTCAAGATAGCAAGAATGACAGATGCTGGAGTCACAAATAACAGTGTGGAGCTGGAAGAACACAGCGGGCCAGGCAGCATCAGAGGAACAGGAAAGTTAATGTTTCGGTTCAGGACCCTTCTTCAGAAATGGAGAGGGGGAAGCAAGCTCTGAAATAAATAGAGAGAGGAGGGGTGGGGATGGGGAAGGTAAGTGGGATAGTGATAGGTAAATGCAGGTAGGGACTGGTGGGGATTGGTCAGTGAGGTGGGAGGGTAGATAAGTGGGAGAGAAGATGGACAAGTTGTGTCAGTCAAGGAGACAGGGATGAGAGGGAGGGTTGGACACTGGACGATGCCGCGGGTGGGGAGATTTTAAAACAGGTGAATTCCATGTTTAGGCCATCGGTCTGTAGGCTCCCGAGGCAGAATATGAGGTGCTGCTCCTCTAGTTTGCAGATGGGGTTATTGTGACATTGGAGGAGGCCAGGACGGACATGCCCTCCAGGGAGTGGGAGAATTAAAATGGCTCATGACCAGAAGGTGTTGTTGTTTGTTGCGAACAGAGCGCAGATGCTCTACAAAACAGTCTCAGAGCCTCTGCTTGCTCTCACCAATATAGAGGAGGCCATATCGGGAGCAGCGGATGCAATAGACCAAGTTGACACATGTGTAGGTTAACCCCTGCCTATTGTGGAAGGTTTGTTTTGTGCCTTGAATGGAGGTAACGTGCAAGGGAGATTGTATCTTCGTTTTTGTTGGAGGGATGGGATATGAGGGCAGAGGTGCGGGAAATGCCTCCCTTGACCTCTACATTTCAAACTACCGTTGTGACCTCGATTGCTTCAACCTCTCCACCCCTCTCACACACTCCAACCTCTTCCCCCACGGAATGCGCAGCCCTCCACTCCAGCCCTAACCTCACCATCAAGCCTGCAGATAAGGGAGATGCAGTAGTGGTATGGCGCACTGACCTTTACATAGCCAAGGCCTGGCGCCAACTCTATGACACCTCCTCCTACCGCCCCCTTGATCATGACCCCACCCCTGACCACCAAACCATTATCTCTCAAATTATTCATAACCTTATCACCTCAGGTGACCTCCCACCCACAGCCTCCAATCTCATCGTTCCCCAACCCGGCACTTCCCGTTTCTATAGCCTTCACAAAATCCACAAATTTGACTGCCCCGGCCGATCTATTGTCTCCATCTGCTCCTGCCCCAATGAACTTATTACTGTTTACCTTGATCTGGTTTTTCCCCTCTGGTCCAGGAACTCCCCACCCATGTCCAGGACACCACCCACACCCTCCGTCTTCTCCAAGACTTCCAAGTCCCTGGCCCCCAACACCTCATCTTCACTATGGACATCCAATCCCTGTACACTTGCATTCCCCATGCAGGTGGCTTAAAAGCCCTCTGCTTCTTCCTCTCCCGCAGGCCAAACCAGTCCCCCTCCACTGACACCCTCATCCGCTTAACTGAAGTCATCCTTACTCTTAACAACTTCTCCTATAACTCCTCCCACTTCTTACAGACTAAGTGAATGGTCATGGGCAGCCCCATGGATCCAAGCTATGCCTGCCTCTTCGTAGGATACATGGAACAGTTCTTCCTCCAAAGCTACACTGGCACTATCCCCTACCTCTTCCTCCACTACATTGATGACTGTATCGGCACTGCCTTGTGCTCCCATGAGGAGTTTGAACAGTTCATCAACTTTACTAACACCTTTCACCCCAACCTCAAATTCACCTGGACCATCTCCGATACCTCCCTCTCCTTCCTGGACCTCTCTGCCTTCATCTCTGGTGATCGCCTCGAAAATGACATCTATTTCAAGTCTACCGACTCCCACAGCTACCTAGACTACAACACCTCTCACACACCTTCCTGCAAGAATGTGATCCCCTACTCCCAGTACCTCTGCTCCCAAAATGGAGTGTTCCACTCCCATACATCCCAGATGTCTTCCTATTTAAAGGACTGTAACTATCCCCTCCGGTGATTGAAGAGGCCTTCGACTGCATCTCTTGCATCTCCCACACCTCTGCCTTCACATCCACCCCCAGCAAAAATAAAGACAGAATCCCCCTTGTCCTCACATATCACCCCACCAACCTCTGCAACGTATCATTCTCCGCCACTTCCACCACCTACAATCTGACCCCGCAGCCAAATATATATTCCCCTCCCCACCCGATCTGCCTTTCGCAGGGACCGCTCTCTCCATGACTCCCTTGTTCACTCCACACTCCCAACTAATCCCACCACTCCCGCCATGTTTTCCTGCAACCGCAGGATGTGCTACACCTGCCCTACACCTCCCTCCTCACCTCCATTCAAGGGACAAAAAAAAACCTTCCACAATAGACAGGGGGTCACCTGCACATCTGACAATTTGGTCTATTGTATCCGCCGCTCCCGATGCGGCCTCCTCTACATCAGTGAGACCGAGCAGAGTCTTGGAGACTGCTTTGTAGAGCATCTGCGCTCTGTTCACAACAAACGACAACACCTTCTGGTCGTGAACGATTTTAACTCTCCTTCCACTCCCTGGACGACATGTCCATCCTGGGCCTCCTCCATTGTCACATTGACCCCATCTGCAAACTGGAGGAGCAGCACCTCATATTCCACCTCGGCAGCCTACAGCCCAATGGCCTAAACATGGAATTAACCAGTTTTAAAATCTCCCCACCACCGGCCTCATCCCATGTCTGACCCTCCCTCTTATCCTCGCCTCCTTGCCCTGATGCAGCTCGTCCATCTTCTCTCCCACCTATCCGTCCCTACCTCTCCCTACATGCACTCATCTATCACTATCCGACCTACCTTCCCCAGCCCCACCCCCCTCTATTTATTTCCCAGCTCCCTTCCCCTTCCCCATTTCCGAAGAAGGGTCCTGCCCCAAAAATCAACTTTCCTGCTCCTCTGATGTTGCCTGACCTGCTGTATTTCTCCAGCTCCACACTGTGTTATTTGTTTAACTCTGCTGCCATTTCCTTGTTTCCATAACCATCTCCACAGATCCATTTTCTAAGGGGCCTATGTTCATTTTGACCTGTCTCTCTCTCCTCCTTTTCATATATTTGAATAAGCCCTAATTGTGAGTTGCCCGTAGTTTATTTTCCGTCTGTTTACTATCTTTTTAGTTCTTTATCCTTTGCTGGATTCTGATTTTATCTGAGTCTTTGGGGCTGTCACTGACTTTTGTCTCCTTATATGCTTTTTCCTTTCAACGTTATACTCTCCTTAACTTCCGTCTTAATCATAGAATCCCTACAGTGTGGAAACAGGCCCTTTGGCCCAACAAGTCCACACCAACCCTCAGAATATCACACCCAGACCCATCCCCCTATAACACACCCCTGAACACTACGGGCAATTTAGCATGACCCATCCACCTAACCTACACATCTGTGGACTGTGGGAAGAAACCAGAGCACCCAGGGGAAACCCATGCAGACACAGGGAGAATGTGCAAACTCCACACAGTCACCCGAGGGTGGAATTGAACCCGGATCCCTGGCGCTGTGAGGCAGCAGTGCTAGCCACTGAGCCACTGCCATGGCTGGTTTATCCCTCTTAGAATCTTTCCTCTTCTCTGGGATATATTTTTGCCAAAAGTCACAAATTACTTCATTAAATGTCTGTCACTGCTCACTTACTGTATTTCCTGCTAATCTATCTGCCCAGTCCATTTAGCTGGCTGTACACTTATTCAGTTGTAAATCCCTTTATTTAAGTTGGAAACAGCTACATTTAACCTAAGTTTTTCACAATCAGACCAAATATAAAATTCTATCATGTTATGATCAGGGGATTTTTCACTCTGAGGTCTTTTACTAAGCTTGCCTCATTACCCATTGCCAGATCCAGAATAGCCCTGGTTGGCTCCATGACATATTTCTTAAACTACCCTTCTTCGCAACTCATTTTCCTCTTATCTTTATATTACCACGCGGCACTGAAGGAATAGTTATTTATTTCCACAATAACCTGATATGATAACTGAGCAATTTCTGGAAATCTAAGTACAATGCATCCACATGATCCCTTTACCCAAAGCACAAGTTACTTCTTCAAATAACTCTAATACATTAGTAAAACATGATTTCCTTTGACAAATCAATGTTGGCTATGTCTGACTACCTTGAACTTATCCAAGCACCCTGTTATAATGTCTTTAATAATAGCTTTTAACATTTTCTGTACTCTCCACCTTGGGGCAGCATGGTGGCTCTGTGGTTAGCACTGCTGCCTCACTGCACCAGGGACACAGGTTTGATTTTATTCTGCCTCTGGTGCTCCTCCCATAGTTTATAATGTCACACTTATTCATGCTATGTTCTATCCACCACACTCCTGCCCATTCGCTCTGGCTATCCAATTCTCGTTGAAACTGCTTTACATCATCCTCACAAAATCATTATCTTCAAACTTGGGGAATATTGCACAGGTGGACATCAAATAGCATTTTTCATGCTGAGACTAGTGAAGATGTTTAGGGAAAGACTTCAGAGCACAAAAACTAAGTAGCTGAAAGTAACAACGTGCCAAGTTATTGTGATGACTAGTTAGTTTCTTAAGGCAGGAAAATATAAGCTCTGATTACTTGGGAGTGCTGATACATTAAGTGGAGTGTCTAGCTTGGGCCTATTGCTCTTGATTTCTTGCTGAGTCATTTTAATGAGAAAAAAACCGAAGGACCCAGGCCTGTTTCACACTAGGAATGTTGAAATCCTGAACCAGCATGTAGATGTCATACTTAATTCTGCCACTGTGTGCGCATCATTTAGTGCAAAAAAGTTAGAATTTCCCATCAATACAAGCAATGCTGCTCGCTACTGCTACAGTCCCAGGTTCACAACTATGTTCCAATGTTTTATTGCCACAATATATGAAACTAAATATGAAGTATTTAACTTAAGATACAAGAGGGCTTACCAGGAGCAGCACCAGACACTGGTAAGAGTTGGTCAACCTGGTCAGGCTATACAGGACTACTTACATATCAAACAGTAGTAGCAGCATGTGACAGACAGTGTTAAATGATTTCATACCAACAGATCAGATGCAAGCCTTGTAGTCCTGCCACGGTGGCTCAGTGGTTAGCACTACTGCCTCACAGTGCCAGGAACCTGGGTTTGATTCTACCCTTGGGTGACTGTCTGTGTGGAGTTTGCACATTCTCCTAGTGTCTGTGTGGGTTTCCTCCAGATGTTCTGGTTTCCTCCCACAGTCTACAAACGTGCAGGTTAGGTGGATTAGCCATGCTAAAATGGTCCATAGTGTTCAGGGATGTATAGATTAAGTGGGTTATAAGGGGATGCTCTGAGGGTTGGGGTGGGCTTGTTGGGCCGAAGGGCCTGTTTCTACACAGTAGGGATTC
Organism: Ginglymostoma cirratum; assembly: GCA_024137785.1. Taxonomy (NCBI): domain Eukaryota; kingdom Metazoa; phylum Chordata; class Chondrichthyes; order Orectolobiformes; family Ginglymostomatidae; genus Ginglymostoma; species Ginglymostoma cirratum. The sequence continues at coordinate 1,208,530 of JAHRHZ010000112.1, forward strand.
TATGATCAATGACACCCAGTTGTGAGTGGTGATGGATAATTAAACAACCCGCTGAAAGAAGCGGCTCCACAAATATTCCCATCCTAAATGATGGGGGGAGTACAGTACATCAGTGCAAAAGATGAAGTTGAACCATTCACAACCACCTTCAGCCAGAAGTGTCAAGTGGGTGATCCAGCTCAGCCTCCTCCAGAGGTCCTCAGCATCACAGATGCCAGTCTTCAGCTAATTCAATTCACTCCACATGATATCAAGAAACGGTTGGAGGCACTGGATACAGCAAAAACTGTAGACTGTAACAACACTATATGAATGCTCCTGAATTAGCCACACCTTTAGTTAATGTTGTTCCAGAATAGATACAACACTGGCATACCCAGCAAAGTGGAAAATTGCCCAGGTTATCCACAGAAAAGCAGGATAAATCCAACTACTTAGCACCACATTGGTTTAGTCTTGATCATGAGAGATAGGATGGAAGGTGCTGCCAAAGCAGCACTTTCAAAGAAAAAACCTGCTCACTTTATTCATGTTATTTATTTTTTTTAAGTTGATTTGAACATTGCTGGTTGGGCCAGTATTTATTGCCCATCATTTATTGCCCCTGAGAAGTTTAGCTGCCTTCTTCACCACTGCAGTCCTCCTTGGTGTACACAGACCCACAACGCTGTTACGGAGGGCATTCCAGGATCTTGACCCAATGACACGAAACGAATGGCTATTTATAAGTTGTTAAGAGTAGATTTGTAGTTCGGGTTGTGGATGTTGTGGTTAGTTGGCTCGCCAAGCTGGTTCATTGTTCTGCATGCGGAATTGTTATGTATTTCCAACTAAGGATGGTGAGTGGCTTGGTGAGACGGAATTTGCAGGGGGAACTTGATAATGTTCCCATGTATCCAGTGACCTTGTCCTTCTCGATGGCAGCAGTAGTGGTCAAGGGTTTGGAAAGTGCTGTCTGAGCAGCCTTGGTGAATTTCTGAAGTGCATTTGTAGGTGGTACATACTGCTGGTACTGAGCTTCGGGGTTAGACAGAGTAAATGTTTGCAGATGTGGTGCCAATCAGGCAGGCTGCCTTGTACTTGAGTGTGTCAAGCTTCTTAAATGTTGTTGGAGGCGAGTTACTTGATGCAGAATTCCTAGCCTCTGACCTGGTCTTGTAGCCAGTGTATCTGTATGGCTACTCTAGTTCAGCTTCTGGTCAACGGTAACTTCCAGGATGTTGACGGTGGGATATTCATGATGGTAATACCATTGAATATCAAGGGACAATGATTAGATTTTCACTTGTTGGCAATGGTCATGGCCTGGGAATTGCACGGCATGAAAGTTATTTGCTGTTTGTTGGTCCAAACCTGGATATTTTCCAAGTCTTGTTGCATTTGGACTCAGTATTTGAAGATGGTGTTGTTTCAACAGAGCAATGGATATCTGGGCTCTCAAACCAGAAGGCTTAATAAGGTTTGTATCAGAGGCCAATTATACAGATCAAAATGATCAATTACGTTCCAGAGGGGGTTGTTTCTTGAGGTAGAAGTAAATTTTCAGTTGAAGCATTGCCCTCACAGGTAGTGGTAACATGACAGAACCAATATTTCTTGTGGTGCTTGAGCACAGAATCTTCACTTCACTAGTCTTTAAATGAATCTTCTATTCCTTACAATAGATTGAATAACGAGACAATTTTCATTTTAATGCAGCAGATCACTTGATACAAACCATGAGTAATTTAGTTTGATGTCCCACACTAACTAAAAACAGAAGCAGGGGACAACTTCACTCTTCCAAGTTTCTTATTTAGCTTGATGTTTCCTTAGTAAATAATCATTCTTCCCTCTTGTCGGGTCCACTTCTCTTAGCCACTGCACATTAGCTGATATATCCCACACTAAAGGATCAACGTTCTGAACAGTCCCAAATGTTCTATCGTGAATACACTGGAGAACTGCATTGAGTGGAATTGCTTGCTTGACTGTGATTTGATAAAGATATTCAAAATCATGACAGGACATGGTAGTTAAATGGTACCGTCACTGGACTAGCAATCCAAGGGCCCAGGCTAATGCTGTGAGGACACGGGCTCAAAATCCACCAAAGCATCTAGTGGCATTTAAATTCAATTTATAAAAATGTGGAATTGAAAGCTAGCCTCCACAATGTCTCAGTGGGACCTCTAATTGTTGTGTCCCTATGACTTGTTTAGGGTGGCATGGTGGCACAGTGGTTAGCACTGCTGCCTCAAAGCGCCAGGGACCTGGGGTCAATTCCAGCCTCGGGCGACTGTCTGTGTGGAGTTTGCACATTCTCCTCGTGTCTGCATGGGTTTCCACCCACAGTCCAAAGGTGTGCAGGTTAGGTGGATTGGCCATGCTAAACTGCCCATAGTATTCAGGGAGGTGTAGATTAGATGGGTTATATGGGTCTGGGTGGGATGCTCTGAGGTTCGGTGTGGACTTGTTGGGCTGAAGGGCCTGCTCCCACACTGTAGGGATTCTATGATTCTATGTTGCAAGGGTCATTGACTGTCATAAAACCGTATCCTCAGTTCTTTCAGTCATAAAACCCCATCTGGTTCACAAATGTCTTTAAGGGAAGAAAATCTACAATACATGTAATGCCAAACCCATATCAATCTTCTGAAATGGTCCAGCAATCCACACAGATTAAGGATGGACAAGAAGTGCAGGTCCCGCCAGAGGTACCCACATTGCATGAATGACAAAATGAAAAAGTGGTCTAGACCCATTGGATAGGGAAAATCTGATCCGACAGGTGAAACTAAAGGGCCCAGAGTTAAGTAATGGGCAAGAGAAGCAAAGGAGACATGAGGAGCAACATTTTCATGCAATGAATGGTTGTGTCTGGAATACGAGGTGTTGGAGGCAGCTTCAATTGAGGCACAGAAAAGGAAATTAGTTATTCGAAAAGGAACAATATGCAAGGTTATAGCACTAGAAAAAAAAAGTTTTTTTTTGGAGAGCCCATATAGGCACAAAAGACAAAATAATCTTCTACCCTCAAACCACTCTTTGGTTCTGTGCTATTCTGAATTCTGCAAGATACAGTGGGATAGAAACTTACACCAAATTTCAACAACTTTTATCTAGATAGCACTTTTAATACAATGAAATGACCCAAGGCATTTCGCAGAGGCATTGGAAATACAAAGTATGACATTGAGCCAAGTTAAGATGATACCACAGCAGATGACAAAAAGTTTAGTTAAAGTGGTAGGTATTAAGGAGCGTCTTTAAAGATGGTTATGGAAAGGTTTGTGGAAGGAGTAGAAATTCTGGAGCTTAACACTAAGGCAGCTAAAAATCCAATGGTGAAATAAATAAATCCGGGGATACTCAAAAGGCTAGAACCAAAGGAGCACAGATAGCCTGGAAAGTTGTGAAATGGAGGAGATTGCAGATGTAGGGAAGGGATGAAGCAATGGAAGCATTTGAAAACCAGGCTGTAAATTTTAAAATTGAGATGTTACTTAACAGGGAGTAAGTCCTGATCAGTGACCAAAGGTATGGTTTGTGAACAGTATTTACTGCAAGTTAGGACATGGGCTAAAGAGTTTTGCATAACCTCACATTTGTTGAGGATAGAATGTGGGGCACCAGCCACTGGAATGATCAAGTCTGGAGGAATGTCAACTTCAAAAGCTGCTGGTTCAAACCTCAAAGAGTCCATGCAACAGGAAAAATAATTCGAGAGAACATGGGTTGCAAAGGTACACAGAAAGGTTTCAGCAGAATGAAAAGGGGTGGTGGGGCAAGGTGGGTGATGTAACAGGGAAGGATACAGGCTGTCTTACTGATTATGTGTTGGCGTAGCTGAAAGCTCATCCAGGGTTAAAATATTACATAGAGGTTACAAGCAGTCTGGTTCATCTTCAAAACCACAAAAGAAGAATTTTTGAGAAAACTGGTGGCCTAACCAAAAGTCTCCAAGCTTCTGTTCAATTATGTTGGAGCACAGTGGAGTTGTCACTCATTAGCATATATTAAAAAAAGCCTGTTGCAAATGACTGTTACATCAACTATTTTATGACAGCTACAAAATTGTCCATGTCACCACAACAAATGAACATTTTTGACTTCACTGTATGGATTTGATGGACCATCTTTCCTACTCAGAGACAGAACTAATCTCTTATTCTTCAAATGTAAATTTTAACAGAGACATGTTTTGCTAATATATGACAACTGGACCAAGGATATTAAACATAGAATGGTACAGCACAGGAACGGGCCTTTCGCCCACGATGTTGTGCTGAACATGATGTCAAAAGAAACGAAGCCCTTCTGTCTGCCCTTGGTCCATATCCCTCCATTCCTTGCATATTCATGTGCGTATCTAAAAGTCCCTTAAATGCCCTTATCGTATCTACCTCAACCAACACCCCCTGGCAGCGCATTCCGAGTCCTACCACGCTCTGTGCAAAAAACCTGCCCCTCACAACTCCTTTGAAACTTTCCCCTCTCACCTGAAATGCATGCCCCCAGGTTTTAGACATTTCAACTCTGGGAAAAAGATTTTGACCTTCAACCCTATCTATGCATCTCATAATTTTATAGACTTCTATTAAGTCTCACCTCAGCCTCTACTGTTCAAGAGAAAACAGCCAAGTTTTTATAAACTCTTCTTATAGCTCATGATCTCTAATCTGGCCAGCATCCTGGTAAATCTTTTCTGCACCCTCTTCAAAGCCTCTGCATTCTTTCTGTAATGTGGTAGCCAGAATTGAATGCAATGCTCTAAGCGTGGCCTAACCAAAGTCTTACAAAGATGCAATATGACATCATGACACTTGTACTCAATCCCCCAACCAATAAATGTAACCATGCCATATGCCTTATTTACCACCATGGGCAGGCATAACCTGCTCTGCACAAAGTCATGCCGACTGTCCCAATTAGGCTATGCTTTTCCAAACATGGTAAGTCCTATCCATAAGAATTTTCCCTAACAGCTTCCCAACCACCGATGTGAGACTCACCTGTCTATAGTTTCCTGGATTATCTGTATTTCCCTTCTTGAACAAAGAAATAACATTAGCTACTCGCCAGTCCTCCAGGACAGGCCCCAGCAATCTCCACTCTTGCTTCTCTCAGCAACCTAGGGCAGAAATGATCTGGCCCTGGGGACTTATCCACCTTAATGCTCTTCACGTGATCCAACATCACTTCTTTTTTAATCTCAAAATGCCCTAGCATATTAGCATAGTCCACATAAATCTCAATATTCTCCATATCCTCGTCCTGGCTGAATATTGAAGCAGAGTACTTGTTTAAGATCTCACCCATGTCTCCAACTGATACAACAGCGTCTTTATGATAAACATGTAATTGAATCGACCGCTGCGTTGGAAGGATAACATTTGTGTTTTGAGGTGTCACCAGCCTTTTCTCCTTTTCAAAGTGAACTTCTGATTGTAGATTGCCACTCATTCTATTCAACCAGACTGCTAGATAATGGCTGAATAAAAGTGTCTCAACAGAAAGAGTGTGGTTTTGAACACATTATCTAAGGAAGAACAGGACAGACTTACATTAGAAAGGGTGCAACAAAGAATTGCTAGATGGCAAAGCAAAAAGAAACTTGTTGAAGATTTCCACCATGCAATCATCTGGACAGATACAAGAATGCCAAAGTTCAAAGGCACCAATGATTTATACTGCATGAGAAAAGGGTCCCTCCTTCATTTTTCATTGCAACATCAAGGCCACAGTCGACTTGCCAACCAAACAGCATGCTTTTCTCCTGCAATATAAATGGTTGCCCCATTGAAGTTTGGCATTCTTGTGTCTATCCTCATGAGTGCAAAGAGAGAAGTTTCGACAACATTGTCTCTTTTTTAGCGCTAGATCAATTCCTTGGATGAGATGCCACCCTGAGGGAACGATCACATAGACCAGGCCTATATTTTCTGGAGTTCAGGTGATCCGACTCAAACATATGTTCCTCAGGGGATTTGACAGGGCATATGTCAAGAAAATGTTTGTCCTGCACGGGGAATCTAGAAATGGGTTGACCATTTAGGACTGAGACATGGACAAATTTCTTTACTAAAATGCTTGTGATTCCTTGTGATGCCCTACTCGTTACAACATACATACGCAGCTGCTGAGTGCATTCAGGAAGGCTTTGTGAATTGATTCTTAATGAATCAATGGATGTGAATATAGGGCAGAAATATGGAGTTGAGATAATGGATCTTACACTGAAATGTGTAGCAAGCTCAAGGGACCTTGTAACCCACTTCAACTCCCGATTCTCCTCACAACAGACTGGACAAAAGGTGAAGTCACATGGTATCAGGGGTGAGCTGGCAAGATGGATACAGAACTGTCTTATTCATAGGAGACACAGGGTAGCAGCGGAAGGACGATTTTCAGAATACAGGATTATGATTAATGGTGTTCCACCGGGATCAGTGCTAAGACCTCTGCTGTTCGCGTCTACATAAGTGATTTGGAGGAAAATGTAGCTGGTTGAATTACTAAGTTTGAAGATGATACAATGATTGGTGGAGTTGCGCATAGTGAGAAGGATTATCAGAGGATACTGCTGGACATAGATCAGTTGGAGAAGATCAGTTCGGATCAATTTACCTGGAAAAATGTGAGGTGATGCATTCTGGTAGAAATTATACAGTGAATGGCAGAATCCTTAGGAGTATTGATATGCAGAGGGATCTGGGTGTGTAGGTCTACAGATCACTGAAGGTGACAGCACAGACAGCTAAAATAGGTAAAAAAAAAGCCTATGGCATGCTTGCCTTCATTGGAAGGGGCATTGAGTGCAAGGATAGGCAAGTTATGCTGTAGCTTTACAGAACTTTAGTTAGGCCACACTTGGAATATTGCGTATAATTTTGGTCACCACACTACCAGAAGGATGTGGATGCTTTGGAACGCGTACAGAAAAGGCTTACCAGAATGTTGCCTGGTATGGGGGATTTTAACTGTGAAGGTTGGACAGACTGGGTTTGTTTTCTCTGGAATGCAGGAGGTTGACGGACAACCCGATAGAAGTTCATAAAATTGTGATTAGCATGGATAGAGAGATAAGTATGAGGCTTTTTCCCAGGGTGGAGAGGTCAATTACTATGAGACACAGGTTCAAGGTGTGGGATTTGGGAGAGAGGTGAGCTTGAAAGAGATGTGCAAGGCAAGTTTGTCGCACAAAAGTGTGGTGAGTGCCTGGAACATGCTGCCAAAGGAGGTGGTGGAACCAGTCACAATAGCAGGATTCAAGAAACACCTGGATGAATACATGAATAGGAAGGAAACAGAGGGATACGAATCCTGTAAGTGAAGACAGTTTTAGCATGGAAGGGCAAAATGTGTCGGCACAAACTTGGAGGGCTGAAGGGCCTATTCCTGAGCTGTAATGTTCTTTGTTTGTAAACTGCTACAGGCACATGAATAGATATTGTTTTATTATTAAAAAGAAATAAAAGTTCCATAATTAAAATATTGCTCAACTGTATATTTTTAATCATTTGCACAGACAGTAATTACCATTCTAGCAGAGGTCTTGCTTTAGGCACTAATATATTTTGAAGTGAATTGCCACCCTCACAATTCGCTACAACATAACCGAACTACTCATTGCCCACAGTGCTTCAGGGTAAACACTGTACCTTTACTAGTATGAAAGAATATGAACACAGCAGCATTGCCGTGGTGGGAAAGTGCATGCAAAAGTTTAACGGGTTGCTAAATATTGTTTGAGATGTGTGTCACTACAAGTTTGCAGTCACATATTTTGACCAGAACAACTTTACTTCAACAGGCTGCTACTTCAACTAAGTGAACCGAATTGTTACAAATCTTAAATGTTTAAAAAGTGCTATTACTGTGTGCGCGTGCGTGTAAGAATGACTTCATATACAAGTTTACAAGGAGTTGTATCAGTATTATTTGATGACTGACATTGAGAACTGGAGTACTGACATGGGAAATTTGACAAGGACTGTTTGCGACCATGGCACTATAACCTTAAAATATACACCCATTGTTTCGTCTATGATTACTTTTAATTATTTGATTTAATATGCTGTTAGAATGTAAATTTAGGTATCTTGATCAGAGATCTAAACTATTGAGATTAAAATGCATATTTTGTTTACACACATTATGCTTGATCCAACTTAAAACAATTGATAGTCATGCTGTGGTTCATTCCTCAGCACAATACCTTGACTAATGAAGAGTCAATGAGTCTGGTTCAACATTAAACAAAGCTTGGCAGTTAACTGCCAGTCATCATCGAACTGTTACATTCACCAAGGCAATGCCTTTGCTTATCAGAATCTGCTGACCAACCAAATCAGCACTCTCTTCTGATAAAGTATTTCCTCCTTACACTGATACTTTTCCTGAATGTCATGACTGGAAGCAAAAAGCTTCAACCAACTATGTCTTTACTTATCAATACTCAGGTTCTGTATTACCAAATAGTTATTTAAATACTTTTAAGTATAAAAACATACACACATACATGTTGTGAAGTATGAAGCTATCTATTTGAAGAGGAAAAGTTAAAGCATAATGTTTGCAAATTGAAGAGACGGGGTAAAGTTTGCATTCAGAGGAATCCAGATGCTCTTGTTTGGAAATCACCAAAGCGTTAGCATGCAAATGCAGCAAACAATTAGGAAGATAGTTTATACATTTGCTTTCCTTAATAAAGGGAGTGAAGAAGGGTTTGAATTATACAGGGCTGGAACACTGTGTGGCTTTCATGGTCTTACCTAAGGAAAGGTTTACATAGTCGCCACTTGTGGCACCATCCTTGGTACAAAGGTACTTAGGTACAGAATCTTGGGAATAAATTTGAAAAATAAAGGAATAAACAGTTCAGCATCACAGTCCATTTTAGGTACAAAGCACAAAACTTTAGGAATAAATAAGAAAAATAAAGAAAAAAGGTCAGCATTACAGTCCATCAGCACTGGGCCTCGCCACCAATCTGCACTATCCTCACATCTTGTCTGCACAAAATAGTTGCTGCAGTCCTCCATTTGCCTTTCCAGTCATCTCTGCCATTCTGCAACAGCATGACTGATCTTCTGCCTCAACTCAACAATCCGTCATTGTCTCCAAATTTCCAAATTTCCCAAGTAGTAGCTAAAAATCTATCCATCTCTGTCCCGAATGTACACAATGATAGAACATCGACTGTTCTCTTGGGTACAGAATCCTAAAGATTGATAACACTTCAAGTGAATAAATTTCCCCGAACATCAGTTATAAATGGCTACCCTTATTCTGAGATTGAGGCTCTGTGTTCTAGATTCCCCAGGCATTGGAAACATCTTCTCAGCATCCACTCTTCAAGACCCTTAATAATTTTGTATCTTTCAATGAGGTCACTTCTCATTCTTCTAACCTCGAGGGAACATAGACTTAGTCTAGTCAACCTCCTTTCCTGAGGAATCTGTCCAGCAAGCATGTCCTTCCTTAGGTAAGGCCAACAAAGCCACACACAATAGTCCAGGTTTGGCCTCAATAAAGCCCTGTATAATTCTAACCCTGCTTCAATCCCTTTTTAAGGGAAACAAACAGATAAACGGTCGTCCAAATTATTTGTTGCATATGCACGTTAATTTTTCTGCGATTCCTGTACAAGAGCAACCAGATTCTTCTGAACGCAAACTCTGCCCAGTCTTCAATATGTGAAAAATGTGCTTTAATTCTTCCTATTGAGGTGGATAGCTTCATACTTTATCACATTATATTTCAGCTGCTACATTACTATTCACTCACTCAATCTGGCTTTGTCCCTTTGCAGTCGCACTGCGTACCCTTCACTACTTACATTCATGGTGCAGTCTGGCGTGGACTGGAGGCAACAGCTAGCACTAAAGGACTGTTATGTTAAACTTTTACTTTTCCTTTTCAAATTTAATCCTAAGGTTTTGTACTAGTTGCCTTGTACACAAGATGGGCTATGATTGAAGGACTGTAACGCTGAATGTTTTTCTTCTTTATTTTTAAAATTTATTCCTAAGATCCCGTGCCTACGTACCTTTATACCTAAGATGGCGCTGTAAAATGCAGCTGTAAGATCTTTCAATTACAGAAGATAAGGAGGCATGGGATAGGGGGAAATGTGGCAGATTGGTTCAGAATTGGCTGACCCTTAGAAGACAAAGGGTGGTAGTGGATGGAAAATATTCAACATGGTGCTCAGTTACGAGTGGTGTACCACAAGGATCTGTTCTGGGTCCTCTTCTATTTGTGACTTTTGTAAGCGATTTGGGTGAAGGAGTGGAAAGGCGGATTAGTAAGTTCGCGGACAATTCGAAGGTGGGTCGAGTTGTGGACAGTGCGAAGGGCTGCTCTAGGTTACAAAGGGACGTTGATAAGATGCAGAGCTGGGCTGAGAAGCGGCAGATGGAATTTAACCCTGAAAAGTGTGAGGTGATTCATTTTGGCAGGACAAACTTGAAAGCAGAATACAGGGTTAACGGAAAGATTCTTGCCAGTGTGGAGGAGCAGACGGATCTTGGGGTTCAAATCCACAGTTCCCCGAAAGTTGTCACCCAGGTGGATAGGGTTGTTAAAAAGGCGTATGGCGTGTTAGCTTTCATTAATAACGGGATTGAGTTCAAGAGCCGTGAAGTTACGCTCCAGCTATACAAAACCCTGGTTCGGCCGCACCTGGAGTATTGTGTCCAGTTCTGGTCGCCTCATTACAGGAAAGATGTGGAAGCATTGGAACAGGTGCAGAGGAGATTTACCAGGATGCTGCCTGGAATGGAGGGAAGGTCTTACGAGGAAAGGTTGAGAGAGCTAGGGCTTTTCTCTTTACAGCGACAAAGGATGAGAGGTGACTTGTTAGAGGTGTACAAAATGATCAGAGGTATAGATAGAGTGGACAGCCAGAGACTTTTTCCCAGGGTGGAGGTAGCTATTATGAGGGGGCATAGTTTTAAAGTGAGTGGAGGTAGATATAGGGGAGACATCAGAGGTAGGTTCTTTACTCAGAGTGGTCAGGGCATGGAATGCATTGCCGGAGAGGGCAGTGGAGTCAGTCTCACTAAGGGCATATAAGCGGCTATTAGATAGGCATATGGATGATAGTATAAGGTAGGGGTAGAGGTTAGATAGACCTTAGGATTAGGGTAAAAGTTCGGCATACATCGTGGGCCAAAGGGGCTGTACTGTGCTGTACTGTTCTATGTTCTATGTTCTATGTTCTATGTTCTAAGATGAACTTGTAAACTTTTCACTGCACTCACGTGAGTACATGTGACTGTAAACCTGATTCTAATTGTAATTCTGTATTGTGAAAAAAATTGTATACATTATGTTCTATATCTTCATTTATGTCATTAAATATGAATTGTAAATAGTTAAGATCCCACATAATGATCTTACAGTCCCCACTAGTCATAACTCACCAAATCCCACCCAGTTAATAACTAACATTAATTAAAAAAAAACTGTAGGGGCACACTCATGAGGGAAATCAGAAGAGCAAAAAGAGTGTATGAGATGGATCTGGCAGATAATGTTAAAGATAATCCCAAGAAGTTCTCTCACTACATTAAGTGTAAAAGGGTTGCTAGGGAGACAATAGGTTCCCTCAAAGGTCAACCTGGCCATCTATGTGTGGAGCCACATGAGACGGGGGGAGATTTTTAATGAATATTTATCCTTAGCGTTCACTGAGAAGAAAATCATGGATGCTAAGGAAATGAGGGAAACACTTGGGGATGTTTTGGACCACATACACATTACCAGACAGAAGGTGTTTGCAAGCCTTAAAGCACATTAAGGTGGATAAATCCCCTGGACCTAATCAAGTCCATCCTCAGATGTTGTGGGAGGTTAGGGAAGAAATTGCAGAGGCCCTTGCAAAGATTGTTGCCTCATCTTTATCCCTGGTGAAGTTCCAGAAGACAGGAAGGTGGCTGAAGTTGTTCCATTGTTTAAGAAAGGCAGGAAAGACAAGCCAGGGAACTACAGGCCAGTGAGTCTGACAGCCTGGTAGGCAAGTTATTGGACAGGATACTTAGGGTCAGGATCAACCAACATTTGGAGAGTCAAGGTCTGATTAGGGATAGTCAGCATGGATTTGTGTACGGAAATTCATGTCAGGCAAATCTTTCAGAGTTTTTTTGAAGAGGTAACCAACAGCATAGATGATGGTGGGGCAGTGGATGTTGTCTATGTGAAATTTAGTAAGGCCTTTGACAAGGTCCCACACGACAGGCTATGCATGCAGGCTAGATTTGCATGGGATCCAGGGAGAACTAGCTAATTGGGTTCAAAACTGGCTCAATTGTAGGAAGCAGAGGGTGATGGTTGATGGTTGTTTCTTGGACTGGAGGCCTGTGACTGGTGATGCGCCACAGGGGTTGATGCTGGGAACCTTATTGTTTGTTACTTACATAAATGATCTGCATATGAATGTACAAGGCATGTTTAGTGCAGCGGATGATACAAAATTAAGAGGTATAATGGATAGTAAGCGAGGTTATCAAAAATTACAGAGAGATCTTGATCATTTGGGGAAATGGGCTGAGGATTGGCAAATGCAATTCAATACAGTTAACTGCAAAGTGCTGCACTTTGGAAAATCAAATAAGGTAGGGGTTATACAGTAAATGGTAAGATCCTGAGGAGTGTTGTGGAACAGAGGGACCTTGGAGAACATGTACATAGTTCATTGAACGCAGCACTACAGGTGGACAGGGTGGTGAAGAAGGCATTTAGCATGCTGGCCTTCATCAGTTGAGGCATTGAGTATAGGAGTCGAGATGTTATGTTACTGAGGCTGTACGTGGAGAATTGTGTACAGTTTTGGTCACTCTGTTACAGGAAAGATTTAGTTAAACTGGAAAGTGTGCAAGGAAGATTTACGAGGATATTGCCAGGACGAGTAGGCCTGAGTTATAAGGAAGAGGTTGGCCAGGATAGGACTTTATTATCGCTTGAAATGTAGGAGAATGAGGGCTGACTTTATTGAGGTATATAAAATCATGAGGGGCATAGATAAGATGAATGCATATAGTCTTTTTCCCAGGAACGGGGAATTGAAAACTAGAGGGCATAGGTTTAAGATGAGAGGACAGATTTTAAGAAGGGCCTGAAGGGCAATTTCTTCACACAGAGTAGTGTGTTTGTGGAATGGGTTGCCAGAGAAAGTAGTTGAGGCAGGTACAATAGCAACATTTAAAAAACATTTGGATCAGTAAATGGAAGGGAAGGGTTTAGAGGGATATGGACCAAATGCGGGCAATTGGAACTAGCTGAGTGGGCACCATGGTCAGCATGGACCAGTTTGGGCCAAAGGTCCTATTTCCACACTGTATTAGTCTATGGCTCTAATTAGCTGCAATATTTTAGTGCACATGGCTGGAGGCAAGGGTCAGATTGATTAGGCATAAACACATAAACACTTCTAAAAAATTGCTTTGAGGTGGGGGCTCTGATAAAGAGATGAGAACAGGACCTGAACAGCCTGACCTCTGCAGCACCTATGTGAATGAGGCTGTTGGTTTAAGAAGAATGAGGAGGGGCCTCAAAGAATCCTGTAAGATTTGATGACTGGTAAGTCCAGAACTAGGGATCACAGACTAAGGATAAAGTGTAAGCCACTTAGCACTGAGATGAGGAGAAATTTCTTCATCCAGCAAGTCATGAGCTTATGGAATTGTCTGCCACAGAAGGCAGTTGTTGCCTAAGCACTGAATATTTTTAATTAGAGTTAGATATAGTTCTTGGGGCTTAAGGGATCAAAGGGTACAGGAAGAAAATAGGAACATGGATGATCAGCCATGATTGTATTGAATGATAGATGAGGCTCAGAGGGCTAAATGGCCTACCCTTATTTTCTATGTTTCCTTCACAATAATAGGAACTGCATTAAAACACTTCACAGACTGATGGAAGAACGTTTCCTATCACAGCCACATGTGAAAACCATAAGTTTGACCTATCCTAACTCAGCAAGGGTGCTAGCAAAGAAATTCTAAACTAATTGGCACAACAACTGGTATTTCTGCAAGCGTGATGCTGAAGATGACCTGGGCAAAATTGTTCCTTTCCTAGAAATAGCGAAGAAGGTGGCACAAAAGGCAGATAATTAGACAAGTTGGCCTCAGAAAAAGACTCAGTCCCTTCTTGCCTCCTCACTAATTAAGAGTCGAGTGAGAAGATCTATTGGTGACAAACTTGACTCACACTAATTCTGACTCTTAATGGCCACCCTGGGCCTGAATTCACCATTGGCCTAACCAGCTGCCTTCCTGAAAGGTGACAAAAGTCGTTGGCTTCCAGGTAAATCTGACTGTCAGATTTTGGGGTGAGGGTTGGGGCTCAGAGGGCCATCACCCCAGGCAGAAGCCCCTATAACATTTCAGCAGTATTTAAATGTGTACTTGTGATGTCAAGGCATACAAGCTGTGGGCCAAATGCTGAAAAATTGAATTAGAATAGTTAGATGGTTGTTTTTGACTAGCTCAGATGCAATGGACTGAAGTGCCTTTCTCTATGCTTGTGGACCTCTACGATTCTATGAGTTGTTTTACATCAGAAACCAAAAGAACTACAGATGCTGGAAATCAGGAACAAAAACAGAAAATGCTGGAAAAGTTCAGCAGGTCTGGCAGCATTTGTGGAGAGAAATCAGAGTTCACATTTTGTGCCCAATGATCTTCCTCATCACTTAGCAATGATAACAACACATATTTCAGGGTGATTATAGAGATGAGTATGCAGTTGGCAGATTAGGACAGATTACTACAGTCAGCCATGTTGCTTTCTGAGGAAGCCTAGGTAACTTAGGCCCATTCTGCACATGCTCATCTCACAAAGCTCCCTTTTGGCAAATTCAGATAAATTGGATCAAGGGATCAAAGGTATGGTTGCTCAATTGGTTGGCGACACAAAGATAGAGAGGAAAGAAAGCTGCGAAGAGAGCACAAGGAAGATACAAAAGGAGTATTGATAGGTTAAATGAGTGGGCAATAACATGCCAAACGAAACAATGTGGGAAAATGTGAATTTGTCCATTTCAGCACAAAGATTGAAAAAAAAAAAGATTATATACTGACCAGAGATTGCATTGCTCTAAGGTGCATTACTCAAAGGTTAGTATTCAGGTACAGCTAGTAGTCAGGAAAGCTAGCAAAATGTTATTATTTATTAAGGGGATTGAAATAGTTCTTTCAGTTTTTACAATAGGGATGTGATGCTTTAGTTATACAGGGTACCGATGAGATCACACCTGGAGTACTGTGTACAGTATTGATCCCCTTGTTTAAGGAAGAAATTGAATGTGTTGGAAGCATGTTTAAGAAGTTATCCTAACTAGCACCTGAAATTAGGGTGTTATTTTATGAGGAAAGGTTAGACAGGCTAGGTTTGTATTCATTGGAGTTCAAAAAAAAAGGGTAGGATGTGACTTTATTGACATGTATATAATCCTGAGGGGGCTTGACAAGGTTGACTGGAGAGGAAATCACTGTTTGAAAATAAAGGATTTGCTCATTTAAGACAGAGACAGGGAGATACTTTTCTCACAGAGGGTTAAGAGTCATCGGACCTAAGTCTTTGAATATTTTTGAGGCAATGATGAACTCTTGATAAGCATGGTCAAAATCACACAACACCAGGTTATAGTCCCAACAGGTTTATTTGAAGACACAACCTTTCAGAGTCTCACTCCTTCTTCAGATGTCAGTGAGAGAGGTGGCATCAGACACAGAATTTATCAGCAAAAGATCAAAGGGTCATAGAACTGATGCGAATATATTGAACAAACCTAAGGTGGCTGTTAAATATTTAATCAGTTAGAAAGAATTGATAAGCAAATCCCAGAATTTCTTTCAAGTCACCGCTCCAAGATAACTCAAGGTTTTTTTTCAGTATACCACAAGTGACATCTCAGGTCAGACAATGCATTTTAGGTGCAAGGCCTTGTTTAGAATCTGGTTATGTATTAACTTGGAGTCAGACTGGTTTTATTTCCAAAATAGGAATTTATAAAATGCTACATTGATTGTCTACAAATTGTGTCCTTTTTGAACAACAGAATATATTTGCAATTACAAATCTGCAAATGCAAATTTACCCGCAGTGCTGATATGAATAACTGCACTTATAAATAATCTGGTCACTCTCACTGCTGGAGATATTTATCACATCTCTCAGCTGATCCGATGCATGAATTGTAATTTTTGTTCATACATAGCCAGAACCAGCCAGCAAGAAGTAGCCTGAAGTGAAGATTCTAGACTGCAGCTAATTTTTCGAATGTTGAGTTTTAAATAAAAAGTTGGTCACTGGCCATACTTGTGAAAGACGAGTTAAAGGAAATGTCTTGACACTTTCGAAAGATGTTCTCAGCTCATTCAAAAGCCTCCAGACTCAATGGTGATTCTAACAAACACAGTCTATAATCGCTGCCACTATTTTGTTTCTTTGCACTTCCCAGACTTAATATTGCCTTTCTATCCATCTCCCCCTCACCCCACACCCAACTACCACCACAATTTTGGAGGGCTGCTGTTCATCACTCTGCCATTCTCAATACATCTTTTGTCTGTCTTTTGCCTTGTACCAATAACTCATCATTGAATCTCTTTTGCTTTTCAATATGAGAGAGACAGAGAGAGAGAGACAGACAGATACAGACAGAGAGAAAGAGAGAGACAGAGAGAGACAGAGAGAGTGGGAGAGTGAGTGGGAGAGTGAGTGGGAGAGTGAGTGGGAGAGTGAG
>JAHRHZ010000112.1:38170105-38203258 GCA_024137785.1 Ginglymostoma cirratum
TAGGCCCGAAATGTCAAGTTTTCCTGCTCCTATGATGCTGCTTGGCCTGCTGTGTTCATCCAGCCCCACGCCTTGTTATCTCTGAGCTTTTCCAGCAACTTTGTTTTTGTACCTGTTGTAACATATCCATTGCTATCCTGCAATAACCCACATCTTGTTGTTAAGGTAAGTGTCTCTTTTTGGCAAGACTCACTAATATTTCATCCTTTACCACTGTTTAGAGAACTGGTCCTCATGTCCGATATCGAAAGGAGCTTTTCTCGCAACACTTTACTCACATCCTGAGCAGGTAGATCGGTTGGTTCCATAAATGTAGGACAATGGGCAGAACATGCCCAGTTCTGCTCATCCTTTCACCACCCACATCATCAAACCACCACAAATACCACAGACAGGAGGCCCAAGTAATTTTCAAAGTAGGAATCCTCATCATTATACCAGCAGCATACTGTCCAATAATTTTGTGCATAGGCATGAACTTTATGATTTGGACATAGAATTAGTGACTGCTTTGCCGACCCCAGCTTAAATTTAGCTGAAATCAGCGCAAAATAGTGGTGGGCCAGAAAAGGTTGTTTCAGGTGCCAGCGGAGGATGACTAAAAAATTAATAATGAGGGACAAAAGTTGATAGTGAAAGTAAATTAGCAAGAAACACAACACAAAACAGCAAGAGCCTCTATAGGAACAGGCAGCTGAGGTCTCTTGGAGATTCAATTACGTGGAGGAGATTGGGACCCTATTGTGGTTAAACACTCAAGACAGACTGTTGAACTTCTAACTCTTTTTTTCTAGTTTATATTAAGAAATATTTTAATGTTAACTGTCATCTTATCTCTTTAATTTTCTACTTACACTATGATGGTTTGTAAAGTTGAACTTTTTAAAACTTTGTTTCTCTCTTTTACTGCTTTGTACCTAAAGTTTTTGTGCCTCAATATCTTTGTACCTAAGATGCCTCCATGTGTGGCAACAGTTGTCACTGTACTCCTGTACTTCTGTACTTGAGTACCTGTGACAATAAAAGCTAAAATCTAAATCTAATCTAAATCAAAAGGCTGACAATTATTTAAGTAGTGAGAGACCCCAAAAATTGCAGCACAGAAGGACCACTGTGATCAGAAGGACCAGACCTCCTTGACTTTGTAAACCACAAGGGGAAGTTTTCCCTTCAGCAGGCTGACAGAAAATTCCCAGAATTAGCACAAAAGGAAACTTTATTGTGGGTTCTGTTGGACCCAAGCCATAATTATAAGTGAAACTCATGAGATGCTTGGAGGTCAAGCTTTAACATTTTTTTTGTAAAATTACAAAAGTCTGGCTAATAGTTTGTCAATAATTAAAATTTGAAGTTTAGTAATGGGGGGAGATTTTGCTGTAAATTATCATTGATTGCAGCTGGAAGAGTGAAGTTTAATGTTGTGGAATATAGTGCCACTTATATAATCCAAACCTTTTTGCTCCACTCACCCCAGAAACATCACACCTAATTAAGCATAAAAACCATTTTTCTAAGTTAACATAGCAAGTAACCAATAAACTGAATATATATTACAGGGATATGTTGCTGTTCTTAAGGCCTGCTATCTAACCCTTACATAAATTTCTTAATCAACCAATTTTTAGGTTCGGTTTATCATTCTAGAACATGCTAGCATTTGTCATGATAGGAATCATACCATGTTAGAATATTTACGGCATTTACTTATGACGATAAAGTGCGTATCCTTTGGTAATAAGCATTGAAATAATTTGGTTTACTTATATATTTTACTCATCATCATTATTTCACTATAGAACTTTCATTAATGTATGTTTTATTGTTTAATTTCCACTGGTAAATATGAAATGATTGAAATTTTGACTATTTCGTGGCTAGATGTTTTTCAAGCTTTTACTATAGCATATCAAAAATGAGCAAATTATTTAAAAAGCCTTGATAGAAGAATTTGAAACAGAAACAATTTGACGTACAGCACACTTCATTCATACTTTGACTTGCTAAATTGTACAATTCCTGGTGATGACAATTGACAGTCTGATCATAGTCAAGTCCCATTCTATAGTCAGATTATTCGAGCATTAAGCAACAAAAAGACAACTCTGAAGCCACCTTTCCATCAGCATCAAAACTGCAACAGATTGAAGCTATTTTGAATACAAGTATAATCACATTTGTAAAGGCCGTCTTGTGGTGCCATTGGAGTGTCCCTTCACTTGGTCTGAGAGACACAGGTTCAAATCCTGCCTGCTCCCCAGATGTGTTTTAACATCTCTGAATATGTTGATTAGGAAAATAGGATAAATTTTAAAAAAACATATTCTTTAAGGACTTTTTGTAGCACAGTGATAAATTCCCTACCCCTGGACCAGGAGACCTGGGTTCAAGTCCAACCTACTCCACAGCTGTGTAATAACATTTCTTAACAGTTTGATTAGACAAATAGACTATGTTTTTTAAAAAAATCAATTTTTTTGCAAATTATTTCTCATCTTCAATGATTATTAGTTGTTTTCTTTCACTGGAAAATCTGAAGCCTATCAATAGAAACCCATCCAAAAGTCCCACTAAGAAGACCGCAACAGAACAGTCCTGATTTTTTTTTTGAAAGTTTGATTTGTTTTATATAGTTTCATTCCTTTTTCTCATTTCCTGTGGAACTAAAAAGAAGCCACAGCTTGATTGGAAAATCTTCAGATGGCTGACTATATGTGAAATATTTACTTCAGTACGAAAGAAAAGCTAAAGAAAGAGACAGCAATTCAAAGAGAACACTTGCAGAAGCAACTCCAACTGTGGCCCCCAGAGGGTGACCAGATCATAAACCAGAAACTCCACTTGTACAAGTCCAAATGAATGGTATAAACTGCTTTATAAACACCGTGGTCACAATGGCTTAGTTGTGACAGAATGAAAAGAACGGACACCATCAGGAGCTGCAGTGCCCACTCCTGCTATAATGATACCAGCCATTCACACAGGTCCTGGCATATGTCTTTGGTAATGGCCTGCATGGCTACAACAATAACCGTCAAAAGATCTGGGCCATCCAGGTGGGTTCTCTATTTGAGGATTCTGTTATAACTACAGCTAATGTTCATTACAAGTTAAGGTCTGATCTCGATCAATGCTGCTCCTGACTGCCTAACACATCATAGGACTAATGCATCACATCCTGTTGAGATAGGCTACAATTGCCAGATGCAATCTTTAAAGGTGTATGTCATTATGTCATACATCGTCCTTAATTCCACCTAAATGTTTGCCTTTAAAGAATCAAACAAGATGTGTGATAGCAAAAAAGAACATAACCTTTCATCTGCATGTACTTTAACATAGAGCAATACATTTACTAATCTCTGAAACATATTAGAGTCTTGTTTATTCATTCATTCGTAATTATGGTGATTTTGCTCAATGCTCCTTGGGCTGAATCTTGGCCTATCTTCTGTTTGCAATGTTTTTGATTGTGGTTCTGTTCTATTCTGTCTTTGGCGCACTGTCATGTTACTTGGTCTTTGTACCTGATAAGATTTTGTTTTTGTTCATATGTTGACAATTTCTGGTAGATTTCAGGTGTCATCAGTAGGATGTCGTACATGGATTGTCTTTTTTCATTATCAGGTTGGCTAGTTCATTACTCAAATGCCAGTCGTTGGCATCTTTCATCTTCCAATGTTTTTACAAGAAATGCATCACATACACCTAGGAACAGTGACGAGTGGTGACCTGCAAGGATTGTTGGCCAAACATTAATTTTACTTTAGTTCCACAATGCGAAGAAGTGTGCATGTTTGGAATGGGTGTACACTTTTAATTGGAACACTGTCATGCAGCCTATTTGCAAATAACCTATGAAGCAGAGTTAGGTGATCTTAAGTACTGGGTGATGCTGGCTGACCGAGCATTTATTTCCCAGCCCTCATTACCCTTGAGAAATTGATAATGTGTGCCTTCTTGAATCACTAGTCATTGGCAAGTAGGGACACCCACAAAGCTGTTGGGGAGAGCTTTCCAGGATTTAAATCCAGTGGCAGTGAAGGAACGGTTTTAGAGGGGTATTTGCAGATTGTCATGTTGCCATATATCTGCTGCCCTTTTCCTTCCAGGTGGTAGAGGTTGCAGGTTTGGAAGGTGTGCTGCATCACAGCTACCAATGCCTTTCAGTATTTACCATGTGGACGTTAGCAGCATCAAGGGAGAAGGCCTCATCCGTTTGTAGTCAGTAGGCAGTCAATAATGCAGGTTTGGAAAATGCTTTCAAAAGCACCATGGTGAGCTACTGCAGTGAATCTTTTAGATGATACACACTGCTTTGACTGAGAAGCAGTGATGAAAGCAGTGAATGGTGAACGTATTAGATGGGGTATCAATTAAGAGGCCACTTTGTCTTGGATGATATTGATTTCTAGAGTTGTTGGAGCTGTCAACAAGCCTTGCCTTGCATGTTTAATTCTGGGCATTTTCTGACTTAATATGAAGCTACACCACCCATAT
The DNA here is from genome assembly GCA_024137785.1 of Ginglymostoma cirratum. NCBI lineage: Eukaryota > Metazoa > Chordata > Chondrichthyes > Orectolobiformes > Ginglymostomatidae > Ginglymostoma > Ginglymostoma cirratum. The sequence goes on from JAHRHZ010000112.1 coordinate 38,174,603, forward strand.
TGGTTTCTCGGTCTGTTTGCATTGGCTTGTGTGCTAACAGTGGATGAATTACACATTGCCTGTTAATTCTGACTAGCTAACATTATGTCCGTAATCATATCAGTTTTGTAGTTGTTCCTCTTCATGTATCCTTTTGGGTTGGTCCAAGATAACTTTGCCATTTGTTCCCATTGGGATAGACGCCATCACATGTTCAATCATTCTGTCAGTTCTGTTGTTCTGAAGTCACAATTGTGCATCTTGTCTTTGCATATATGTATATATCGATTAATGGTTTCCCTTGGATAGTGCCTAAAGGACATGAATGCAGGCAAGTATTCTAATGTTATAGAGTCATAGAATCATACGGCACACAAACAGACCCTTTGGTCCAAACAATCCATGTCGACCATAATCCCAAACTAAACTAATGCCACCTGACTGCACTTGCCCCATATCCCTTGAAACATTTCTTATTCATGTCCTTATCCAAATGTCTTCTAAACATTGCAACTGTACCTGCATCCATCAATTCTTCTGGAAGTTCATTCCACACATGAACCATTCTCTCTATAAAAAGGTTTCACCTCGTGTCCTTTTTAAATATTCCTCCTTTCACCTTAAAAATATGCCCCCTATTCTTGTAATCCCCCACCATAGGAAAAGAACACCTGCCATTCACCTTGTCTATATCCCTCGTGATTTTAAAAACTTCTCTAAGGTCACCTCTCATCCTTCTATCCTTTAGTGAAAATGGTCCCAGCCTGTCCAGCCTCTCCCTATAACTCAAATCTTCCATTCCCAGCAACATCCTTGTAATGTGTTTCTGAATCCTCCTCAACTTAATAATATCCTTCCTATAACAGGGCATCCAAAACTGGACACAGTATTCCTGAACATATCAACATGACGTCCCAACTCCTACACTCAAAGGTCTGAGCAATGAAGGCAAATTTACTAAATGCCTTCTTAACCACCCTGTCTACATGTGACACAAACTTCAAAGAATTATGTATCTGAACTCCTACGTCTCTAATTGATCTTTGAGTGTAGACCATGTTTTCCCTGGATTCCTAGGCTGATCTCTCATCCCCGCCTCCTTGACACGACACAACCTGTCCATCTTCTCTCCCACCAACCTGCCCCTCCCACCAACCTGCCCCTCCCACCTCACTGACCAATCCCCACCACTCTCTACCTGCACTCACCTATTACCATCCCACCTACCTTCCCCAGCCCCACCCCCAACCCCACCCCTCCTGTCTCCACTTATTTCCCAGCTCTCTTCCCCTCCCCATTTCTGAAGATGTGTCCCGACCTGAAATGTCAACTTTCCTGCTCCTCTGATGTTGCCTGGCCTGCTGTGTTCCTCCAGCTCTACACTGTATTCTCTCTGACTCCAGCGCCTGCAGTTCTTACTATCTCTGACATGTTCAGTGTGTGGAACTGTTCAATGATCATAACAGTTGGCAGGAGTGAGCAAAAATACCTGTCATTTAGAATAACCAGGTGTCAAGCTCGATAAACACAGCAGACCATCCAGATCTACAACTGGTTATCTCAGATTCTCCAGCATCGGCAGTTCCCCCTACCCCTGTCATTTAGAATACTGGACCAAAATAGAACTTTTAACTTTTAACAGAACTTTTAACAGAACATTTAAAACAAAAAGAAAGGCAGCAGGGCAATGCTCTGGAATACACAATCACATGGATAGCTGTCTGGAACCATAGTTCAGTTAAAAATCCTATTCATGCCTCAGCCCTAAAGGAACAATGAACCAGACCTAAGGCAACAACTTCAGACATCTTGGACTCTTCAGAGGTACCAAGACATTCAACATTAATTAATATTCATTCACAGAAATACTGGACAATCCACTTAATCAGAACACATTTACACCTAAGGTTTTGGAGTAGATATGTAGCTCGGGTTGTGGGTGAACCCCAAATACATTCCACTAAGGAGGAAACCCGGAAGTGAGGCAATCCATAGCAAAATACCCCAGAGTTTAAAAACCAGGCAGGAAAACACACTGACGCTTCATCAGAGGCTGCACTGACGATGTTACCAAGCACGGTAACGAAACTTCTGCGGAACAACAAACCAGCTTGGCGAGCCAACCAACCTCAACATTTACACGTACTCTAAACTATCAGGAAGCCAATTCAGCACAAAGGGGACAAAAGAAACACAATGGAGAACTCAGATTTGTGAGGTGATAATGGAGCACACAGTCTGTATAACTGCTAGAGATAGTGGGAACTAGTAGGAACTGCCGATGCTGGAGAATCTGAGAATACACAGTGTGGAACTGGAAGAACACTGCAGGTCAGGCAGCATCAGAGGTGCTGGAAAGCTGACGTTTCGGGACTGGACCCTTCTTCAGAAATGGGGGAGGGGAAGGGGATTCTGAAATAAATAGGGAGAGAGGGGGAGGCGGATGGAAGGTGGATAAAGGAGAAGATAGATGGAGAGGAGACAGACAGGTCAAAGAGGCTGGGGTGGAGCCAGTAAAGGTGAGTGTAGGTGGGGAGGTAGGGAGGGGATAGGTCAGTCCAGGGAGGACAGACAGGTCAAGGGGGCGGGGATGAGGCTAGTAGGTAGGAGGTGGGGGTGGGGGTTGGTCGATGAGGTGGAAGAAACAGATAAGTGGGGGAAAAAAGGGACAGGTCAAGGAGGCGGGGACGAGCTGGCCCTGATCTGGGAGAGAGAGAGAGATCCATCCCTGCAGCTACCAACAGAAGAGCGATCCCAGACAGCTACTGTCCCCGAGAACTATCTGCACAGCTATCTCCCTGAAACCTACCGACACAGGGCTGTCCCATACCAGGGTAACCAACGGCAACCAACCACAACCAGCAGATTTGACGACCGACCACCTCCGCAAACCACCGACACGACTGACAAGGCCTCAGACACATCCTGAGGTGAAACCTGGCTCACAAAACCACCACAGGGTAAGAAAACCCAAGTTCTTAAACCAGACTGAACACAGTCCGAAGTCTTCAGTGAAGCACCGGCTACAGCAAGTGGGAACAGCCAACTGTGTTTCAAAATCGCCTTTACTCCCAGTGGTGAGCCAATTTCCTCAAGATCCAAAGTGTCCAACCTAGCTAGCAGGGAGGGGAAGCTGGGTTGGTGACAGTGCAGGGAACCCCAAGGTCAGGAAGTCTGATTAAAATGTCTTTGTTTGAAACTATTGTTCAGTTTCTCATAGTAATGAGCCTGTGTTAAGCTAATGACTGATAGTGTCAGTTTCATTGTTTTGAATTTGTCTTTTTATCTCTTGTATTTTATTCACCTTTCTGTTATTTCCCCTTTTCTTACTATTGCCTTTTTATTTCTTGTGATCTACTCATCTTTGCATTTAATAAACACAGAGATTATTTGCCCTGAAACACCTGCCTACTTCACATTCCTAAATGAAGTGCAGTATCAGAACCAGGAATCAAGGGGTGATCCAGGCTGCCCGAGAGTTCCAGCAGGGTTACTGATCACACAGACCGGAACTCCCTGCAATTTCGATTGTAACTTTTTGTTTGGTTCAGAAATTTTGAGGCCCAGAAAATTTAACTCAATACATTGATGAAATAAAGTAAATTCAATTGTGAGGTCTGTCAATTTCCAATCGAATCTTTGAAACTTTTTTGTCATATTTCACTTCTTGTAGGATGTTTTAAAATGACCTGGAACTTTTAGTAACTTCTTCCAACATCTTCCGCTCTTGGATGGCAGGTCTGATGTATGAAAGGGATTGGGTCTTATAGGACTACATTCGTCTGAGATGAGAAGAATGTGTGGTGATCTCATGGAAATCAATGAAATTTCAGGTGGTTAACAGTGAGGAGGAAAGTTGTAGACTACAAGAGGATATAAGCGGATTGGACACATAAGCAGATCAGCGACAGATGGAATTTAATGCTGATGGGTGTGAGATGATACACTTTTAAAATTGTAAGAGCGTACTCAATAAATGGCAGGTCACTAGGAAGCTCAGAGGAACAGTGGGATGTCAGAGAGCTTGCCCACAAATCCCTGAAAGCAGCAGGTCAGGTAAACAAGGTAGTTAAGAAGGCATACAGGGCAGCCACCTTTATCAGTCATGGTACAGATTATAAGAGCAGAGAAGGAAATTTCGAGCTGTTCAGAACTTTGTTCAGACCGCATCTGGAGTACTATGTACAGTTCTGGTCACCGTGTGAAAAGAAGGAAGTGATTGCACTGGATGGGGTACAGAAGAAATTCACCAGGATGTTGCCTGGGATGGAAAGCTTTTAGTGTGATGAGAAGCTGGATGAGATCAGATTGTTTTCTTTGGAACAGAAGGCTGAAAGGAGACCTGACTGAGGTGTATAAAATTATGAAGTGCATGGACAGGGTTGATAGACAACAGACGTTTCCAAAGGTCAATAACAAGGGGTCATAATTTTAAGGTGAAAGGGCAGATATTTAAAAAGGACTTGAGGAATTCTTTTTTACCCATAAGGTAACGGGAAACTGGAGTACACTACCTGGGAGGATAGTTGATGCTGAAAAGCTCAAAACATTCAAAAAACTACTTGGATGAGCACTTGAAATGTCATAACATTCAAAGCTATGGGCTAAGTGCTGGAAACGGGGACTGATGTAGATTTAGAGTAATTTTTGTCTGTGCAGATTCGATGGCCAAACAGCCTCTCTTGTACTGTGCGATTGTATGATTTTGTGTTTCTAATTAGAAAGGATGAAGAAAGGAAAGATGTTCCCAATGACTGGGGTCATAGTTTAGGTAAGCCATTTCAGACTGAGATAAGGAGAACTTTTCACCCAGAGAGTGGTAAGCTTTTTGTAATTCTCTGCCACACAAGGTGGTTGAGGCCAAAGCATTGATTAACTGTTTTTAAGGAGTTAGATATAGTTTTTTGTCTTAACCGGATCAAAGGGTATGGGGAGAAAACAGGAACAGAATACTGAATGGAGTGATCAGCCATGATCATATTGAATGATGGAGCAAGTTCAAAGGAGTGAATAGACTCCTCCATCGTTCACTATATCTTCCATGTTTCTATCTTTTCTCAGTTAAATTACCTCTGAACCATAGTTCTGCATCTTTAGTAACAGTGCCATAACTAATTGTAGGTTATAGATTGATTACAATGGTAGTGCTGTTGAGATCTCTTCTTCTTTGTCTGGTTTCAGCTCTTAAGCTCCGCCCATAAACATAAGAGCAAGAGTAGGCCATTCATCCAATTTCAGAAACAAATTCTGTAGGCCTGGTTCTCAGCACGGCATGTATAAATAGACCCCGTTATACAGACTGCTGCTGAAAAACAGAACCCAAAGTGACAAAGACCCACCACACCAGAGGATCATATAAATTCGGAATAGAGCAGAACATCAGTGCTTCTATTGGAGGTGGCACTGAGGATATTGCCTCGAATGGTAATGAAACATCTGCACACCACAAAACAATTGGCTCGGTGAGCTCATGAACAACCGTAATATACACCCCCTTTAAAATTATCACATCAAAGAGTACTTAATCATTCTCAGTTTTATTGGAACAATATTGAAGGGCTTTGAGCTTTTCTTCAATAGACCAAGAGCTGGAGGAACTTCTGCAGTCATTTGTATGGGGTTGCATAAATGTGCGCATGAAATGGGTTTGACATTCAAGATAATCTGCATTTTAAAACATATTAGTTACTCATGTTGCTTTAGCTAATTGCTTCTGGTCTTCAGTTTTTGATTTCTTATTTGGAACCATCTTTCCTACTCCATTGATCCTTTGCACTATAAACTCTAAATTTCCTGTGGGGAAGATGCCCCAAAGTAGTTGGTTGAAGAAGAGATAAAAGGTACTGCAGATGCTGGAGAATCCGAGATAACACGGTGTGGGGCTGGATGAACACAGCAGGCCAAGCAGCATCATAGGAGCAGGAAAGCTTGACGTTTCGGGCCTAGACCCTTCATCAGAAATGGGGGAGGGGAAGAGGGTTCTGAAATAAATAGGGAGAGAGGGGGAGGCGGATAGAGGATGGATAGAGGAGAGGATAGGTAGAGAGGAGAATTATGTGGCTCATCCGTAATCCTTGAACAATGCCTCCAGAACAGAATCTCACACCCTACAATTTGGTTGACTGCTCCTACTATCTACTCAACATGGTATTGTCAACAAATGCTACACTTTACCAAAGCATTCACCTTTGACGATTGATTTTTTTTTAAAGAAAGGGGTACAATAACCAAATCTTCATCCTCAAATGTTTATCTGCAAAAATGGACTTGCCATTTAAATAGCAGTAGCCTGTTACACGACTGCAGCTGAACCGAATACCCCAAACCCAGATGTGTAAGATTTAGATAACCAGCAAATTAAACACTGGGAGCTCACAAACAATGCATAATTATGCTTGACCTTTGATACTGCATCATAATCAGGTGTATGCTGTTTGGATTAACACAAAGCCTGCACCATAAAATGCACCAAGAGCTTGGAATTAGCAAATGTAACACCGCACTTCAAGAAAGAAAGGAGAATGAAAATATTGAACTACAGGCCTGGCATCAGTCATGGCAAAAATGCTGGAATCTGTTGTTAAGGAAGTGTTAACAATACATTTGGTAAATTAGAGTCAATGTAGTTTTAAGATAAATAAATTGTATTGATAACTATATCAGAATTCTTTTTGTGGACCTAACTAAAAAATGTGAAGGTACAGTTGCCATAGTCCTACCAGTCTATAGGGCAGCTCTCTCTTTGGGAGAGATTACTGGTGATGAGTTTAGTCTGAGGGTCACTACACCTCAGGTGAAGGGGGAGGTGGAGAGTCTCTTGTGGTAACCTCAGCCACAGTAGGACCATGCTTTTGGAATCACACTGCATCACAAACCAACCACCTAGCTATTTGTTAATGATACAAAGCCGGGTGAGAATTTAAGATTTGAAGAGGACACACAAAGGTTGATAAGTGATAGAAATGCAAAATACTTTGAATTCTGGGAGACTGAAATTAAAAACAGAAAGTGCTGAAAAAAAACTCAACAAGTCTGACGGCATCTATGAGGAAAGAAATAAGATTAATGTTTTGTGTCCAGTATGAGTCCTCTTTGGAACGCAATTCATCGGACTTAACGTTAAATCTTCATAATAATATATTACCCCCAACTCATCACAGAAGCTGCCAGACTGACTAGGATTTTTTCCAGCAATTTTATTTGCAAAGAGATATAGGCAGGTAAGATGGGAGTGGGTAACATAAGGGCAAATGGATTATGATTTGGGGAGCTGTGGGAACATTCAGTTTTGTTGTACGAATGGAAGATCAAGACATATTTAGCATTTATGAAACTTGTAAATATGATTTTCAGAGAGTCTTAAATCTACTTTCACAAGGAATACATAGTATTAAGAAGACAAGTTACATATGGACCTTATTGTAAGTGTTGTGTTAAGTCTCATAGTGAGTATAAGGCAGTGTACCTTTAAGACACACACTTGTGGTATTATTATTGCATCATGACATGTGACCTGAGGATATAAAAATCGTACTTTCGACTCAAATCACTTGAAGCATGAGACACTGGTAGAAAAATGTTGCTCTTTTGTAACCCACTAGTTTAATGTTAGTCCAGACACTTGGAGCATCTGCAAGCCCATGGCTTAAGAAAGGACTGTAATATTTGACTTTTTAACATATTTATCTATCTTTCTACTAATGTAACTAAGATTTTGTACCTAGGTCCTTTGTACCTAAGATGGCACATGGGTGGCAACATTGTACACTTTTCACTGTACCCTTGTACCCCTTACTTGAGTACATGTGGCAATAAAACCTAAATCTGAATCTAACACTGAATGCGCCTGGACACTGTCATGTACACACGTAATATTGTTATGGATTAGACCAAACCCTTTCAAAATATGTTACGAAGATAGTCTAGACTCTAACTTTTTCTTATTTTAAAGGTAAGTGTAAAGTGTTGTGTTGAGATTGCATTCCGATTGGTCAAGCTACCAGGCTTGAAAGAAAACACACTTCATTCAAACACTATAATTAAACTACAGACAAAATTAAAATGATTAAAAAATTGACCAGCCATAACTCTATCAAAAGGGTGGACGCTGGGAAGTTGTTTCCGTTAGGTGGGGATACTAGGACCCGTTGGCACAGCCTTAGACTTAGAGGGGGTCAATTTAGAATGGAAATGAGGAGACATTTCTTCAGCCAGAGAGTGGTGGGCCTGTGGAATTCATTGTCACGGACCGCAGTGGAGGCCGGGACGTTGAATGTCTTCAAGGCAGAGATTGATAAATTCTTGATCTCGCAAGGAATCAAGGGCTACGGGGAGAGTTCGGTTAAGTGGAGTTGAAATGCCCATCAGCCATGATTAAATGGCGGAGTGGGCTCAATGGGCTGAATGGCCTTACTTCCACTCCTATGTCTTATGGTCTTATGGTCTTAAAATACTTTACAAAATAACATAAATAACTACTACCAATTAACTGTTTCAATGTAGTAACATCACATAAACACACACTTGGCAAAGGCAAATTCAGTAAAATAGATTGTCTCACGTGCAATTCTAGCAGCAGGAAGAGAAACCCCAGTTTTTAGCTGTATAAGAGAGAGGAATAAGAGCTTCCAGATCTAGCTTCAAGGTGCCAGCAACTGCAGGAAGCTAAAACTAAAATCTCGGTTTTGTGGAAGCTTGACCCCCACCCATTCAGGCTGCTTCTATTGTTCCAACCTTAAAAGAAAAGCTCAAGGCCTCATAAGCAGCTTACTTTATTGGTTTTGGAGCAGACTGCCTCTCACTCTGCCTCAACCTTTCTTCATAATAGAAAATCAGAACAAAATATACTTCTTAGAGCCATGCTATGATCACAATGTTCAGCTGTCATAATTATCTATTGGATTTTTCAATATCATGATATTTATGCCCAGTTTCTTATGTCACAAGGCGTACCAATTAAAAAGTTTGGGAAGGATATCTTGAGCAAGGAAAGAGCCATATCATTGACACATTACTTAAGGAATAGACACCAGTAAGACGTCGTAGTTTCAGACCAACAAGAATTACATGTTTTAGGTGCAGTTAACACTATTGCTGCAGTCAGCAAAGTACAGAAAACCAGCAAAGTCTGGAATAAATGTGACTTCTGGCACTTACTTGTTGAATGTCCATCTTCTACTGATATTTGTAAAGCACATGGCACCAAGCAACAATGGACATGCATGTGCAAGAAATCTGGTTCCAAAAACCAGAGCCAGAAAAAAGACTGTACAAACCCACAACACTGGCAGCAGGGAAAGTGTTAAGTACCTGCACAGACACAAACACATCAACGAGAGTCAGAGTCAACTTAGTAAAAAGCAGATGTTGGAATATGACCAAACTTTCTATATCGTCAACGTCATGTACCATGTCAATGGTAGAAGGTGATTGGCAGCTTTTCCAACCATTAATAACAGATGTTCTGAATATGCAAGGCAGCACACACTAAAATCTAAAATCGACATGGGAGCTAGGAGCTGTACAGTCTATTCATGCTCCTACTTATTATGTTAATTAAAAAATATCACAGGAAACCAGCACTCAAGATGTTTTCTCAACACACCCTGTTCAAACTAGGTTATGTGGTCATTTACCTGCAATTCCTTAAATTCACCTCTTCAACTTCTAACAGGGAGGTTTTCCTCAAATCCATTTGATGTATGGCTCACTTTGCACAAAATATAGCGTATACTGATATGAATTACTGTTGCATTCCTTGCCCCGACCCTTCGTGTTCTCAGACTCTACATGCATCATTGGTTAAACCAAGGGACCTTTCTACAGTCAGTTTACAATAAGGTTTATAACGTTGTTCTTCTGTGCTGTAAATTACATCAGGCAGGCAGCCACCCATATTCATGTTTAAATGTCAGCTGTGACACAGTTCACTTCATCATGCATTATTCATTGAGCAGGGTAGAGAATGAACTGCATCACAGTCTTTTCAAGAACTCTAATCTTGCTATAACTGTGGAAAAGTTGAATAATCATTTAACAAAAGCCTTTTGTTGGAGACTGGACAAAGCTGATGGTTTTTCTCATGCTGCTTTCCAAGACTGGCATTGTCTATGTCCTCTGGTTACCTTCTCTCTTCATCTTCTAGTTACTTAACCTGCTAGTGGAAATTATCTTCCTTCCTTTATCAAAACCACTCAAAATTTTGAATAATACTATGAAATCTTTTCTTAACCCTCTTCCATTTCCAAAGAGCAATCTCAGTACCTTTAATCTCTCCAGACCACTAAAGCCTCTTGTGGTATGCTCCCCGTGATTATTCTGTTAAATCTTTTTGGTATCTTCTCTCAAATTCAAATTGATACATATCCCAACAACAACAAAGAGCAATCTCTCAAAAAAACACATGGAGATGTTAAAAAGAATGAAGTCAATGGCAGGAAACAATGCATCGACAGGATATTTTTCATCCTCCCTGGAACTCCAGCCCCAAAATCAATACCATGTCAGCTCCGATGAAGAGTCATCCAGACTCGAAACATTAGCTTGCTTTCTCTCCACGGATGCTGCCTTACCTGTTGTGATTTCCAGCATCTTTTGTTCTCAATACCACAGACCATTTGCATGGCTCTCAAGCACCACAAACACAAGCTAATACCCCAGGTTTAATTTGGAAAAACAAACATTTCCTTTTAACAAAAAGTAATGGGAGGACTTTTTATGTTACCACCAAACAGAAATGGCAGTAAAATATTCACCACTTATTGTAAAAACTGTGTAAATGTAGCTTCCTTCGAATTTTTTTTAACTCTAAATTTTTTTTTTTGAAATGGCAGCAGATTTTTCATTTTGTATAGGAAACCCAGGACAAATTTTACAATTTGTAGCAGTTATATTGGCAGGAATCAAGCCAGAGGAAGCAACTAAAGTGGAGCAGTAGGCTAGTTCATTCCTTTCTCATACCATTCTGACTGTAACGAGCTGAAGCGGATTCAAATTCCAATGATTCACTGAATACATAGAGAGTTGATAGCATAGCAATAATGTCACTAGACAAACAAAACTGAAATGATATAAATGAATGTTCTGTGGGCATGGGTTCAAATCTCACCAAAACAGATGGTGAGAATTGAATTCAGTAAATAAATATGAAATTGCCTACAATCTGCTACAAATTTAAAAGGACTCAGGCAGTGGAAATGTCAATGGCACACCTGGCCCAAAGGCTTTGCAAAGGCTCCCCTCCTAATGGTTGGTGTCGTGTCACAAAACTGGGGGAACTCTCAACAGCACAGTCACACCCAGAGAAACATAGTTGACAGGTAATGTCCAGGATATCACTTACTTGATCCTTAGGTATATCCTGTGCCCGTGGAAGGACAGATCACCCCAGGTAGTGGCACCGAGGTATAAAATTGGCAGGGCCGCTGGAGTCCTTAACATTGACTCCAGAACCATGGTCTTTCAAAATGTCTTGCTACTGTGGGTGTTAAAGAAAGAGTAGATGTCTTCAGGCTTGCTTCTAACATGGTTTGGCCATAAGAACAAGTAGCCTCAGTTGCTTCACACTTGTTGTCACTATGAGAGAGAGATGGTAGCATATTGGGGTTGTGGTAACAACACTGGATGAGTAATCCAGAACCCGAGGCTAATGTTCTGAGTCACGTGGATTCAAATCTCACATTGTGTCTATTACAGTAATTGATCTCATTTTATCGGGTGTTCTCCCCACCTCTGCATCCATGCTGACAGCACCCCAGCCCCACACAGCTTGCTTCTACCTCCTTCCAAAAATCCACAAACTGGACTGTCCAGGCAGACCTATTATTTCAGCCTGCTCCTGCCCCATAGAACTCATCTCTTCCTACCTTGACTCAGTCTTCTCTCCCCTGGTCCAATCCCTGCCCACTTATATCCATGATTCCTCTGACACTTTATGCCAGTTTCAAAGCTTCCAGTTTACAGGTTCCAGTCACCTCCTCTTTACCATGGATGTACAATCCCTTTACACATTCATTCCCCACCAAGAGGGTCTTTGGGCTCTGCGCTTCTTCCTGGAGCAAAGACCTGAACCATCCTGACCCACCACCACCCTCCTCCGCTTGGCCGAGCTCGTCCTCACCCTCAACAATTTCTCTTTTAACTTCTCTCATTTTCTTCAGGTCAGAGGGATGGCCATGGGTACTTGCATGGGCCCCAGTTATGCCTGTCTCCTCATGGGGTACGTGGAACATTCTTTGTTCCAGTCCTATTTTGCCCCCATTCACAACTCTTTCTCTGATATATTGGTGATATCATTGGTGCTGTTTCCATCTCTCATCCGGAATTGGAAAAGTTCGATTTAGCTTCCAATTTCCACCCTGCCCTCACTTTCACCTGGTCTATCTCTGATTCCTCCCTTCCCTACCTCAACATCTCTGTTTCCATTTCTGCAGATAGACTGGCCCCTCATATCCACTAATATCCCAACCCACTGACTCCCACAGCCACCTGGACTGTACATCCTTGCACCATGCTTCCTGTAAAGACTCCATCCCATTCTCTCTGTTCCTCCGTCCCCGGTGCGTATGTTCAGATGAGGCCAACTTCGACAAGGGAGCCTCTGAAATGTCCACCTTCTTCCTCAACCGAGGATTCCACACCTCAGTTGTTGACATGGGCTTCAACTGTGTCCCAGACCCATGTCCCGCACTTCTGCCCTCACTCTTCTCTTCCCTCCTGCAACAGCGATAAGGTTCCCCTTGTCCTACCTACCATCCCACCAGCATCTACATCCAGAAGATTATCAGACGTCATCTCCATCACCTCCAATGAGATGCCACCATCAGACACATATTCCCCTCCCCTCCCTTGTCCACCTTCCCCAGGGACTGTTCAATTGCACTTCCCAGAATCTAGTCTACTGCACTCGCAATGTGGTCTCACATTGACCACATTGTCCTCCTGTAGAGGAGACCACAATGTGGTCTCCTCTACAGTGGGGAGACAAACGTAACCTGGGTGACCGCTTTGCAGAACATCTACGTTCTGCTTGCAAAAAAAACTCTGAGCTTCCAGTTGTCTGCCACTTTAACACACCACCCTGTTCCCTGGCCAACATCCATGTCTCTGCCTTGCTGCAGTATTCCAGCGAAACTCAATGCAAGCTGGAAGAACAACACCTCACTTTCCACTTGGGGACGCTGCAGCCCTCTGGATTCAATATCGAGTTCAATAATCTTAGGGCCAAATACTCTCATGTCCTAGCCCCCTACCCCACACACATTTTTATCACATAGCCTGCCATTACACACTACCTATTGTTAGTCACTAACAGTCCCCATTAACAGCTATTCATCCTTCCAGCCAGATCATTATATCAACTCCTTTGTCTACCCAACTCTCTTCTCTCTCTTTCGGCTCTATCCTATTGTTTATTCTCTATCCCATTCCCCTCCCTATTATCTGCATATAAACCAATGTTTTCCGAGCTACCATCAGTTCTGAGGAAGGGTCACTGGACCCAAAACGTTAACTTTGATTTTTCCTTCACAAATGCTGCCAGACCTGCTGAACTTCCAGCAACTTCTATTGTTTTATGGTTTTCCTGTGGAATCAGCTAAGAAAATACATTTAAAAAACACATAATTCGCCATGAATGAAAGGAGTAAATCTAACTGGGATTCCTGGAGCTTGTCAACCACAAACCAATGCATTTAAAATAATTTGTCTTGTTATAGTCTAAAATCACCTGTAGTGATTTATTCACACAATATTATTGTAACCTTTGCATCATTATAATTCTCCTTTCTCTAAACATCGTTCCCCATTTCACTGCCTGCACCTTTGTAAAGGCCATTTTTCAAAGCAGTGGGGCTGAAAATTTGATTAGAACAGTTAGTAGACAATGGGATAATTGTACATCGTGTATGATGTCTGGGCCTGCTCCCATATCAACACAACACACAGTGTGGGCTGCATGGGTTGAATACGGCCAAAAGTAATACTTTATTTGGACTTCAAGTCGAGCGTGGTACCAATGCTAAAAACTGAATATTGGGCCATTATGTGAGTGCAAGAGGCTGAATTTTACAGAATACAACATGACTAATTTACACTATTGCTCCCTCCCTAGTATAAAAGTACAGACGATCCCTTGAGGTAAGATTTCAGATGGGAGGAACATCCTGCTCCCAAAGGCTTTATCAGCTCCAGCAGTGCCAGAATCTCCATCTGGTGGATGGATTTTGAAGGTCAAGTTGGCGACAACAAAGCAGGCTGCAACACTTTTGGAGGGGGAAAATGTGTCCCCAGTCCTCCGGCTCTTTACAAGAAGTAATAAAAAGCCTCTGACTCTCACCGACCTGTCCTAATCAGCCTTATTGGGTAGAATAATATTCGGGCCAATTGGCTTAATTGTTAACAATCTCAATTGCTTGTTAATTTTATTTCATAAATAGCTGACAGGCTGTTAATTTTGAACCACACAAGCCTACAATTTTAAGGAGACTGGGTTGGTGGTACACGGGAAGACAATATTTTACATGCCCTATCTGTTGAAAGTACACTTTATAGGGGGCCCTAAGAAACCAGGACAAGAGGTACTATCAGGACCTGGCCAAATGGCCTTTCAAGCCTGCTCCACCATTCGTTATAATGTCATACTGATCCTTGGGCTTCAGCTCCACTTTCTTGCCTGGTCCCCATAAGCCTTGATTCACACACAGAGAGATACTGAAAATTTGTCCAACCCAGTGTTAAATGTATTCAACAACGAAGCAGCCACAACTCCTTGGCACAGAGAATTTTGAAGATTTGCAGTTCTTCAAGCAACGTAACGTTTCTGGGGAAAGGCGATAATTGCTGGCCAGCTAGGGAAGCTCACATCCCACAAATGAATAAAGAAGTCTCAAATGATCAGTCCGTCTCACTGACAACGTGCCCCATGTTTTAGATTTCCGTGAAATAATCTTTCAGCATCAAGTCCATCAATCCACCTCAGACCTCATATGCTTCAATGGGATTACCTGTTATTTTGCTAAAAGTCAGTGTAAATAGGCCCGCTGTACTCAGCTTGTCAGCCTGGATGCCCTATTGTCAGCAACCAATCTATTATGCCTTCAATGTAACAACGGCATAGCAAGTACATCTTTCCTTATATGTCGAGACAAAAACTGCATGAGAGCAGAATGAGGAAAAATATTTAACTCTCACATTAGTCAAGTTTGAATGTTGAGTAAACAAAACTTTCAAACATTAGAAATTGGTTCATCATTAGCCAATGCTAGTTATCTGATTACTGAATCAATGCATAGAATTGCCAACACTGTTCAATTGGGACCAGATACAAATTAATCAACTTCTGAGGCAACAAAGTAATCGTGAAACTGACATAGTTGTTTAACGCAGTACACAATACTGTTAATGAGGCATGATCATGAGTTATTGGATGACAATACATATAGATGGAAAAATCAGATCATGCATAAATATTGTTGAAGTTTATTTTCAAATTCTTTTACATTTTGGTGTTTTTGCCATTTGGTGTTTGAAATTACCCACTGTATCAAACTTTAGAAGTTTTCATTTAAAATAGTAATTCTCAGTTAAAAATTACAGCAAGAGAGAAGATGGCCTGCCAAATATTGTAAACTAATACCAAGTATTACCAATATTATTGGCGTTGAGACCAGTATTATTGGTGCCATGACCCATGTTACAGCTTCCAAGACCAGTATCACCTACTGGTCTCAATTCCCAGTGTACATTGGTCTTTCACTGATCCTGTAGCACTCGTTTTTCCCTCTGGGAGAAAGTTTTCAGTTTTAATTTTTTTATTGAGTTTGATTTTTTTTATCTGTCCATGCTTTCTTTATAACTGTAGGCAAAATAGCATCACTTGGGAACTAATTAGAATAATTTAACTGCAGACTACAGTAAACCATGCAACACATTCATTTTCTTCCATTTCCATTTGAAGCTCATTTGCATCAGGATTGTAATTTAGATCAAAATAATTTCAGACGAGTTGTTTCTACCAACTACTTAGAGTAAACAAGTAAAACCGTGCACCCTTTAAGTATGAGAAAATATTATTACACACTTCAACCTTTAAGAAAGTTAGCTTATGGTCAGTCCACAAAAGAAAACGGCCGTGAAGTTCAAACAATAGCAGAAAGCTGCACAGGTAAAACATGTCATGCATAAAGATTCTGTCTTGAGGTCCACTCGAAATTAGAGCTCAAGCCTTATTTAAATCAAAGCAGTAAACTGCAGGTATCAATTGTCATAATTAGGGCCTGAGGAGTTATACATAGTTCCAATGTGAAGTAGAATCTGGGGAAGGAAACTGCTAAGTTTGGGCAAATAGCCACCTCAAAAGAGACAAAATAATTTGGAACATAGACAGGAGTAGGCCATTCAGCCCTTGATCCTTGTCCTAATTCACTGAGATCATGGCTGATCTGTTGCCTAATTTCACAAATTTGCCTTGGGCCCATATTTCTTCATACCTTTGCTTAACAAAAGCATATCAGATTTAAAATTAACAGTTGAGCCAGTATCCGCTGCCATTGTAGCAGACACTTCTATCACTTAAAACTTACATTTTTATTGGTGATCTCCAAATATCGTTGAAAGGGATATAAATCGACTGGCTCAACAGGAAAAGTCATACACAGTGCAAAATCATTCTAATTAATAAGCAATGTCACTGTACGTCGTAAACCTTTCTCTCCCCCCAACTTTTCTTCACTTTTAGTCAAAATGCCATGATCAATCTTCCATTAAATAGTTGTACCTTGTCACTCCTAGGCTGCTCATACAGTACTGGGCATTTGTCTGCATTGTCACCTTGTCAGTCCCTGCACTTCTGTGGAGATAGTGACCTAAAATGTACCCTCCCCACTCCAATAATCATTGGCCATGCCAAAATAAACCTGACAGTGTTCAATCTCTGCCTCCAGCATTTTCATTCTAACTGCTTCGAGTATGTGTTCCATTAATATTAATTCATAATTACGTAATTTTGAAAAAAAAGTTTTAAAACTTTGTGACACAATTTTACCACCATTCTATTTATCACTCACTTGATTTATAAGAAAGTAATTTTGAAAAGCAGACAATATCATGACTGACATATTCCTTCCATGGGATTCATTCAAATCTAGCGCACCTAAATATTATTTGTTTATGCCATTTCCCTTGCCAGTAAATCTTAGAAGTCATAAACCCAAATACAGAAAAAAATATGAATCATTACTAGAAAGGGGAGGCAGCAGTAATTGAAAATGAAAACTTGAACAGCAAAAGCTATCACTGATGCTAGAGAATATGTGCGCAGAATCCTTTCAGGGTTAATGGAAGATATACAAGAACATAATAAAATAGATTCTATGTTTATTATTGTACTTTCCACGTTGCAGTAGGTTGATGTCAATAGAACAGATGGGCAACAAATTGTCCTCATCTTCTCTTAGATTTTGCTGCTATGGTTATTTGCCTCCTGTGGGATATTAAAGGGGTGATATTTTTTCCTGGAAGACTTTAATGCTCTGTAAATGGTGACGTGGCTGTAATTGGCTTCATGCTTTCCCCAATTTGCAACACTACAATTTTTAAAGCACAGCATCCTAACTGAGTCCCCCTAGTAAAATTTCACAGCGATAAAGCCATGTCATTCAGTTAAAATTTAGTTGTTATGATGTGAATCCACTGTCTTCATATATTATTGTATTAAAACAAATCAAATACTGGTAAAATATAACAGCAGAAGCAATTCGCAGTGAAAGACAAAGATAAAAAATTGAGTTGAGAAGGAAGCAGAAGTCATTGTGCAGAATCTGAATTATTGCTTTTGTCAAAAAGTTCAGACAAGATTAAGGCACTTGTTTTGATTGCCTTCAGTTGTAACAACTTCAGATTGTGGAAATCATGCATTGAATATGGTTTGTTATGATTATGATAAGGACTATTGATATTCAACTTCCATCATCTGATTTTTAACATCTTTTAAAGTGATTTTTGAAAGAAAACAAACCCTGACTTGAAATGGCTGCTGTGATCACCTGACCACAGATTGAGGCAAGCTTTGTGAATTGAGTGCAAGATGTACAAAACCTGGCTGCACTAAAATTGTCATTTCATTCAAAGACAGTGAAGGCAGACAAGTAGATCAGTGTCAAGAAATTTGCATCCTGTTTAATTCACATATGCATGATAATTTCACATATTGGGAAGTGAAAGTCTAACCTGCAAGTTAACTAGCTCAGAATGACAAGGAGTAGGCTTGGAAATGTATAACTGGACTTATATCATCATCAGTTGCTTTGAGCAGCAGAGAGAAAAAGAAAGATGAATTGCTAACAGTAAGAAGCCGGAGGCCTCTCAATCCCTGTCTCTCTGAACCTGGATATCAGTACAAATCATTCAACAAGAACTTAAGACCTACCAATGTCGTCTCAAATGCAGAATATGAGACAGAAATTAAAGAACTGGCCTCATGATTCAAATCTAATACCTCAAAATTCTTTTTTCAAGCTGCATCGCCTTTTCATGGAATATAAAATCCCTACAGTCCACACGAATCATCGAAAGAACATCCCACCCCCCTACCCTATCCCTATAGATAAACATTTCCCATGACTAATCCACCTAGCCTGCACATCCCTGGACACTGTAGGCAATTGAGCATGGCCAATCCACCTAACCTGCACGTCTTTGGACTTTGGGAGGAAACTAGAGCACCCAGAGGAAACGCACACAACCCGGGGAGTATATTGCAAACTCCATACAGTCACCCGAAGGTGGAATTGAACTTGAGACCCTTACACTGAGTGCTAACCACTGTGCTGCCCAGCAGTAGTGTAAAATTCATGATAGTGAATCAACACCTGGATTTATGTTGCATAGAATAGTGTTGCCTGTTCTTCTTGACTGTAGCAGAAACTTTCTCCCTATTAAACTTTTTACCTGTGTGTGTGCGTGTATGTGCGTGTGCGTGTGTGTGTGTGTGAATGTGTGTTTAATGCCACATTCTTCTTATTCTTCTGAGGTCAGTAAGCAATGAGATTCCTCTAGCTCAGAGTAAAGAAAACCTTTTAATTTGGCTCGATCATCTTGATGTAGTTAATCACATTTTAATTGAATTGTGATTGATATGTGCTAAAAAATAAATACAAATATTTGTCATGACAGAACAAAAGTGGTTAAAAGGTGGGGGGGAGGGGTGGAGGGGAACCAACAGCCTTTCTTAATTGCTTGTAACAAGTTCCAAAAAATACCATCAAAATATTTAAAACATTGGACTATGGCAATTTTTTAACACAACAGGAAATACAAGAACTAATTCAAAAGCTTGGTAAGAAAAGGTCTAAAGACCCAACTATTCAGTTGTTCTCCAATAGAAGATAAATTCAGTAGCATAAATTTCATGTGTGAAGTACATTACCTTTCTGTTATATATGGCCTGGTAAATGTACTATTTATTCATATAACATCCAAATCCCCAGGAAGGCCAATACTGGAAGCTTATTGAGAGGCTAATTTTGAGAGGCTTCCAATTGCTCACCTTTAATTGCTTTTGAGAACGTAGTAGTGTATGTATGCCCATAGGCTAGTGCAGAGATGGTTCCAGGATTTTGATTCATCAACAATGAAATAACACCTTGTAGCTCCAAGTGGATGACCTGTTATTGGAAAGGAAACTTGTAGGAGGTGATATTCCAATGTGCCCAATGTCTTTGTTCTTCTGTTTTGTAAAGATAGCAGATTTGGAAAATGCTTTTGAAGGAACGTGGCAAGTTGCTGTAAAGCAACATGTGGATAGTACACGCTTCTGTCACTGTTGTTAGTTAGAGTGAGTGTAGGTTCCCCAATAAATATGAAAGAATCCATTTGCACTTGAATTGTGATGCCATCTTTGGTTACTTTACATTAGTCTGCAAAATGTATACCACAGAGAGTCAGTTCTTATTGAGACACATGTCCTGAAGTTTATTTACAACACTATTTATAACACTGTATTATACAGACTCACATGCATCATCTGGGTTTTATGTTTAATAATGTTATTGAACATTACACACACTTTGTGGCTGACTACACTGACTCCATTAGGTATAGAAAGTGTCTGACAGTGTGTACCTTTTTACCATAATGCTACATCTCCTCATAATGTGTAACTGTCTTAAAATTATAATGTGCCTGTGTAGTGCAGAATTTGTGCCATAACACAACAACCTGCATGAATGAATTGATAGTCATACAATATCAGTAAGGGAAGCAATAGCCTACTGGTATTATCACTAGTATGTCAATCCAGAGACCCAGGTAATGTTCCTGGGTTCAAATATACTGCCACTACATGTGGTGGAATTTGAATTCAACAAGAAATCTGGAATTAAGAATCTATTGGTGACCATGACTCAATTGTTAGGAAAAGCCCATCTTAGTTACTACTGCCCTTTAGGAAAGGAAACTGCCATCCTTCCCTGGTCTGGCCTACATGTGACTCCAAACCCACAGAAATGTGTTTGACTCTTAAGTAGCCCCTGGACAATAAATGCTGGCCTAACCAGGGATACCATTTTCCCATGAATGAATTATAATAAATTTTTAATTTCCAGTGCAAGAGGCCTCTCAAATAACAATTTGCTCAAAATCCCATTTGTATTCACAGAAATGTTGTCTTCGACTAACTATGAGGTTAAGATTACCTTGAGTGAAAGCAACAAAAACACATAAGGGCAAATAAACAATTGAAGAAAGGAAATTCTTCACAGCCAGTGAGCAGAAATAAGAAAGCTCAGAGGCAACATGAATCGAGTTGGTGATTCACTACTATCATGTATTTTACACTTGCAGAAACACTGAATCAGCTACGAACATTTTGTCTTGAATCTATTTTCTTGAAGCGTCTTTTCTTTAAGATATTTAAATGTATCATGGATTCAGTAGTAAATAGGAAGTTTAGCATTGTTCAATGTAACACTTATATAAAGTTAGAAATTATTTGAGATGGCATTATCTGAAGTTTTTAAAGTGAAATAATCAATTTATTATGAGAAAAATGTATATCCAGCATACTCTGTGTGGAAACAGAAGTATTATTCCACAGTCAATGCTAAAATTATTAAATTATGACCTCGTCTATAAAATGTGATCCATGAAATTTAAAACAATGCATTACAAAAAGATAATGTTCAGAATATTCTTGTTGTATTGCAGAACATAGGCAGCAATAACTAAAGTTTAAACTAATTCTAACTTGTGAGAAATGGTTATAACTTTAACAAGACTGGCCTCATTTCAAAAAAAAAAGTGCTGACAGGAACTGAGCTTGGCTCCTGTGATATTTCAGTTAATAGCAAATGTTGAACTCAAAATATTTTGGAGGTTAGATTGTAAGGAAAAATACACTTTAGAGAATATTATAAGATTAATGTGAGTAGGAAAATAGATTATAGGAGCTACTGCTGGTTTTCAGCTGGGATTAGTTAGCCTTCAGGCTGCCAAATAGCTTTGAAGCCAACATGTAAATTATATGACTTTGCTTTGGACAATGGTATCTGTGCAGTATGATTTGGAAAGGGCGCAGTTGCATTTTACTTGATACATTTCCTTGTGGGAGTACGATGGCTTTCACCCTTAAAAACTCAAACACAATCTCATAATTAGAGTCATAGTCATTGAGTCATTCAGCACGGAAACAGACCCTTTGGTCCAACCAGACCAGGCCAAACATAATCCCAAACCAAACTAACCCCACCTGCCTGCCCCTGGCCCATATCCCTCCAGCCATTCCTTATTCATGTACTTATCCAAACGCCTTTTAAACATTATAACCGTACTGGTATCCATCACTTCCTCAAGAAGTTCAGTTCATACAGGAACCACTCTCTGTTTTTAAAAAAAATGTCCCCTGTCTCTTTTTAAATCTTTGTCCTCTCACCTTAAAAATGTGCCCCCTTGTCTGGAAATGTCCCATCCTAGGGGAACAGGCACTTGCCGTCCACCTTATCTATACCCCGCATGATTTTATAAACCTCAATAAGGTCACCCCGTCAACCGCCTACGCTCCAGTGAAAAAGGTCCTAGACTATCCAGTGATAGTAAGAACTGCCAATGTTGGAATCAGAGACAACACAGTGTGGAGCTGGAAAGCAGGAAAGCTGACGTTTCAGGTCGGGACCCTTGCCTGGCCTACTGTGTTCCTCCAGCTCCATGCTGTGTTATCCCAGACTATCCAGCCTCTCTTTATAACTCAATTAGTTCAGTTTGCAAAGACATCCCCTACCAAGGTACAGTCACCAGGCAAATTTGAGGTTAATTTTGATCTTTTCAGTTAAAGATAAAAGAAAGCACAGAACAAGAAAAGATTATTTGGTGCATCAAGCCCACTTGTCCCACAGACAATATTCAATTCATTTTAACACTCTCTACTGAATCAGTTACATGGTACAGAATCTTGCAGCTTGTGCCTGGACTGAGGAAAAAGGTTGATGGGAAGGCATGAAATCTTCAAAAGGAAGCCAGAATTTTAAAGTTTAAATTTAAATTTAGGTTTTGTAGGTGGGTCTAGCTTCCCAACAGTATAAACATTGAAAAGCCCTTTTGCGTGAGTTTACAACTCACACATGTTCTAAGGCTTACTCATCAGCATTAAGCTCCCCCATTCAACTAGGCTCTATGCAAACAAAGAATACTTATTTTCAAATATCAGGACTGTATTCCAGAGGTGTGCAGGAGGCAAGGTAATCATTATCCAAGACTTTGGAGTGAGTAATTGTCCCCTTTGCAGAGCACATATGAATGCTCTTCAATGATGAGGATCATAGGTCAGTTATCAAAGTTGCATTGGGTGTAGAGGATGGCTGAGGAAGGGAGACTGGACTCTACTGGGCACAGGGCTATGGGTCTGGCCAAGGGTCGAAGGGTCAATGAGGAAAGATAGAAGGTTTGTATACAAATATGACAGTGGGATGGCTTTCACAGTCAGGGATGGTGATTGAGTATTGTCCCTAAAGGGTGGATTTGTTGGTATCAACAGTGGCGTTCAGGGGGATTAAATTGAGGGTACTAGGAAACGGCTAAGATAGTGATAGGGACAGGTGGAAGTGGGACACAACATGGTGGAAATTCCAGAATCATATGTAAGAAGTAGGTGCTTTCGTGGGAAGGGTCTTCAGAAGGTGAAGGAGCAGATAGCTTCAATATTAGGAGAGTTTAGAGTCATGGTATATCTGGAGATGATGATGTGTTTGGCCTCAGAGACAGGTTCAGCCATGTGGGTGGCTTTTGTAATGAGGTCCAGTATGTGAGAGAGGAGTTTGATCTCAACATGGAATGGTAAAGGATAATCATGGGAATCGATGCATGATAGGGGGAGGGAAGAAAATGGTAGATCTCACTCTCAAACTCAGAATGCAGTTCCTCACCTGTTATTAGCAAACAGTCAAGTTTGAAGGAGCGACTGTGGTGCTTTGTGTTCAAATGAGAGGAAATTCTCTGTAATAGTGAGTCAACTGATGGAAATAATCCATAAAGGTAGACTGTAACTGTATCCATAACTATAGGCTTTTATTCCCACTTTCCCTGGTCTTTTGTGTTTGCTCTGGATATCAATAAACCATGGCAGTTCTAAAAACAGAATATACCAATCTTCTTCACTAAACCAAAGTACGCTGCAAATTTTTCTGTAAAATCTTACCCATACAATTCTTACAATCACAAGTGAATACCATTGTGGAGACTTATCTGAAGTTCAGACCGGAACAGTTGATCAGTCCCCTCTGTTGAATTTCTACTCATTGATCAATTAATGTCCCCAAGCCAGTTAAATATATGCTGTGAGGCAAGCTGTTTTACACTGTCCACACACAAAAAAACTGCGCATTCAAAATCACAACACTGCCCAGTTTCCAGCAAATGATCAGTTGAACCACTGGCAAATGTCACAAATGTGTCCTGAAGAAGGGCCACTGGACTCAAAATGTTAACTCTGCTTTCTGTCTGCAGATACTGCAAGATCTGCTGAGTTTCTCCAGCAATGTCTGCTTTTTATTGATCAGAAATGTGTCATGTTTTCCACATTAGTTTGATTAATTAACCCATTAAGACTTACTTCTGTCTCCTTCAAAAGGCACTTATCTCTTACCTTTAATGAATTTTGACATAGAGTCATAGAATCATATAGCATGGAAACAGTCCCTTCAGTCCATCCTGTCCATGCCAAACTTAACCCAAACTAAACTAATCCCAGCTGCCAGCTCCTGGCTCATATCCCTCCAAACCTTTCCTTGTCCTGTATCCAAATATCTTTTGAACATTGGAATTATATCCACATCCACCACTTCCTCATGAAATTCATTCTACACACGAACCGCCTTCTGTGTAAAAGGATTTGCCCCTCATGCCTTTTTCAAATCTTTCTCCTCCCCCTTTAAAAATGTGCCCCCAGTCTTGAAATCCCTCATCCCAGGGAAAAAGACAACTACTATTAACTCAATCTACACTCTTCATTATTTTATGAACTTCTATACGGTCACCTCTCAACCTTCTACACTGCACTTAAAAAAGTCTCAGCCTATCCAGCCTTTCTTTATAACTCAAACTTTCTTTACCTGGCAACATCCTGGAAACTTCCCGTCATCCACTTTTATGTCGTCTAATCGACAGTATGATATTTATACAGCACACTTCCATGACTATCACAAATTCATCTGACAGCTGCATTTTCACATCTGTGTCTGTTTTAAACAAAATTTTTTTCAGGGTTACTGAGACATTTCAGAATTTTGGTTTGATTTAAACAAACAGGCACGTTTCTTCAGCCCACTACAAACATTTTAAAAACCAATGCCATATCTAATCACTAGGTCATCACAAAGTTTCAAGTTTTCTCCTCATTCAACTTAATTTTGCTGAAACCAGCAAATTTCAGGTTAATATCTACAGTGACCCAGTTTCATAGCTTCAAGGTCCCAACAAGGTTGAGAGCGGCAGTGACATTTAAGATGAAGTGCATCTTCTGTTGTCAGAGGCAGAGATGGAGGGAGCATTGTACAGAAAATACCAAGCAGATCAACCCCTGCTATTTGTTCATATCTAATACATCATGCTAAAGTAAGTCTGGAACGTGTGTACCCCATATTTCCATCAATGATGGTGCAGCAAGGCATTGCTGAAGGATGAGCCTACGTTCTGTCATGTTTGTGACATCTCTGGGGGTGAGGCTATTGAAGGTCTATTGCAGACTGAACTGCTGCTCCTGGCTTGCAGACTCTAGGTCCTCTCTTTAGGGACCTCCAGAGCCTTCTGCCTCCAGGGCTAACAGCAGGAGTGAACACTTGCTTCCTGCCTGACACCAAAGATTCTCCCTTTCCTTTCCACATGTAGTTTATGAGCTGAGAACTGCAACTCTGTGAGAGAAGCTACTTGGCCTTTATGCATGAGTGACTCCAATTTCTGCTGGTTCTCTGAACAGTGGACAAGATGCTTTTGGCTGAACATAAACCCAGACTACTATGGGTCAACTCCCTAATATGTGTCATTGGAAAAAGCATACAATCCATTATTAAAGAAAGTGGTTTTAGCACAATTAGAAAATAATAATACAATTAAGGAAAGTCAACGTCATTCTTTAAAGAGAAACTGTGATGCCAAATTATTAGAATTTTTGAAGATATAGGGTGGATAAATGTGGAAATGCAGTTGC
Source organism: Ginglymostoma cirratum (assembly GCA_024137785.1). NCBI lineage: Eukaryota > Metazoa > Chordata > Chondrichthyes > Orectolobiformes > Ginglymostomatidae > Ginglymostoma > Ginglymostoma cirratum. The sequence continues at coordinate 38,200,272 of JAHRHZ010000112.1, forward strand.
AGTGTATTTGCATTTATTAAAGGCAGTTAATAAAGTGCCACGTGAAAGGTTACTGTACAAGATAAGAACTAATGATGTCTGTGGGAAATATTATATGGATAGAGGACTGACTAATGAACAGGAATTAGAGTCATCATACACGTATCATTTTCCAGGTTGTCAAACTGTAACTAGTAGAAGACGATGGAGGTTTGTGCTATGATCTCAAATCATTACATGTACATGTACAAATTAGTAGATGTGGGCCATTCAACCCCTTGAGCTTGCTCCACCATTAAACAAGATCATGACTGATCTTATTAGAACCTCAAATCTGCATTCCCAACTACCTTCAAGGGTCAAACAACCTACTCCCACTCTTAGTTTCTGTACCTTGCAATTTTAACATCTGTTTTTCTCAAGCTCCCAGCCTTTAGTTGGTAAACAGCATGTTAATTATCTTGACTATGAAAGCCTGGTTGAACGCTATAACCAGATTGACTATTCGCTTACTATTAAGGTCTGGTAATCTTGCCATTACCTGTGGGGCATTCAGCTGTCCAAAGCCTGGGTTCCAGAATTTCATGCTTAAAGCTCTCCAAACTTGGGCAGAATTTAAACCCCTGCCTCCAGGTGGGGTGATATTTCAATTAGAGCATGTGAGATAGAAGCCACTTTGGCCCATATCCTTCCTCTCCTGTTATGCGGTTACCATGCAGGACTCCCAAAAAGCAAAACATTTTCAGGTTTGCTACAGGCTCCTAGGCCCTGGGAGGGAGGTCAGAGATAGCAAGAGCTGCAAATGCTGGAGTCAGAGTCAACATAACATGCAGCTGGAGGAACACAGCAGGTCAGGCAGCATCAGAGGAGCAGGAAACTGACGTTTCAGTTTGGGACCCTTCTTCAAAACTGGGGAGGTGGAATGGGGCTGGAAATAAATAGAGGGAGGAGAGGTGGGGGAAGAAAGGTGGAATGGTGATAGGTGGATGCAGGTAGGGGATGGTGGGGATTAGTCAGTGGGAAGGGTGGGGTGGATCTGCTCCACTATCCGCCCCACACTTCCCACAGACCAATCCCCACCAACCCCCACCTGCAGCCACCTTTCACCATCCCACCTACCTACTCCCAACCCTACCCCTCCTCCCTCCATTTATTTCCAGCTCCCTTCCCCCTCTCCATTTCTGAAGAAGGGTCCTGACCCGAAACGTCAGCTTTCCTGCTCCTCTGGTGTTGCCTGACCTGCTGTGTTCCTCCAGCCCCGCACTGTGTTGATTTCGGAGGGAGGTGTTATCCTTCATTATCTGACCCTCTTTGTCAAGACACACCACATCCTAAAAGCCCACTGAAAACCCTCTGCTGTGCTTTCTTCTGATTCCCATTCCACCTTCTAGTCAGTCACTTCCTACTTTTACCCCCCCCCCCATTTATCTATCATGGGGTTTTTGCTGATGCAGGGTCTAAATCTGATTGAAGTCTTCAAGATATTAAGACAAAAAGACAGGGTAGATAAAATTAAAACTTTTTCTATTAGTTGGGGATTCTAGAATTGGGGAGCATCGTCTGAGAATTGGGGCCAGGCCATTCAGGAGAGATGTTTGGAAACACTTCTACACACAAAGGGTGGTAGATGTTTGGAACTCTCTTCCACAAATGTCAGTGGATGCTGGATCAGTTGTTAGTTTTAAATCTGAGCAAGATAAATTTTTGTTAAGTAGAGGTATTGAGGGAAGGTCATACAGAGTTGGGTCACAGATTGGCCCATAATTTTATGGAATGGCAGAACGGGCTGAATAGCCTACTTCTATTCTTATGTTTCTGTATCTATGGCAACTACATTGCTGGTAGCTCTCATTGCTTCCCCAGTGGGGCTGATGTTAGAGAGGGGCTGTTTTCGGCAACTCCTGAGGAGAAGGATGTGAGTTAGTGGCAGGAGGGAGGGGGATGTTGTGGGGAAAAGAGGGTGTGGTGGTGTTTGTGGTGTGATATTTCTGACCTAGCATCCTCTGTACCAAAGAACACCCATTAGTGAGGACTTCAGTGTCCAGCACTTAACCCACTTCCTCGGAATATGATGAACTTGTCGTTCTCTAGACATTACGCAAAGTCTGCCTGACATTTCTCCAAACCTTTCCTATCAAACTCATAGGTACTTATCCTAACATTTCTCCATTGGTATAATGATTGCTTGATTTTCTTTCTGTAAAATGTCTTAAGAAAATGCCCTATATTCAGGGGGGCTGCATAAATGCAAGTTTTCACAGAAGGTATTTTTAACATATTCATTGAAATTCTGCTAGCTGCTGGAAAGGGATGGTAGGGAAATGTTACATTTATTTTGCAGTTTTCATGACATCAGTACATCCCAAACTGACTTACAATTTTTGAAGTGTTGTCACTATTGAAGTGTAGGAAATGCAGAACTCAATTTGTGCGCAGTCAGATCCTATAAACATCTATGTTTAAACAGCTAGATAATCTGTTTTTAATAATGTCGTTTGAGATTTGCATGTTGGCTAGATCTAGGAAAATTTTCCTACCAATCTTTGATGCTGAGCCATGGGATACTTTACATCTACTTGAGAGAGGAAGTCAGTCCTCAGTTTAACTTCATATCCAAAAGATATGTCCCTCCAATATTTTTCTACCTCCTCATTGAAATCACAGTTATGGTGGTAACTAAGCCATTAACCCATTAAAAATGGACAGATGTATGCATTTGTTAAATTTGTGTTAAAGGAATTTCATAAGACTTTTTTTAAATTAATTTCAATGTCACATTACCACGTTTCAACCCTTACATTTATCACTTACATTTTACTTCTGATATACGACAATGTAACCTGTAGAGGGTTTTTTGAAATAATTTTATTTCAAGGTAACAGAATTTTTCATTTCCTCTTGTGCCTGTTATAACTTTCCCTTGCGTGTGTGTGGGTGGGGGTATGTGTGTGTGTGTGTGTGTGTATGTGTGTGTGTGGTGTGTGTGTTTGTATGTGTGTGTATGTGTG
>JAHRHZ010000112.1:38203268-38327093 GCA_024137785.1 Ginglymostoma cirratum
TGTGTGTGCGTGTATGTGTGTGAGAGAGAGCCAGAGGCTCTTCAGCTTTCCTTTGATTTGTCCCTTTGGTTGAAGACATTTTTTGTCTACTCACGACCTGGTTTGATATTTACTTGCAGTGACTACTTTAGGGCATCTTTACCGATCACAGCTATCTATCGAGCAGTTCTTTTGTCACGATTGTTCACAACACTTTGTCTCCTGCCGTTAAGTCAATCGGTCATCTGGTTCATATCATCTTTCTTGGTCCAAAGAGTTTCCACGTAAGATTCTTGCCTGTGAAAGTCAAAATATGTAACAATCGCATTAATTCTATTAACCTTTGGTAAAAATATGTCATTTTGTAGTTGTTTGAATGGTTCCCTGTCTATCAGCTTTGAAAGGCCTTTTCTGTTTCTACACTTGACCATTACAACCTGCATAAAATCAACTTCTGCAAGTATACCCTATAACAATGCAATGGCTTAAATAGATTATTTTGTACCTTTTATTTAAAGAGAGGATTTAAGACAGAGGTAACAAGCTGTCTAGACGGAGACCTAGTAAAGTAAACAGCTTGTCAAGCCTTGATAACAAGGTGTGGGGCTGGATGAACACAGCAGGCCAAGCAGCATCATAGGAGCAGGATTTTTTTTCAAAGGTTGGAACAAAAGTTGGATGGGTGTGACCAGCTCTCACAGGCCAGGATTTTTAGGGTTTTTTTAGCTTTCAAGTACAGGAGAAGCTGCTGGAGTTTTGAAGAAGTAGAAGCCAGTTTCCCCTCTCTCGGTAACAGCTGGAAGCTGGGATCTCTCTTCCTATTGCAAGCATCACATGTGAGAAAATCTGACTTCTGAATATTGAGATAACGCAGTGTGGAGCTGGAGGAACAAAGCAGGCCAGGCAGCATCAGAGGAGCAGAAAACCTGATGTTTCGAATCGGGACCCTTCCTCAGAAGAAGGGTCTGAAGAAGAGACCTCACCCGTAACATCAGCTTTCCTGCTCCTCTGATGCTGCCTGGCCTGCTGTGTTCCTCCAGCTCCACATCGTGTTATCTCTGACTCCAGCATCTGCAGTTCTTACTAACTCTGATTTCTAAGACCAAAGAACAAAGAAAATTACAGCACAGGAACAGGCCCTTCGGCCCTCCAAGCCTGCGCCGATCAAGATCCTCTGTCTAAACCTGTCATCTATTTTCTAAGGGTCTGTATCCCTTTGCTCCCTGTCCATCCATGTACCTGTCCAGATACATCTTAAAAGACACTAACGTGTCTGCGTCTACCACCTCCACTGGCAACGTATTCCAGGCATCCACCACGCTCTGCGTAAAGAACTTTCCATGCATATCTCCCGTAAACTTTCTTCCCCTCACTTTGACCTCATGGCCCCTAGTAATTGAGTCCCCCACTCTGGGAAAAAGCTTCTTGCTATCCACCTTGTCTATACCCCTCATGATTTTGTAGACCTCAATCAGGTCCCCCCTCAATCTCTGTCTTTCTAATGAAAATAATCCTAGTCTATTCAACTTTTCTCCATAGCTAGCGCCCTCCATACCAGGCGACATCCTGGTGAACCTCCTCTGCACCGTCTCCAAAGCATCCACATCCTTTTGGTAATGTGGCAACCAGAACTGTACGCAGTATTCCACATGTGGCGAAACCAAAGTCTTATACAACTGTAACTTGAATTCTGAATTTGTCTTTTTGCCCAAGGACTGTGTTTATGTGAAGGAGCAGTTAATTAGTGATAGTCACAGTATTATTCTGTTAAGTTTTCCAATAGGGTTAAGTTATTCTAAGTTCTTTCTTTTGTTGTGTTTAAGTATAGTGTTGAATAAATGGTGTTTTACTTAACATTAAATCATTTTTGACAAGTTGAATTGCATCTGGAACACAGCACGTTGCATTTGCCTTTCAAATAAGAAAACGTTAGGGTTTAGGCTACTGTGTAATATTTTGAGGGTGTCTGGTCTGGTACATAACAATTGGCAACACCAAGCTCCACCTCTCTGGACTCATTTGTTGCATTGTGCTGTCAGATTGTTTATCCAAAACTAATATTTTCCCCTATTAAACATTGGACAAAGTCATTACCTTCGACCACCACCACAATCTCTTTGTTTATTGCCATTGATTAGTTTTGCTGGCATTGTCCCAAGCTGAACAAGACTGCTCCAAACCTAATTAAACCCCAAAACAAACGCAGAAATCGCTAGCAATACTCAGTAGGTCTGGTAGAAATCTGTGGAGAAAAGCAAAGTAAACATCTTGGGCCTGGTGACCCTTCTTCAGGACTAATTAAATCTAAGTTGAGTTCTTTTTAAATTCACAAGATGAGGGCATTGCTGGCTAGGCCAGTTTTTATTGCCTATCCTTAAGTACTAATGACATTGCTGGAAGTCTGGTGTTACTTGTAGGCCAGGCCAGGCAAGGATAGCAGTTTCCTTTCCTAAAGGACATTCATGAACCAGATGGGGTTTTCCCTGACAATCAATTCAACATCAGGCTCTTAATTCCAAATTTTTATTGAATTCAAATTCCCCCACCTGCCAAAGCAGGATTTGAAACTGGGTACCCCAGAGCATTACCTGGGACTCTGGATCAGTAGTCAAGTGATAATGCCACCAGGCCATCTCTTCCCCAAGTTTAAGCCATATTAACTGACGCCAAGGACACTTACTTACATTTCTGTATCAACATCCATCTTTTGCTAACACGTTCATCCAGGTCTTGTCACTCTGAGCTATCTCATACATCTTAGCTGTCCTCCTGTTTTATACCCTTGACAAATTGAAGCTTATTTAAAAGTCTGTAGTCCAGATCATATTCTGCAGCCAGTCCTCCCTGTACAGTGCCCACCATCCGTGTCAACCTTCATTGACTTGCTACTATACTTACACTTCATGATTAAAATTTCACTCTATTTTTAAGTTATTTCACTGCCTGACACCTTTGCATCTCTGTAACCACCTATCGCACTGCCATTAAAAAATGCAAGATCTCTTTCACAGAATCATTACAGTACAGAAGGAAGCCATTTGGCCCATTGTGTTTGCATTAACCCTCAAAATGAACATCTCATGCAGTCCCACTCTCCTGCTTTCTCCTCCATATTCATGCATGTTATTCTTTCTCTAATTCCTTTTGAAAACCGCAGTTGCTATCTATACTATCAGGCAGGACATTCCTGACCCTAGCTACTCATTACATGAAAATGTCTTTTCTTTTCTAATATCACTTTTTTGCTTACTTTTATTAACTATATTAAATCATTCTCAATCCTTTCACAAGTGAGAATATTTTCTCATTATTTACCCTGGCCAGGAGTCTCATGACTTTGAAAACTTGAATCAGACCACCTCTTAGCCTTGCTTTTCCCAAGGAGAATTAATCCCAACTCCTTCATCTGTCTTCAACATTAAAATTCTTCACCCCGGGATCATTCTCATAAACCTCTTCTGCACTCCCTCCAATGCTTTCACATTTTTCCTGAAGTGCGGCACACAGAACCAGATACAATATCGTAGCTAAGCCAGAACCAGTGTCTCATATAATGAAAACAATAAAAGTTGGAGAGCACAGCAGGTCGGGCAGCATCTGTGCAGAGAGACCAAGCTAATGTTTTGACCTCCTGGATCATACACACCTTGATGATTGAAACTTCTGCAAAGGGGGAGTTGATTAGTTCACTTGGTTGGACAGCTGGTTTATAATACAGCGCACGCCAAAGCATGGGTTCCATTTATGTACTAGCTGAGGTCACCATGAATTACTCTCCTCAATATTACCCCTCTCTTCAGACATGGTGACCATTGAGTTGAACCAGCACAAATTGTCTCTCTCTACCGAGAGAGCAGCCCAATGTCTGGTAAGGCTATGATGACTTCTTACTCTTATAACTTCTACTCCAGCTCAAAAAAAAAATGGCAGGATCAAGCTTGAGGCTGTTGGAGGTACTTTTTGCAAACGTGATCACCCAGGACACCTGAAGTGTCCATGAGATCCCACATGAGGAGACATTGCTGACAATAAGCTTCACCATTCCTGTTGTGCAATTGAAAATTGACCTGTCATCATACCATCTTGTGACCATTTGCATATATTTAGATGTATAGGAATAAATAGGTTATAATAAATAGGTTAAACCAGTTCCTATTACCTGACCCACCATTGATCACATATGTCAGGAAAGACAAGGCACTTTAGTGGCCAGAGTGGAATCTTAGATTCCCTACCTGAAAAATTCTGCTGTGACTGTTCATTGTTTGAGGAAAAAGCCCGAGGCAGGCTCGGAAATGTATGAGAGACTCTCAAGGATTTACTCATCCCCTTATCCAAAAGACATGCTAGCAGAGAATATTTTGATTAACCATGAACAGCACTACAATCCAAAACCTTTGGAGATGGCAGGATGCTATCAGTCTGGAGTAAGGAAACAGACGCCTATTTTCTTAACATTTCAAGATAGACACTACAAATTTGTTTGCAGCTTAAAAAGTGAGCACTCTGAGAACTGAGCTGATGACTTGCCAAAGTTGACTTTTGATACTGTTTGTCAACAAGTATTGACCAAGGAGCATGACTTGAAAGAAGCTAAGTTTGACAACCATCAATTGCCTGTTGTTGTAAATAGGCTGCAGATGGGTATTCATCATTTATCATTCAGCCTTTGGTGGTAAGAGAAGAATTGGGAGGCTGCAAGCGGAGAAACATGAATACAACAGAGTCGTGTTACCTCTGCTGATGTCAATATTGGACACAGATTTGCCCATTAGCTAAAGTTGAACACCACCAATGCAAGAAGGATTATTTTGCCCGGCATGTTGCAAGATGGTCAATGGCAAAACTGCTGGCAGAAAGAAATTTCATTCATTGAATATGGTGGTCAAACATCAGCAGGTTGATGACAATTTTTTGGGATCTATAAGGGCCGCATTACAAGGTTATTGAGTGGAAATTCACAGGTTACCATGGCCCAAGTAACTCTGAATGAAGCTCCAGTAAACATGAAATAAGCATGAAACAAAAAAGAAAGGCAGATGCTGGAAGTCAGAAACAAAAACAGAAAATGCTGGAGAAACTCAGCAAGACTGGCCGTCTCTGTGGATAAGAATCACAGTTAAAATTTCAGGCCCAGTGACCCTTCTTCAGAATGCCATGAAATAAACATGTGCGTTATGGAGTTTAACCCTGAAAAATGTGAGGTGGTTCATTTTGGAAGGACAAACTTGAAAGCAGAAAACAGGGTTAATGGAAAGATTCTTGGCACAGGGATCTTGGGGTTCATGTCCACAGTTCCCTGAAAGCTGCCAGCCAGGTGGATAGAGATATTAAGAAGGCATATGGTGTGTTAGCTTCCATTAATAGAGGGATTGAGTTCAAGAGCTGTGAAGTTATGCTCCAGCTCTACAAAAGCCTGGTTCGGCCACATCTGGAGTATTGTGTCCAATTCTGATTGTCTCATTACAGGAAAGATGTGGAAGCGTTGGAAAAGGTGAAGAGGAGATTTACCAGGATGTTGCGTGGAATGGAGGGAAGGTCTTACAAGGAAGGGTTGAGAGAGCTAGGGCTTTTCTCTTTAGAACGACGAAGGATGAGAGGTTACTTGATAGAGGTGTACAAAATGATCAGAGGTATAGATAGAGTGGACAGCCAGAGACTTTTTCCTAGGGTGGAGGTAGCTATTACAAGGGGTCATAGTTTTAAAGTGAGTGGCGGTAGATATAGGGGAGATGTCAGAGGTAGGTTCTTTACTCAGAGAGTGGTAGGGGCGTGGAATGCATTGCCAGAGAGGGTAGTGGAGTTGGCCTCATTAGGGGCATTTAAGTGGCTATTAGATAGGCATATGGATGATAGTATAAGGTAGGGGTGGAGGTTAGGTAGACCTTAGGTTTAGGGTAAAAGCTTGGCACAACATTGTGGGCCAAAGGGCTTATACTGTGCTGTACTGTTCTATGTTCTATGTTCTATTATTTTGTCTGACTTCTGTGTCACTCTAATATGAAATGTTGAGTCAACATCAGCTGTAAAAATCAAGGAAGGTCATCATGGCAGAGAAAGTTTGCAATAATGGACAGCATCAGTTCCAGTCATATGCAATGAGTGATGTGCAATATTATCCACCACGGCTGTGAACAAGCTTTGTAGGAAATACTGGTTAGCAGAATTTCAGTTTTTCACATTGAAGCAAATTCACATCACAAGATGGTGTGATTGACAAATACTGTGAGGTATTCAATGAGACTGGCAAACTGATTCAAGGGTACAAGGTTAATGTATGAGTTCAGAGGGCTGCAAAGACAATTCATTCCAGTTTGCATTCAGTAGCCAATACTCTACGAGAAAAGATAGGGTAACAACTGGAAATATTGCATCTGAGAACAATATATTTAAGGTAGGTCAGATTAATATTAGTAGCACAATCCAGACCATCACAGAAGCCAACCTTCCATCCATGGACACCATTTACATGGCTCGCTGCTGCAGAAAGGCAGCCAACATCATCAAAGGCCCATCACATCCCAGTAATGATCTCCTACAACCTCTTCCATCAGGCAGAAGATACACACACATGAGCAGGTTAAGGAACAGCTTCTTCCCAGACATTGTCAGACTGATGAATGGGCTCTCTATCCTCAAATAATGCTGATCTTGCTAACATTGATCTCTCCTTGTGCACGCCCTGTGCAATATAACCTGTATGCCTCTGTATAAGTCTTTCTGACCTGTACATCTTTTGCTTGCAATGGTCTGCCTGTACTGCTCATAAACAAAGCTTCTAACCGTATTGCGGTACACGTGGCCAAAAGTCAATTAATCAATGCAAAATATAGGTTTCCATCCCCAGCAAGATAGCACCTGATAGGGAAGACTTTTGCTTTTGTATGTGAATAAGTTTCAGTCACAGTTTGTGACTTTGATAGAACATGCCATATTGGACTGGTGTACGACTGTATTACAAATAGGTGCTCAACACATATATTGGATATAAAAATCAGGCCTTTTTTATGCTCAAGAATGAATTGTCAGCTGTTAAGGATTGTCTGAAGTGGGGAGCAGATTTGTAATCCCTGAGAAAGTACAGTTCACATTACTATGTGATATTTGTGATCAACATTAAGAGATGTGTTTGATAAAGAGCCTATCAAAATGCTACTTCTGGCAGCCAGGCTTAGATAAGGACATAGAAATCACAGTGAAACAGTGATGTGTGTGTCAACCAGTGGAAAGGAAGCTTCGGTCATTACTTTTGCTGCATTGAAATGGCCAACTCAAGAAGCTATACATAGATTTTATAGATTTAGAAGGGCAACAGCTATTCATTATGACTGATGATCATTCAAAGTAGGCTAAGGGACTTCTAAATACAGCAACAAGCAGTGGAAAGCTAACTATTTAGATTGTTTATTTCTTACACATTCCCAGAGAAAAATGTGTCCAACAATGGACACCAATTTTGTTCAGAAGAGTTTACACAATTCATGAATGAGATCTCACTCTGGCTTCCAATGGAGCAGTGGAATGTACAATTCAACTTGTTAAGCATGTTGCAAATGCTGGAGTGAAATCTGAATAAACATCAGTTTTCATTGAATCACAGGCTGATAAACTTTCCATTTGTCAATCTCAACACCCCTCACATGATTACTAGAGAATGCCAGCTGAATTGTTGCTTAGAAGACAGCCTAGACTAACGTTGTCATTGGTGTAGCCACATTTATCGTTTATTCAGTAGAAAAGAAACAATGTAAGGCAGAAAGAGCATCATGATCAGGATAAAGTAAGAGAAAGAAGTTTGAAGTTACAACAGAAGAATGGACTGAAAAATCATGACCATAAGCAGTTGCAGAGACTACCAAGAAAAGTGCTGAAAATCTATGGAGCAGCAACTCCCTTGAGCACTGCGGGTAATGAAAGAGGTGTGGGAAAGTACAATGAAAATGAAAAAAACTCATAATCTCAATGTTGAGAAGATTATTTCCCCTTACACTTTAAACAGAAAGTTCAAAAGCTTACTAAAGGGCAGCAGCGACCTGATTTCGATGATTTTGCATTTTGATAGCAACCTAGCTTTCATGCCTATGCAATTCTCCTCTCCTTCCCTGAGAAACAGGACAGCATCAATTTCTGTCATGATAAGCAGAGAAATAACATGATGGCAGCGGCTCACTGCTTCCTTCATCAGGTCTTCATCCAACTCGGCCTTCATCACAACCTCCCTGCTTATTGTTAAAGTTGACCTATTTTCTACTATTCACACCCACTGTGAACACATATTTTGCATTTGTTTCTCTCCATTAATACCATTAGCACCCTCCCCTATCTTTTGCCACCTGCGCCATCTGTTCCACTTACTCAACCTCTCCAGCCACCAATGGTATAAAGTCTATAATTTTCCACATCTCATCAGTTCCAATGAAGAGTCATATTGGACATTAACTCTGCTCCTTTCTTCACTGATCTGCCAAGTTTCACCACGGTATGGACCAGGCCAGACCCTCTCATAATATTTTAAAAAGGTAGCCTGGAGCCTAACATTTCCTTATTTTTAAAAGTGGATGTGAAGTGAGCATTCCAGATGTGATGCAGCTGGTGAAACCACTCAGCTTTAAGCAAGACAACTTATCTGAACAGTATAGTTGAAACGTGAACAAAAGAAAATGGAATTTAGAATAATTTACTTATTGGAACACTTAACTGACCTGACACAGTGACAACTCCTAATTAACTGTTCCAATATAGTAATGTCCCATACACACAGACCTTGACAAAAAGGTCATTTCAAACACAGATTCTTACAGACAGGATTACAGTCCAGGAGAGAACAGCAACAAGCAAGATTTCAGAGAAAATCAGTACTGAACTTTGCAATCTTTCTGGAATGCAAACATCTTGTGACTGCTCCAGCTAAAAAAAACTAGAAAGCCTGAACTGGCCACACGCTTCAACTGTTAAACTGTTTTTTAAAAAAAAAAACAAAGCCCTCTCAAACCTAGACACCTCAGCATCTCTGCCTTTGCAACCTCAGTTCAAAAAACCCAGGACAAAATAATCTTTTAAAAGTGACAGCATCGTCATAGACAGCAATTTCTGTTTTTATTTCAGATTTACAGCATTTGCAATATTTTGCTTTTATTTCATTGTATCCATTATCCATTTTGGCCCCTGTTTCCCTGCCTTTCATTTTCTGATCTGTCTTCCAATAATTGTTCCAATGATGTGACCATTGTGCTGTACCTTTCTCTTTAATAGGAAAATGTCAGGGCAGATAAAGATAAACTATTTCCAATGGTTGGGGATTCCAGAACTAGGGGGCATATTCTGAGAGTTAGGGGCAAACAGTTAGGAAGCACTTCTACGCACAAGGTGTAGTAGATATTTGGAACTCTCTTGCACAAACACCAGTGGATGCTGATCTGTTGTTAATCATAAATCTAAGATTGATTTTTTTTTTGTTAAGCAGAGGTATTAAGGATATGGACCAAAGACAGGTATATGGAATGAGGCCACAGATCAGCCACGATCTCATTGAATGGAGGAACAGGCTCTATTAACAATCTATTAGCTTAAACTTCTTTAGACATGTGTAACAAAGAGCCTTGCTGCCTTCTGCCCATCGGGGACCCTGTGTTATGGCTGGTCTGGAGAACTTGCGTTTCTTGGCACCAGTCGTGGTCTCAGCCTGAGGTGAAGTCCAATGAGTGCTGCAGAGGGCCTTAATTAATATTATTCTAAGTGCTTCCAGTACTTTCCCAGATATTCCATTGTGTGGGAAGCCATCCTCCAGGTAGTCATGTCTTGTGGTTACCCGACAGCCAAAACAAATATTTTGCACTAAACCAGTTATTTTCTACTTGTCTTCAATTGCTCATTGTCATGTCCAATTAGCTTGTATCAATTAACTTTAAATGAACTGGCTTGAAGGTATCATTTTTAATCCTACCATTATAATGGCCTAATCCTGTTGCTATGTTCCTATGATGTGGTGAACTCATTTCCTCTTTTCTCCGGCACTTCCTCAATAGTCTTTCTTTCTGTGTAAAGTTTGTGGCACATTCCGCTGTATGGCTAATTGTTAGCTAGGGATTAACAAACCAACAGTTGTTTCAGGGAAAGTCCTTGTACCGGCAAGAAATAATAGACATATTGCTGACTGACTGGCACTCAGAGGGTTTCCATAGCATCAAAGAGAAACAGAGTGCGAACTAGAACCTCCTTCCCTGCTACCTATTGGGTACAATTCACATCTCATTGGAACTGCAAAATCTTTGTTTCTTTTACTCACATAAACAATAAAGCATAATCTAAATCTGGAAAATATACCATTTCAGGTCCATCTGTAATGATTTGATTTGGCTCCCTGTTGCTGCATTAAAGACAGTCATTTGTTATCACATCATTAAGATGGGCACTGCTACTCATTGGATTATTTTACAACTTTGGATCCCTCCCATGTAAATATGTCTTTGTAGTGTACGCTATTTATTATCTTGCCCCCTGCTGTCATAAACAAGTAGAAATCAAATGATCAAGGTTTCTTATGATTTTTGGAATAACCTTTCCTGTGGCTGTCATGTTTGTTGATTCACTCAAGACTGTTGGCTGAATCAATCAGGTAAGTTTCTTCTTCGTCACTGGGTTAAGTGTTCATGCCTCTACACTTTATTTTTCCCATTTAGAAATTTTCTACTCCCGTAATAATAAGGAGTACAGACTGAAATCTTTTTCACCCCCATTTCAGATTTTCCTCAGGTCATATTCCACTAAAGAAGAACTATCCAACCTACCAAAAAAAATCCAGTAACAGCACTCACTTATCACCATCTGCAGTACCAGTCACATTAGAATTAAGAAATATGTCAGAAACGTTGGACAGAATATTTTACATCTCGTCAATACAACCTATAGAGCTGAATGATTAAGAAATGGATTTCACATGCATTGTTTCTTGTCGGTGAAAATAGACTCAGTGTGCTTTCAACAGGAATTTTTTTTGAGGACTGCAGTGACATCTTGTTTACATTTTATCTGGTTTTATGGGGCACCAACTACAAAGTCAAATAATAACCAAATTCAGATTCAAGGTAATGAAAACAAGCTGATAGCTTTTTAATGCCATGACGCAGATAGATTTGGACAATAACCCACCAAAACAACTGTGTTCATTATTCTTCTAAACTAAATGCCAGTTAAATACTTTTGTGGTGTAGAATAAATCTGCAGTCTAATTGGGTGAAGTATAAGGGCTTCCTTTAAATTGTAGCTGTATGTTTTTGTTAAGCCAGTAGAAACCATTGTTTGCCCTATAAAAAAAGTCCTCACTTGCAAGGCTTCATTATTTTGTTTTCCCATTTCATAGCAATTGAACTGAAAGGAAGTTTGTGAATACTAGATACGTGGAAGCCTGAGAGGAATGATAAATCACAAAGGATTTCAGTCAACTAATTTTAAATGGATCTGATGTTTCAAATCAAAATGTGCTATCTGTTAATAGAAAGGAAAGACTTTTTATGCAACAATCTTAAATTTATATTGTAGTTGTTAGTCAGACGCACACACCACAATGAAGAATTTCCATACCTCCCATACACTATTTAATTTGTCTCATTGAGGGCATAATTTATTGTACATATCAACAAGATCATTGTTGTGTTTAGTGATAAATTCTTTAATTGTTAAAGGTAGATTTCTTGCTGGTACCTGGATGGAAGAGATATCTAAGGAAACATAGAATAGTATGGTATCGTAAAGGTCCCTACACCCACTGAGCCTGTACTGCCAAAGAATACACTACCTACACTTGCCCCATTTACCTGCAGTAGTCCCAAAGCCTTGAATGTTATGACACTTTAATGTTCATTCAAGTACTTTTTAAAGGTTGTGAGGTTACCCACCTCAGCTACTCTCCCAGGCAGTGTATTCCAGACCCCCAACAACATCTGGGTGAAAAACAACTGCCTCAAATGCCCTCTAAACCTTCTGCTTTTCACTTTAAATATGTGCCCCCTTGTTTTTGACATGGATTGTATTGATTTCAGGGCATCAACCAGTAGTCTATGCTTTTTGTATTTTGATCAGCTATTCAGTATCACAGCGCTCATGTGATTCAATAATGCAAATTGTGTATTGAATAACTTTGGCATTTCTCCACTCTGACCTTTTGGTTCTTTGTCTCTTAGATGGTTCCAGACTTGGAGCATGATGCTGACCTCCCTTCACCTGTCATTTCAATTCTTCCCCTTATAGCCCTCTGATCTTTCCAACTTTGGCCTGTTTCAGTGTTCCAGTCAAGCACCACTCCAAGCTTGAGGGACAGGATCTCTGTATTTGATTCATCATCCTACAGCCTTCTGAAGTTAAACTGATTTCAACAGTTTTAATGATAACCTATCCTACATCTTGTGTTGCCTGTGTTCATTTTTGGCTACTTCACTTTTTGCCTTGTTTCATTCTGGTCCCTTTATTTTGTATTTATGCTTCGGCTATCTGACTATTCACACCTCATCTATGCACACCCTTTATTTCATTACTCTATGCATTACCATTTCCTTGGGTTTATGAACAGTAATACTTTTTGTCATTTAAACTCTCCTGCTCTGCTCCCTATCGTAAACATATTTTTCTGTTCTTCTTCACCTCACCTTTAACTTGATCAAAACATTTCTAATTTCCTTCAATTCTGATGAAAGGTCACCAATCTGAAAGAGTGGGCTGGATTTTCCAAGAACTAGCTGGATATGATTGGCAAGAGATTCCAGTCACCGGTTTTATAGAAATTCAAAGCGATCGTTAATTCGATTGTATACTTGGCAAACCACGTCCCCTTTTTCATCAGCTGTAGTTGCTATATTCTGTAAGTTTTTTTGTATATCCATTCATGAGGTGCGGGCGTCACTGGCTAGGCCAGCTATTATCTGTCCTTAATTGTCCAGATGTCAGTCAGGAGTCAACTACATTGCTATGGGTTTGGAGTAACAAGTAGACTAGAAGAGGCAAGCATGGCTGTTTTTTTTCCCTAAGGGACATTAGTGAGCCAGATGGGTTTTTTCCAGCAATCAACAATGGTTTCATGGCCATCATTAGAAGAATAATTCCAGTTTTTTTCCAATTGAATTGAAGTTACACCATCTGCCATAATAGGTTTGGAACCCGTGTCCCCAGAACATAACCTGAGTCCCTGGATGAATAGACTAGTGATAATACCTCTACACAATCACCTCCCATGCTGTGATGGAATTTCCAGGATCATAGTCAGCCAAAAGAAGCCAAAGAACTGCTGGAAGTCAGAAACAAAAACAAAAGTTGCTGGTAAAGCTCAGCAGGTTAGGCAGCATCTTTGGAGGAAGAACAAAGTTTTAACACTTTGGATTCAGTGAACCTTCTTCAGAACATCATAAACAGCCAGGGAATTGTGAAATTATGGTGCCAGGTAGAGAGTGCGCCAGGTGGGTAGGGTGCAAGGAGCCAAATTGAGAGGGGCCCTGGTAAATGATTGAGCGTTTATCATACATCAGAGTGGAAGGAGTATGTGGTTGAGAGGAGCATGGTGTCTTGCCATCAAGATCTGTGGCATGTCAGAGATCAGGGAGGTGCAGTTGGTTCTGTGTATGATCAGTTTGCTAATTACCCAGGAGTTAGACAAGTTTTCTAATTTTCTAATCTCATTTCCTGGTTAACTATTAATTGCAGCAGAATGCTTTGAGTTTTGGTGCATTTGCTCCTTGCAAAAGAAGGCCGTTTTTTTTCTTTACAATGATGTGTGGTAGCAGGGTTTGGAAGGTAATGGTACTTGTGTGAGATGGAAAAGATGCAACCAACGATGAAGCTGACAACATGAGGGATGTGGAATCTTTGCCGATCTTGGTGGTGATGGAGTCTTAAATTCTGCTTTTTAAAATATTTCCATCTTATGGGGTTCACATAAGTAACATTATTATGCGTAGGATTTTGATGACAAGCTTGTAATATGTCTTTTAGAGATATTGCTAGGACCAGTCATACTATCTGCATAGAAATTCCCCAAAACATTCAGAGGAAGCTGCATTATAGTAATGAATAACATTATGGATATGTAGCACAGGTGTCTTTAGTAGAATTATGTATGCATTTAGCTCTTCCATTTTTGAAATAGTATCCAGCATCCTGCTTCCTTTTTTATTTGTGGACCATGATAACCACCTGCAATGTCATTTTATGTTTTGCATTACATTTTTGCTGGATGTTTATGATGTTAAAAATAGAACTATCCATGCAGTCAATCAGAAACAAAAGGAGCAAATATTGCAAGTATCCATTACATTCATCAGCACTTGAAATGGGATGACAGTTTGATATTTTGGTCACATTTTTGAATGGTGTATTAAGGAAGTATTAATTTTCAATTGCATTGTACATGCCTTCTGAACTGACATACATTTCTTTGTTTCATGCCAATTTTACAATAACTAAGAGTAATAAAGGAATTTGCTACGGTTAAAGAAAGGTGTTGTAGAAGATTTCGAGGTATTCTATTAAATCTGAGAAAACAGGATATATCAGTCCACTCCATGAAAGTAAAGGTAATAAGTAAATGCTTCAAGGATATATTCCAGGAGTTAGGAAGAGTTAATGGTATATTCATGCTACATGTTCTGTGAAGCTATCACCTTCTATTCAGCTGGTACCTTTCATATTCCTGTCAGAGCAAATACAGGCATTAGTCAGTCAGTGGTGCCTAAATTAATTTCTGATGTCATCACTGCTTTGTCCAAATGTCAAGTTACTCCTACAATGTCTCTGGAATAACAAATATACTTTACTAGTCCTGCATTTCCAGATTCCTGTTTCTTCATTAGTTCTTTTCTTTCTTCTGTCCTTTAATGAAGGCGTTGCAGGCACCTGATCCTTGGGAACTTTCTTAATGGCTGAAAGTTGAGAATAAGCATTAATGCCTGTTTTAACAGTAAGAATCATCAAACCTGAATCTAAATGTCATATAATTTTATAAGTTTATAATCAATAAGGGCCAATATACTAAGTGATGATTAGGAGTAGGAAGTTTTGCCTCGTTGCTCCTGCATCAGTAATGTGGGTGTAAGCTGATGATTTAACTTTAGCTTTGAAAGTAGAACTAGCAGACTGAAAGCAATGAAAGTCACATTTTTATTGCCAATTACAGTATGTATAGACATCCAGCAGGAACAGGTTAATGTGCAATCAACTTATTCAAAAAGAGTTGGCAAGCATATCTGATTAGGAATGGGAGTGAAGATGTAAGAATGAATAGACATAATCAAATACTCCATGGAACATTATGGCATGGGCACTGCTGTGCTGTGACTAATGAGTGAAAATAACTAGTCAGATTTTAATAGTGGAAGCAAGGGACTTAGTAGATAATGTGGAATTTTGAATCAAGAAAATGTACAGCAAATCATTCCCTCAGGAGATAAATAAATAAAGTGGCATTGAATCCATTGTGTATTAAATGATGTAGGATCCTTTGAAACGAAAGGGACTTTGAATCAAAGGATCATAATGATACAGAACAGAAGGAGACCATTCAGCCCAATGTGCCTATGTCTGCTCTTTGAAAGGACTGTCCAATTAGTCCTATTCCCTGCTCTTCTCCCGTAGCCCTGCAAATGTCTCAAATCAATTATTTATGTGATTCCATTTGTAAGTTATTCTTTAAATTGTCTCCATCACTTTTTCAGACAGTGCATTCCAGACTATAACAGCTGTCTAATATTTTCTCCCCCTCTGCTATCTTAGCACCTTTGCCAGTCACTTTAGGTTTGTGACCTTCTGCCACTGGAAACAATTTCTCCTTACTTACTTGATTAAAAAAAAACTTTTTTTTTAGAAAAAAGGAAAACTTGTCAAAATCTCCTCTTAACTTTGCAAACCTTTCTGTGATGAATGGTGCTTTCTTGTACTTCGGTTTCTCTTATATTACAAAGACCTTCACTGTATTTTGCACTTCCTTTTGTGGCATTTGATGTTACCAACATTTGGGTAAATCCTTTCAGCAGGCACAAATACCAACAGTTTGAATGGAACAGGAAGGCACTTTTGGAAGAATACAAGGATATGACTTTTAGACCTCACTGGGGCCAAGATTAGAAGTGGATGGGTGCTATAAATAGTGCCATCAGCCTGTATGCCACTTCCCTGGCTCTATTCTGCATTGGCCCATTTTGCACAGACAGGATGACAGAGCATGAGGACAAGAAGGGTTTGCTGTCTGCTTGCTGTGGGTGTATAACTCAAATTTTTAATGTCCAGTTCAGCCATTTGAAGGAGTCACATTGAGATATTCCAAGACCATGCAGATGTCATAAGAACATAAACAAGAAGAGCAGGAATAGACCATTTGAACCTGATCCACCATTCATTAAGATAATGGTTGCTATTCTACCTCAATAACATCTACCTTGATGTCTTTAACATCTAGAAATGTACTGATCTCCGTCTTGGACACACTCAATGACTGAGCCTTTAGGGGACTACTATAGATCTCAGGAGATGATCTCCTGGCAGCAGAACCATTGAGGATGGCTGTGCTCCACACAGGCTTGGAGATTTTGTCTGCCTGGGTGTCGCAGCAGCCACAAGTCATCTCGTAGACGGATCTCAAATACCCCCACAGTGGCCACCTGATTGCAACATTTAAATTGAGAAATTGAAGGGCAGCTGGTTCCAGTCTGCTGCACCCCTCCCTTTGTTACTTTCCATTTGAAGTTGTTATATCATTTAGAGTTCAGATCTATGCATGCAAATACCATAACGTTCACTTTCCAAACCCATGATCCCTACCACTTTGAAGGACAAGAGCAGTAGATACATAAGGTAAATTTGCACCCCATAATATAAAACAAGATGCATTACTTATGAATCGTTGCTAAAAGTTGCATCCTTACCAACGCGCACTGGCTGTAAGATTTAAATACGTAAAACTTAATTTATTGTTTTCACCCTGCATAACTCCTGTCCTGTTCCCTATCCAAACAGCTCTCCTTCTCCATATCAATAAATTTTAAACTTAAAAATTAGCCGGTGATGCACAGTTCAGAAATAAAGATGTAAAGTCACTTGCACACATTTGACAAAGCTTATAAATTATTTAACACACTTTTTTACAAAAATAGCAGGCAGTAATAGAGGAATGTTCTTCCCCGCTCTATTCCTAGACATCGTGAATATGGATTATTTGTGAAAATTCAGCTTTTTCGTTTATATTCTGAAATAAGAATTCAAAGCAATTCTAAGAAGATCAGAATGGGGACTTTTAATCTCTGTTTTTCCTTGACAACAATACATAATAAAATAACTGAGACCCGTTCGTTCCGTGGAATTTTTTTAATCCTGATAATCCCTGAAAAACCGATAATTAAACAGATAAAAACTTACAAACACTGCATTTCTGTTCGATATTGTATGCTGAACTATAATGTTCTGCTTTTCTTCTCTTTGGAAGAAAATTTTATTTTATCTTACCAGTACTTTTTGTAAGTGCTACTTACACCATTGTTCATTCAATCAGTGGGAGATATTTAATTGCAAAAGGCACTCAGGTTATGTATGAGGTGAGATGTGGCTGGTTTGGTCTGTACAGTGGTGACCAGTTGATGATGATGGCAGTCTACTGCCTGCCAACAACTGATGTCAATGGGTCACTGATAGCTGTACAGTTTGAGAGTGTGAGCAACATAGCCAGAAGCCTGACTTCCAAAGAAAAGGAGGTAGTGGTGGTCTTTCTGCAGTAAAAAATACCTAAAGCCTGAAGAAAGCCAGATTATTTTCCTCACCAGATACTGTAAGCTGTTTCTTTGAATGAATAAGTCAGAAACTTTGTAAATTATGAAGCAGTCGTTCTGTGCCTCCTGCAAACAAGTGTAAGTACCTAGATAAGAGAGATTGTGGATCAGCAAGGGCTGACGAACCAAGAAAGGATCATTTTAATGAACCCTCCAGACAATGAACTGCCTTCCCAGCTTTTTCCTTTCACCAAAATATCACTTTTCTTTAGTGTTTAGGTGAGTATTATAAAAGAGTTAGTTTAAACTTTTAAAGTTATATATCAACAATTCATAGTTGTTTAGCTGTAGCTAGTATTGTTTAAAATTCATTCATGGGATAAGGGTGTTACTGGCTAAGCCAGCAATTATTGCCCACCCCTATTTGCCCACATTGTTGGCACAGGTAGGCCAGATGAGATAAGGATGACAGTTTCCTTCCCTAAAGGACATTAGTGAACCAGATGGGTATTTCCTGACAATTGATAATGGATTTGTGGCCATAGCTGAACTCTTTTAATTCCATATTTTTATTGGATTCAAAACCTACCAGCTGCCATGGCAGGATTTGAACTCAGGTCTCCTGAACATTTCTTGTGTCTTTGGATTAACATTTTAGTAATAAAACCATGAGGCCATTCTCTCCCAAATACAATGGATCCATTTGTCTATTTATCTGTAGTAATTCCCATTAAGTACAGAAACCTGGCCCACGGTCTGTCAACCTGGGTCTTGAGGCAGAAAAATGAGGGAATTTTGCTTTGATGAAATTTTTAACCTTTGGGATAACTCCAGGAATAGTAGGGTTCAATTTCAACTGTGCTACCCAATGAGTTGTGTTCATGCTAATTAGTTTGCACTGAATCATGACTGCAATTTCGTCTCAACTAACAACTTGTTAAGAACGCACAACTTTTTAATTTTGCAAATTCATGATATTTGTGAACACTGCTTTTCCTTGTTTCAACGGATACTCATGATCAACTTTTTATTTCTCATTCATTGGATTTGGCCATGATGTTAATGCCGTTGAATCTCAAGAAGAAATAATTAGATTCTGTGTTGTTGGAGATCGTCATTACCTGGCATCTGTGTGGCAGGAAATATATATTTGTTAGTTATTAGCATAAGCCTGGATGTTGTCCATGCCTTGCTGCATTTGAGTACTGAGTATGACAGTATCAGAGGTGTGATGAATGGTACCAAAGATTGTATAACCATCAGCGAAGACCCCTACTTCTGACATTATCATGGATAGAAACACATTAACGAAGAGGCTAAAGTGGTTGAGCCAAGGGAACTACCTGTAGGAACTCCTGCCATGATGTCCTGGAGCTGAGATGACTGACCTCCAACAACCATTATTGTCTTTCTTTGTGTAAGATATGACTTCAATCAGTGAATGGCTTCTGTCGTGATTGCCACTGACTCCAGTTTGGTGGATCTCCTTGAAGCCACATTTGATCAAATGCTGCCTTGATATCAAGGTCAGTGAATCTCACACCAACTTTGGAGATCAGCTGTTTGCCAGAACCCAAACTGATACTCAGTGAGGAGGTCATTGCTTTGCAAGTGTAGTTCGATAACACAGTTCAATAATGGAATTTGCTAATGTAATAAAAGTAATAGAAGTAATAATAAACCAAAAATGTTTTCATTGGATATGTTGAGTTTGTCCTGCTTTTTGTGGAACACAGCATACCTGGGCATTTTTCCACATTATCAGGTAGATGTCAGGGCTGGAGTGAATTGAATTGGCAAAAGACTAGCATTTGTGATGTTGGGAGCTTCAGGAGGAGGCCAGGACGGACCATGCACTCAGCATGTCTGGCTGAAGGTCAATGCAATTACTTCAGTCCCGTCCCTAGCACTTGTGCTGGGCTTCCCCATCATTGAGGATGGAGTCTCCACCTCCTGTTAATTGTTTAATTGTCTAGTAGCATTCACGATTGGATGTGGTAAAATATAGATCTGATCTTGTGGTTGTAGGATCGCCTAGCCCTGTTTGTTTTACAATGTTTCTATTGTTTAGAAAGTGAGTTTGTGCTGTGCTGTTGGCCCAGCACTTTTTGTTATGATAGAAGCTGTTTCTGGTGTATGCTCCTGTACTCGTCATTGAACTGAAAGTGAATGAACATGAACATGAACTCAGCTTCATTTCCCAGCTTGATAGTAAGGGAAGAGTGAAGGATATGCCAGCAGTTTCCAATTATGGCCAAATAAAGCTTTACTATTGTTGATTTCCCGCAGTGCCTCAGAGATGTTCAGTTGAGTTGTTAACTCTGATTGAAGTCTGTCCAATTTAGCACAATGGTAGTGATAGATAACACAATGGAGAGCATCCTCAATATAAAGAAAGAACTTTGTCTCCACAATGACTCATCATCACCTTCTCAAGGGCATCAAATGCTGACCTAGTTAATGCTACTTAAGTCTGATGCATAAACCTTAACATAGGAACATACTGATATACCTATATCATGAAAATAATAACACAAAAAGTATTATACAGAATCTCAACCCCTCTGTCAATAACATGCATTGAACATAACGTAGAGAAGTCGAAGATTTTATGTATCATTTTCTGAATCATGCCCTTGAAAGATGTAACCCATCTCTAATAGAGCTGGATATGGCACTGAGTTCTATTGACTGACTAGGCATTATCAATAGTCCTTAGAAATATTATGACTGATGCTGAAAGATGGAGTGACTCTTAACTGAAGCTATTGGACATGCACAAGAATATGGTGTTTAATTTTAACAACTGCAGATTGCTTCAGCTGATGGAGTTACTTGTGAGTTTTGGACCATGGTGTTCAATGATGCAGGAAATCTGGATAGTACATGACTTTCTGTTATCAGGGAAAAAATTCAGTGGCATATAATCTTTTCCACGACATTTTTTCAGTAGATCAAAGATTCTCTAACAATGCTATTACTATTATCGGCATGAAAGCTCTTTGAAATGTCAATTGCAAGCATCCAGAAAAGAAATCAATTTGAATTTTCACAGCCCTACAATTTTCATTACATTTAACTTCACCTGTTGGAAGTGTAACTTTTTATTCATTGAAGTATTGAAAATATTGAAATTCATTGAAAATATATTAACAGTTCAAGAGGATGTACAGAAAAGTTTTCCTTCATAGAAACAAGATTGCAAGCTGTCTGTTTCTATGTTAAAACATGTGTGGACCTAAGAAAAGCAAATTCATGCCGGTTTCCAGACTTATCCTGCACTATATCATGTGCATTATTTGTTATTATTCTGCTGTTTACAAGGTTTGTTATGTAGTGTTTTTTTCCCATGCTACCTTAAAGCATTCATTAGCCCCAACATATAGATGTGTAGAGTCATAGAAATGTACAACACAGAAACAGACACTTTGGTCCAACTCATCCATGCTGACCAGATATCCCAGATTCATCTAGCCCCATTTGCCAGCATTTGGCCCGTTTTCGTCTAGGCCCTTCCTATTCTTGTACCCGTCCAGATGCCTTTTAAATTCTGAAATTTTACCCACCTCCACCACTTCATGCAGCAGCTCATTCCATACACGCACCACCCTCTGTGTGAAAAAATAGCCCCTTAGGTCCCTTTTATATCTTTCCCCTCTCACCTTAAACCTATGCCCTTTAGTTTTGGACTCCCTACCCTGGGGAAAAGACCTTGGCTATTCACCCTATCCGTGCCCCTCATGATTCCATAAACCTCTATAAGGTCAGTCCTCATCCTCCAATGCTCCAGGAAAAATAGCCCCAGCCTATTCAGCCTTGCCATAAAGTTCAAACCCTCCAAACCCTGCAACATCCCTGTAAATCTTTTCTGAACCCTTTCAAGTTTAACAACATCTTTCTTGTAACAGAGAGACCAGAATTGAATGCTGTACTCCAAAAGTGACCTAACCAATGTTCTGTACATGCTATTAATATACTTAGACCATAATGTTCAAAAATTCAACTCATCACCACATTGTCAAGAGTAATTACAATATGGAACACATGCTGGCCTTGCCAGTAATGCACACATCAGGTGATGAAATAAGAAAAGTATATTTTGAACATCAATCAATAGGATATTGAAAATATATAGAAATAGCGTCAAAATGTGCAAAGTTCCAGATGCAAGAAGCTATGCATAATGCTTTGCAAAATACAAAACAAAAATCCTTACAAAATGATTTTTAAAAATTCTCAGAAAGCTGTAATTTTCTTGATGTTGTTACATTCCTTGCATTGCAATATTGTTTAAATTTTGGGCCCGGTAGTGTATTGTAACTGAGGGAGTTAGTGTGAAGTTGTACCAAGCACAAACTAGTGTGTTGATGTCATGCCCATTCTTTGGGTGCAGATCAGGAAGTCTTTCAAACAGACACTGACCGAAAAGGTTGTCATCTCTGGCTCCTGAAAGTTTTAAGTAATTATGTCCGCCATTCAATGTAACTTGTTCTGATTGCTGCCGTGTCATAAATTAAATATTATGTAAGACAAGTGCCCTTCTCGCCTTCTTCTGTCATAATAATTAGATGGGCCCCAGGCTCAGCATAATAAGGAGGATTCGTCTATAGTCATGGTTGATTGGTTTAGGGTTACAGGCTAGAAATACATTGCAGGTTCCCTGCATAAGTGTGGATACTTCCAATGTATTGTGAGGCTGAAAGTAACTAATGGGTTATTTAAGGTCTGATCAAATGAATACACGAAGACACGTATGCTTCAATGCATAGCAAATTTATTAATTTAATCTACTTAATATATATACAAACCAATGAGTGAATCTAGTAGCTTCAATTACTTTATACATATACAAACTAATGAGTCTCACGGCTTTTTGACTCTCACGGACTTTTGCGATGGCACCAATAGCTTTATCTCTGATTCCATGGCACTGGTCTCATGAACCCCAGTCTAACAGAGAAAGTCCAACGAACAGGACAAAGTCCCTGATATTCGTACTGCTCTGTATCTAACGTTACATGCTGATATCACCATTTTGTCAAAATTTCAGTACTTTTCCAGACATTCATTTCGTAGAAACCAAGTTAATAACAGCTCCAGGTGGTTCTGTGTTAACTACATAAAATAATGGTTCCCAGCCCATCCGTCCAACCCCCTAAGATCAGAGCAGTTCCATCAGCCAAAACAGGCTGTTTTTGCACTTGGCAGGTTATTTTCCACTTGTCTTCAATTGTTCGTTGCTATGTCCAATTAACCTTTAACAATCTGGTTTGGAGATATCAAATTTTAAGCCAGACACCGCAGCGGACTATGTTTCTGTCCAATTTTGATTTTATTCCCATGATGTCAGTTATCACTCAGGATCTTGTGGCACAGAGGTAGTGCCTCTACTTCTAGGACAGAAGGACCAGGCTCACGTCCCACCTGATTGCAGATGTGTTGTAATACGTCAGAACAGATTGACTAAAAAAAATTTGGAATTGAGGATTGGTAGCAGCATTGTACCCCAAACCACAAGCTGCCAGTGATTGGGAACCCTGAACTCAGTACAACAGTAGTCAATTTTATATCTTTTAGAAAACAGTCTCCAAACAGCTCACAGGCCTTTTTGTGGCAAGGCCTGTTTTAAATAATGTTTATGACTAGCCTCTCTACCATTCTATTAGTGCACTGCTTGTGAGTTTTGAGCTGCATATCTAGCAAGGGAGCCTGAATTTAATGGTTGCCCTTGACATCAAAGGAACACAGTTCACAAAAGATAGTGAGACCCCAAACATGTGCACCACCTGTATCAATAATCACACCAAATTGATGGCCCATTCACTACATGAACCAGGTAAACGTCACAATTTGCAACATACTTGCAAACTTGCATAACGTGATAATGTAATACCCACCTAATGGGGGAGATTGACCCCAGCTCCATGTCCAAGTTAGTACGTGCCATGCCTCCAATCTTATATGCAGACAAGTTTAAGAATAGGCTGTGTAATTAATGAGATTATTTTAGTAGTAAGAAATAGCTCAAACTGAATACACTGGAATTTAGCTGATTCCATTTCCTGGTGGTGAATAATAAGCAATAAAATTGGCATTCGGACACAGGTTTTTCGAGATATAGCCTTATATAGAGGGGAGTTCAGCTATTTCGAGAAAGCTGCATGGGCCTTCGGTAAGATGACAGACAGAAGAACAGTTGAAATCAAGAGATAACAAGCATGGGGCTGGATGAACACAGCAGGTCAAGCAGCATCATAGGAGCAGGAAAACTTGACGTTTCGGGCCTAAACCCTTCATCAGAAATGGGGGAGGGGAAGAGGGTTCTGAAATAAATAGGGAGAGAGGGGGAGGCGGATAGAGGATGGATAGAGGAGAGGATAGGTGGAGAGGAGGCAGACAAGTCGAAGAGGCGGGGATGGAGCCAGTAAAGGTGAGTGTAGGTAGGGGGGTAGGGAGGAGATAGGTCAGTCCAGGGAGGATGGACAGGTCAAGGGGGCGGGATGATGTTAGTAGATAGGAGATGGGGGTGTGGCTTGGGGTGAGAGGAAAAACAGGTTAGGGAGGTGGAGATGAGCTGGGCTGGTTTTGGGATGCGGTTGGGGGAGGGGAGATTTTGAAGCTTGTGAAATCCACATTGATGCCATTGGGCTGCAGGGTTCCCAGGCTGAATATGATTTGCTGTTCCTGCAGCCTTCGGGTGGCATCACTGTGGCATTGTAGGAGGCCCAGGATGGACATGTCATCTGAGGAATGGGAGGGGGAGTTGAAATGGTTCGTGACTACACTTGCAACAGTTGAAATCATTTTGTTTATAATTTAGGTAAAATGAAACAAACCATGAGAAAGTATCAGGTATTTCTTAATTTGTATCATTAAACAAAAATAAGATCATGATTCAAATCATAGCTACCAGTGTGTGCATTTATCTTGGTGTGAAAAAAAAATTTACAGATGTATATCAAGCCTTATCTCACCAAATGTTTCTCAGTCTAACTTGCAAGGCAATGAAGAAAGACACTTCTGAAAGACTCAAATATCCCGCCCACATCTAGGTTATGGTATCATTTCAGCTACAGGACAATGCAATTCAATCTCATAAAATGATTCCGCACATACCATTGATGCTAATTACTAGTGCAACTGAAATTGAGAAACAATACACATCTAAATTCTTGGCTGTCCAAACTTTAGCTCTCCAAACTTTAGTTCTCATAAATGTAAAATCTCAATTACTTCATTTGTGTTACAATGCTCTAAAAAACCACAGGATGCAATTATTTCCTTTACTGAATGATGCAATATTCCTAAAATAACTCTAATTTGGCCAGTCTGTCCAACATTCCCTTTAATTACATGTGATAATGCAAACTTTGTTGTATTTGTCTTCAGAACTGTCCATCAACTTTGCAGGTTTCACTAGGATCATGGGTTTGGGTTGGGCACAAATGTGTGAGCTAATTCATGATATCAGCATGTAAGAATGATAGGACTGACTGTAGTCTTCCGTCAAATTGTGGTTACCTAATTCAAATTAATATCTTTATGTCAGGACCTCAAACTTTTAATGGTCTGAAGTTGGAAATTAACGGAAGTATTCAAACTTAAGATATTTGTTGTTATTTGACCAATAAATTGTAAAGTTTTGTGTCAAGTATCATTGATGCAAAGCACAGGAGGTCATCCAACCTTCTGTCTTGCCACTAAAGAGTCAGAATAGGCATTATGTCCAAACACTAAAAAGCATCTAGCAAGTTGCGGAGGCTTGGGGACCACTTTGCGGAACACCTATGATCAGTTCGCACTAAACAACTGCATCTCCCAGTCGTGAACCATTTCAACTCCCCCTCCTATTCCTCAGACGACATGTCCATCCTGGGCCGCCTGCAGTGCCACAACGATGCCACCTGAAGGTTGCAGGAACAGCACCTTGTATTTCGCTTGAGAACCCTGCAGCCCAGTGGTATCAATGTGGACTTCACAAGATTCAAAATCTACCCTCCCCTAACCGCATCCCAAAACCAGTCCAGCTTGTCCCCGCCTCCCTAACCTGTCCTTTCTCCCACCTATCCTCTCCTCCCACCTCAAGCCCCACCCCCATCTCCTACTTACTAAGCTCATCCCGCCCCCTTGGCCTGTCTGTCCTCCCTGGACTGACCTATCCCCTCCCTAACTCTCCACCTAAACTCACCTTTACTGGCTCCATCCCCGCCTCTTTGACCTGTCTGTCTCCTCTCCACCTATCTTCTCCTCTATCCATCTTCTATCCGCTTCCCCCTCTCTCCCCATTTATTTCAGAACCCCCTTCCCCTCGCCCATTTCTGAAGAAGGGTCTAGGCCCGAAATGTCAGCCTTCCTGCTCCTCTGATGCTGCTTGGCCTGCTGTGTTCATCCAGCTCTACACCTTGTTATCGTCGTAAGTTGCTTTGTTTGTATTTGATCTGCAGATGTGCAATGTCAGTTCTTGCTGTTATGAGTGCAAAATGAGTAGAACGTTCTTGCATTGCAGCCCAGAGATAGGAAAATCTCGTCGATTTCTGACCCAGTTAGCAAGACTGTGACATCACAATTGATTGACTGCACAGTGATACGCTTGTTTTATTTGCAATTTCACCTCAGATTGATGTCAATATCATCAAGATAGCATGAAATTGAGAGCATATTACCAGTACTTTTCAAGTCAAATAGGGTGAACGTATTCAGGTATAGATGGGCTGATGAGAATTGGCTGAATCCAAGCATGACAAAATCTGGGAGAGCTATTCCAAGCTGGAGTGCTAAGAGGGGAACAAATTCTATCAAAGTCTTTCTCGAAGAGGACAGAATGCAAGAATAGTAGTGAAATGGTATGTTATAAATGCATAAGTACCCATCAGGAATGTGGAGAAGGGGGTGATAAAATTGATTAATGAAATTAGGGTCCCTGTATTAACCCAAGAAAGAATCTGAGGAGGCAGCTGTAGTTGATAATGGATGATATGTATGGAATCATGAAATGCATTACATGTTCAACTTTAGGGGGATGCCTCATTATTATTTTGCTTCTGTTTCTGATGCACATGAACAGGCATGGTGTGAGCTGCCACGGCATTATTTCACGTCACCAACTTAACTGTCCGTCTCTCCGAGGAAATGCAAGTGAGCATCTGGAAAGCAATAGCAGGGAACTTAATGGAGAGAACAAAGAGAAATCTTTGCAGGATGAGAAAGATGGTGCACTCTGAAATAACTCCACAAAGGCCAGTGTCCCATCATCAAGTCACCCTTTATTCACATGTGCACAGTACATATGCACTGCCCCAGCTAGGTTAGAGCTGGCTCTCAGAATGAACCAAACCTCTGACACACTGTTTATATCTGTCAGCCATGGCTCCCTGATTGGGCCAAGTTAACAGACCCAATCAGGGAACTTATATTCGATGAGGCCCAGCTGGCTAACCTCATTAAAATCACAACACACACACACATTCACAGAGTTTATATTTCCCGGATGGACAATTGGGTGAAACCCAAAACTTGACCTTGCTCTGACCTCAGCTGAGAGGAAATATGCCTCATTAAATGGCCTCCTGTCCTTATTGTCTACACACCCTCAAAGCTTTCGCCTTGAGAGGTGCTGCCTCTCCTTGGTCTCTTGATCAAGACTCCCACATATCTAACCACCCTGGACCTGATGTGCCTTGCTCATGAGGTCACCTGACCCTAGACTTTGGGTCTTAGAAGTTGATATCAGCACTGGGCATGCTAAGCGCTGCTGCCTCTGGTAAAAGGAAAGGTAGGATGACTGGAGTCCCATTGAGTTGTTGTGCATAGCCAACGAGGCAACTTGTGGAGAATAACATGAGAAAAGTCACTTGGATTTTCAGAGAGCAACCCTTCAAGAAACTCACCAAAATTGTCACTTAGCTGCTTTCTGGTAAAATGAAGCCCACAAACACTTTCTCTCCACATCCTGGTCTGCTGAGTATTGCCAGTATTTTCTATTTTTATTTTTCATCTCTTTGCTGCTGAATGTGAAGGTTTGAATTTATTCATCCCAACTGGTGATTGTGATGTCAATCGATCAGTCGCAGGATATGTAAAAGACAGGAGCTTCGTGCTTTGGGGGTTTGGGACAAGGACGATATTGTGACTAGGGTATTGTGATTGCATTCAGAGAATATAGCTGCCGATCCTGTCCTCATCCAAAGTCCAACTGAGAGTAGTCATGACAGTCGTCGTCACGTTCCTCATTCTCTGAACATCTCAAAATTCAAGAAATAAGCGTCTCACACCAACTAGTGTCACCAACTGGTGTTTTAGAGGGATTTAAGAAGTAGCTGTGAGCACATAACCTCAGTTCTCCTGACCTGGAGTAATATGCTGCACAATCTTGTCTCGATTGCATTGTTGAAATCTAGTTCATTGTAATGTGGTTTCCCATTTGCACTGTAAGAGCCAGATTTAAATAGGTTCATAAACACCCTGCCTCACGATGGTGGGACACTTAGACGTTCTGTCCTAGGAATGGTTAATATCAAGGCCAGTGTCCAAGAGATGGCTGATTTCTGACTACAAAGAGGAGTAACAGTGGTATTTACAGGAGAAGCAACTTGATATACCTAACTACCAAAATGGAACTTGGCAGTATGAAGGAAATATTTTCATAGATGTTGCAAATAGAAAAGCAATAAATGCCAATGGTGATAATACACCGGATTTTTGTTTTCCTTGAAATGGTGAAAGAGTAATGATTTGAAAAGTTGCATTTTTTCATAACATTAGATAAAGGAGACAAAACTGTTATTTTCACACTACAAACTACTGACTGATACAAATGAAATAATTATCAACAATATGTTAGTTGCAAATATACAGCAGCAAATCCTTTGAAACAGTTATTAAAAATAACAATGCTTGAACAAGCTAAATCAAATGTTTCCATCCTATTTTGAAGAAATTTGAGCTAATGACAAAAAACAATGGTCTGGATTTTTCTGGTGCCCAAGGAGATTGGAGGCAGGATAAGGGGTTTGAAAATATAGTAAGGAGCCACTTTAGGATGGCCTCTGAAAGTCTGCCCACCATCAGGGAGGTTTTCCAGGAATGGATTGAGAATAGAATCTGTTGCCAATACCAAAAAGGTGGGTAGACTGGTTAAACATTAAGATCTCACTTGGGGATGATTCAACATCTTTGGTACTGCCTGTGACATTGTAAAGCCCTCAATGGAGGCTGTCACCCTGATGTTAGCTGGGGAGTCCTAGACATAGCCTGAAAGACTGTAATCTCGGTTTAATCAATTCAATGCAAGGGTAACCTTTCATTTCAAAGGAACTGCTGACCTAGATCTTGATTGTTTCTTTTCTCTTGCACAGGCGAATGAGGAGTCCTCTTTACTAAGTTAAATAGGTGCAATTCTTAGATCTAATGGAATCATAAAATACGTGGATAAAGCAAGAACGGGGTACTGAGTTGGATGAATGGCCATGATCATATTGAATGGCAGAGAAGTCTCGAAGGGCTGAATGGCCTACTCCTACTCCTATTTTCTATGTCCCAATGAATCCCTATCCTGGACTGGCAGCATGTAGCTCATGGTTGTGGTGACTCTAGAGCTGCTATCCGTCTGATTGAACCAGCAATATCCAGAGCCTGCCCTCTGTGATTATTTGAATGGCAAACTCAGAAGCTTGCAATTAATTGGCAAGTTCCCAGGAGATTTCAGAGCCTTTCCCATTGTCTGCAAGTGTGGATCAGGACACCATTTGTTCCCAATATCAAGATGTGGAAGACCGGAGAAAGATTCAGCACGAATGCATAAACAGAATGTAATATTTGGAACCTTAAATATTACAGGGCTACCATCTTTTTCCATCTGTAACTCCAGAAAAGGTGCAATGGCTGAAAATTGCAAAAAAAAATTGCTTGTTGGTTCCTGTCGGAGTTACAGCAGAAAACTGACAGTAGGCTAGTTGGTGTATTACAGACTGTTTGTAGTCTATAGAAATTTAAGGCCATACATTCAAAAACTGCAAACCTGAAATAAATACAGATGCAAACCAAATGGGCTTCCAACTTTTCTAATCTCAGAACAGCATTGGGGATTAATGAAGTTAGTTCCACAAAGCACATTATAACTAACATTAACATCACAAAGCATCCGGCAACAACTTCTTTTTGTCACTTCCTCAATGTTATCAATAAATAGCCTCTATGCTATATTAAGCCATTTCTTGAATACAAAAGAGGAGCAAATATACTGAGGGACGATGCAGAGCTGCTTCACTCAATTCAAAGGGATTCCCCTGTAGTCAAATTGATGTATGTATTAAGCATTTACATTTCAATACAAAATGTGTAGCTGATAAGTGCAGTAAATTTCATTAGGATCACTTGATTGACTACAATCCAAGCCCTTCAAACATAATACATGTTACTGTAGGAAAGTTTTTTTTTGCATAAGGAGAATTACAGAATGATGCAGGTTTTTCCCTCACACCCTCGCAAATATTTCAAGGATTCACTCAATGCCCTTTTCTAAGATATTGCCAAATCTGCTATTCCCATCCTTTATGGCAGGTCACACTTTCGAAGATATTTCCGAGAGTGGCACCAGGAATGAGAGACTTCATTTTTATACACAGATTGGAGAAACAGCGGGTCTCCCAATTAACGCAGAGATAGTTTAAGAAATTCGATAGAGATGTTCAAAATCAATAATGGTTTAAAGACAACAATGTCAAGAAGTGTTTCAATGGCAGAAAAGTAAGTAACTGGAGGATATGGAGGAGAAAATGAACAAGACTAGGCCATTCAGCCCCCCACTAGCCTGTCCTAATGAAATCAATGGCGATCTGTGACCTAGCCCCACACACCTCCCTTTGGCCCATCTCCCTTAACATACCTGCTTAACAAAAATTTATCTTGGTCAGATTGAAATTAACAACTGATCTATTATCTACAGCCATTAGTGGAAGACAGCTCCAAACATTTGTCACCCTCTGTGTGTAGAAGTGTTTCCTAACATCTCTCACATGAATGGTCTGGCCCCAATTCTCAGACTATGCCCCTAGTTCTAGAATTCCCCAACCAGTGGAAATAGTTTATCTTTATCTACCCTGTCTTTTCCTGTTTGTGTCTTGAAGGCATTCATCAGATCATGCCTCAACTTTCTAATTTCTAGAGAAAATGGGCCTAATTTATATAATGTTCACGTTGGAGACTGAGGGGGTGACCTTATAGAGGTTTATAAAACCATGAGGGTCATGGATAGGGTGAATAGCCAAGGTCCTTTTACCCAGGTGAGGGAGTCCAAAACTAGAGGGCATAGATTTAAGATGAGAAGGGGAAAGATTTAAAAGGGACCTAAGGGGCAACATTTTCATGCAGAGGGTAATGCGTGTATGGAATGAGCTGCCAGAGAAAGTGGTAGAGGCTGGTACAATTACAACATTTAAAAGGCATCTGGATGGGTAGCTGAATAGGAAGGGTTTAGAGGGATATGGGTCGAATGTTGTCAAATGGGATTAGATTAATTTAAGATATCTGGTTGGCAGGGACGAGATGTATCAAAGCGTCTGTTCCTGTACTGTACATCTTTATGACTCTATGACCCAAAACATAACACTTTTTCTCCTTCCACAGATGCTGCCAGACCTGCTGGGTTTTCCAGCAATTTCTGTTTTTGTTTCAAATTTGTATAATCTCTCCTCATAACCCCTGAAGTCCAGGTAACATTCTTGTCAACCTATATTGTACTTACTCTAAACCCCAGATATCCTCCTAAAGAGATTTGAAGGAGGGTCACTGGGCCTGGAATGTTAACTCTGCTTTCCTTCCACTGAGGCTGCCAGACCTGCTGAGTTTCTCCAGCAACTTCAGTTTTGGTTTCAGACTTACAGCATCTGCAGTTCTTTATTTTATTAATTCTCACAAAAGTGGCATGTGCAAATCTGCTCACAGTACTCAAAGGGGCATCTAAACAGAGTTTTGAATAACTGCAGCATAACATCTACATCCTGATACTCCAGTTGTCTAGATATAAAGGCTACTTCAGTCCTTTAGAAATAAAGAATATAAATTTAAGATGATTTGCAAAGAATTCTGAAACAACATGAGGGATGGACATTTATTTTCAATATAGGAAAATGCACCATAGCACTGTGCAGGAGTCCCATCAGAAAAATTGACATTGAGTCAAAGCTGGAGTTATGAGGACAAATAATTAAAAGATAGACCTATGAGGTGGGTTTAAAAAATCATATTTAAGGAGAAGCAAGAGTTGTAGAGAGGTGTCACTGAGAGGTTAGGATATATGGCTAAAGATGTAGCTCCCAGTGCAAGTGTGAAGACGTGGGGGATGGACAGAGGCCATGGTCCCTCCCAGTCAGAGCACAATTTAGCAGTCAAGGACATTCAGTCTCTGATCTTCGGGTAAGCATCCTCCAAGGTGGCCTTCATGATACACAACAAAGCAAAATTGCCGAGCAGAAACTGATAGCCAAGTTCCATACCCACGAAGATGCCCTCAACCGTGATATTGGGTTCATGTTACATGTGACCCCACCACACCGTTCTGTATTTGTAAAATCTTCCTTACTGTCCTGTTTTGACACCATAGTCTTGATAACTTGTTATGATCCCTCTAGCCTAATTAGTTTGTACAGTCTTGGATTACTTCTTACTTTGGTTAGACCCTCGGCATGCAACTTTTATACCTATCCTGTTATTCCAATCACTGGGTTTGTTTCCAGCACAACCTGGTTTTTTAATTTTCTGTAATTATCTCTCTGCCTCATTTAATCAGATTATGGCTCATTCCTTTGCTTGTTATTCAACTGTTGACACTTTACTCACACCATCTAACACTTTTGATCATCAGGAGAGACGTGTTATTGAACCTGTCGACATACCACTCACACCATTTGTATGATATTTTGATCTCCCTGCCAATAAACTCTGTGCCTGTGTGCTTCTCATCACTTCACCTGACCAAGGAGCAGTGCTTGGAAAACTTCTGACTTCAAATAAACCTGTTGGACTGTAGCCTGGTGTCGTGTGACTTCTGACCTTGCCCACCACAGTCCAACACCTGCACGTCCACATCAGAAAGAATGAGAATTCTCAGACGGTTGCAGGGCTGAAGGAAGTTGACTTTGTGAGTGGGAGTTGAGGTCATAGAGCAACTTCAGAAAAAAGTCAAATGAGAAACTTAAATTAGAGGTGTTTTGAGCCAGAGAACACAATGGTGATGGACAAACAGTACTTAACAGAATTAAGTTATAGGTAGCAGAAATTCGAATGAGACTAATTTTATGGAAAATGGAATGCGGCCTGGACACACATGGCAATGGCTGAATCTAGCGTTAATAAGAGGGGTTCAATAGAAGACAAACTTAGGTATTAAAATCAAGGTGGAAGTAATTAATCTTTGTGAGGGACAGAGTATAATTTAACTCAGGGTCAAATAAGATGCTGAATTTCCAATCAGTCTAGTTCAATCTTAGATAGCAACCATAGAGGAAGGTGGGAGCAATGAGGCAGCACGGTGACTCTGTGGTTAGCATTGCTGCCTCACAGAGCCAGGGACATGAGTTTGATTCCAGCCCCAGGTGACTGTGTGGGGTTTGCACATTCTCCTCGAGTCTGCGTGGGCTTCCACTGGGTGCTCCAGTTTCCTCCCACAGTTCAAAGATATACAGGTTAGGTGGATTTGCCATGCTAAATTGCTGTGTGGTGTCCAGGGTTGTGCAAGATAGGTGGATTAGCCATGGGTAATCTGGAGTCATGAGGATAGCCTGGGAGACTGGGTCTGGGTGGGATGCTCTTCAGAAGGTTGGTATGGACCCTATGGGCTGAATGGCCTCTCTCTGCACTGTAAGGATCAAAAGTGTTGGCTTCAAGTTTCCCAATGCTTAACTGGATGAAATTTCAGATCATCTAGGACCAGGTATCAAATATCAGCAAACAGAAATGTAGAGATAGTAGATGTGTTGAGAGAGGTGCTGAGTTCAATCTCATTAGGATACATCTGGAAGCTGGTTTCCTTTCATTCAATGATGCTCCAAGAAACAATCTGTTTTTAGTAGAACCTTTAACATAAAACTTTCAAATGTGCCTTACAAGAATATTTTAAAATAGAATATTGCACTCTTTAGAATTTATGGGGCAGATGACAAAAACTGCACGAAGGCGTAGACTTGAAATGAATATCTTAACGAAGAAAAGCAAGATAGAGAGGTGCAGAGGTTTAGAGGGGAAATTTCAGAACTTAAGACTCCAGCAGCTTAAGGCACAACCACCAATCACAGAATGATGAAAGTAGGATATGCTTGAGAGGCCGGAATTCAAGGAGTACAGATATCTCAGAGGCTTGTGAGGCTGGAGTGAATTACAGAGACAATAACAAATGAGGCAATGCAAAAATTCAAAAACACGGATGAGAATTTTAAAATTGATGTATTTCCTTAACTGGAAGCCAGTGTAGGTCAATGAACAATGGGGGTATGGGTAAACAGCTAGGGCAATGGGAAGCAGAGTTTTGAGTGGTTATTCTTATAGAATCCCTACTGTGTGGAAACAAGCCCTTTGGCCCAACAGGTCCACACCGACCCTTGGAACATCCCACCCAGACCCATCCCCCTATAACCCTCCTAACATACACATCCCTGAACACTACAGGCAATTTAGCATGGCCAATCCACCTACCCTGTACATCTTTGGACTGTGGGAGGAAACCGGAGCACCCAGAGGAAACCCACGTAGACACAGGGAGAATGTGCAAACGCCACACAGACAGTCACCCGAGGGTGGAATTGAACCCAGGTCCCAGGTGCTGTGAGGCAGCAGTGCTAACTACTGAGCCACTGTGCCGCCCTTGGTGGTCCCACCGAGATCAGTTTACAAACTGTACAACATGGAAGCTGACAATTAATGCAATAATCGAGTCTAGGGGTATCAAAGATGTTTTAGCAGTAGATCGGTTGTAACAGGGTAGAGTCAGGCAACAATACAAAGCTGGAAATAGATGGTCTTAGTGATGGCATTGATATGTGATCAGAAGATCATCTTGGACTCAAATGTGACATCAAGGTTGTAAACTGTCTGATTCAGTCAGGTCGCTAGTTAGAGCACTGGAGTTCATTACCAGGCAGTGGAGTTTGTTTTTCCAATCTTTCCAAAATTTAGTTGGAGGAAATTTCTACCCATCAGGTACAGGAGGTCAGATAAATAGACTGATTATTTAGAAACAGTTAGTGAGATATGAATTCCCAAGCATGTGTTGACTATCCCTAATCAGTCCTTGCCTGTCCAAATACAAGTAAATCATGTCCCTCAGACTCCCCTCCAACAACCTGCCCACGACTGATGTCAGGCTCACTGGTCTGTAGTTCCCTGGCTCCTCCTCATCACCTTTCCTAAATGGTGGCACCACATTAGCCAACCTCCAGTCTTCTGGCACCTCACCTGTGGTTATTGATGATACAAATATCTCAGCAAGTCCTATGCACAACAATGAGATAAATGTTCTGATAACCACAATCACAAAAATAAGCAAAGAAACAAATATTAGCCCTGACACAAGGAGAGTTTTCTTTTAAATATTTCTGTGGGATGTTAATTGCCCATCTAGAATGAGGCTAATGCCTCATTCGAAACAAACGACAAAATATTTAAAGATACTTTTCTAAAGTAAACAAAAGATTCATAAAGACTTTTTCTTACCTGATGGGACTGTTCAGTGGAAAGATGTCTATTTGATGTGCCAGGTCCACTGAGTAAACAATTTGAATGCATTAGTAGCACACAGGTTCCAGAACTGGAGCCAATAAAGCTGTTACTTGCTTTATCTTTTTCAACATCATTGCCTTAACCAACACAAGTTATGTAGCAGATTGTGAAAGTATTTTAAACACCAATTTTCCTCGTGTGACTGAAATCAGATTCAAAATTATATTTAAAATAATGACATTATAAGTCAATATTACAGATGTATATGTCTTTTCAGATGATGTCAGTTACCAATATAATTAAGTTCCACTAGCAATTTAGTTTGTGATGCAAAGGTCAATTTACAAATCAAAATGTGGCAAAATCCAATGCATTAAATCTTGAAAGCCAGAATCTCATCATATCAATTTGTCCATGAACTAATTTGTGGTGGATTGTCATTACATTTAATTGTATAATTTTAAACATTAAACTGTCACACAGCTGAACACTGCCATCTGCTACCACAAATGATCACTTTATCATCCTGTAGTCCAGGAGCGTAAGTGCTATGTGAAACTTAGTGTCAACAACATTACATAGCGCTGAGTCTTCGAGCCTGGATTAGATTTGCCCTTCCGAGTGATGGAAGGTGATGGACTAGTGGTATTATCTCTGCACTGTTAATCCCGAGACCTAGGTTTGAATCCCAGCGTGGTAGCTGGTGGAATCTGAATTCAACAAAAAAAAACCTGGAATTAACGGTCTAATGATGACTATGAATCGATTTGTTGATTGTTGGAAAATCCCATCTGGTTCACTAATGTCCTTTAGGGGAGGAAACTGCCATCCTTACCTGGTCTGGCCTACATGTGACTCTAGACCCACAGCAATGTGGTTGATGCTTAATGGCCCCCTGGGCAATTAGGGATGGGTAATAAATGCTGTCATCCCATGAACGAATGAATAAAAATGGGTATCAGGAGGACCCGTATAGATTCTTTAGCTAAAGTCAATTCTTATACTTTACTTATTCTGCACAAAATGAATGGGAAGGGAAGGTACCTTGGGGAAGACCAATAATGAAAATGGTCATGGGGAAGTCAGCAATGTTTTATCCTTTAATATTTCAATGCGGAAGATAAATTAAAAGAAATCGTATTTTAATTGACCAAAAGGCTGTTTCCCTCTGAAAGCAATGGCTCAAGCTCCCTGATCCACACACAATTAAGAAGAATCTGTCATATTGAATTAGTAATATTTGCTTTGATATACATTCGTACCCTTTATTTACATTCACAGTTTGAGAATAAGGAGTAAGCCATTCAGGACTGAGATGAGGAAGAATTTCTTCACTTAGAGAGTTGGGTACCTGTGGAATTCTCTCCCACAGGAAGCTGTTGGAGCCAGTTCATTAGTTATATTCAAGAGGGAACTGGACATGGCCCTTGTGGCTAAAGGGACCAAGGGATATGGGGAGAGGGCGGGAATGGGATACTGGGATTGCGTCACCAGCCATGATCATGTTGAATGGCGATGCAGGCTCAAAAGGCTGAATGGCCAACTCCTGCACTTATTTTCTATGTTTCTATTTATCTTACCAACTTGGCTTGACTGTATTTGGGGTCTGATCATAAAAGCCATAACTGTACAAATTTATGCGGTGATGTGCCACAATGATTGGAACCTTGATAATCTGTGCAAGCTGCAACAAATGCACTGCAGTTACACACTTTGCAAACCAATACAAAAACAGATGGAACTTGACATACAAATACACAAATCACTAAAAATAATGGTGCACATGAATTAAGTGATAAAAAATTAAATCTAACATCGGGGTTCCTGTCGAGAGCTAACAATTTTTTAAAAAAAGTCATGTGAAACATGTATAGAGACTTGGTTAGGCCATGCTTGGAGTTCAATGGTCTCTAGAATTTAACAGGAATATAGACTCACTGCAATGCAAAATCACACAGATGATAACAGAGCAAAGATGTTTTAGTCATCAAGATAGACTTAACAAGTCAGGGGTCTTTTTGCCCAGAAGAGAAAATGTTAAGGGGAATAGTGGTGCGGTGTTAAATATAAGATAATATAAGAGTTTAACAGGGACGATGTGGAGAAAATGGTTCTACTTGTTAGGTAGATGAAAACTGCAGTCATAAATAAATTCCATAGATAATTCAGGAAAGTCTCTTCATCTAGGGGAAGTGAGTAGTTTGAATGTGGTAGTTCATGGAACAACTGAGGTGAGAAATCCTTACACTCTGGAAAAAAGTCTCATTAGATTGGAAAACTGCTAATGTAACACCTTTATTTCAAAAAGGAAGGAGACAACAGCTAACTGTACACCAGTCAGCATGATATCTGTTATTGGGAAAATGTTCAGGTCTATTGTAAAGAATGTAATACCAGAGCATTTAAAAATACATCTGCTCAAGCAGAGTCAAAAAGGCTACCCGAAGGGGAAATCACGCCTGACAAGTTCACTGGAATTTTTTGAAGAGGTAACAAGCAAGATCATAAAGGAGAAGCAGTGGACGTAATATATTTGGATTTTCAGAAGGCTTTTGATACGATGCCACATAATGGATTACTTAATAAGACACCATGGTGATGGAGGAAACACATTAGCAAGAATAGGGGATTGGCTAATTCATAGAAGGCAGAGTTGGGACAAAGGGGGGCATTTTCAGGATGGGAACACATAATTGACAGAGTGCAGCAGATATCAGTGCTGGAGCCACAATTATTTACAATGCATGTTGATGACTTGAATGAGGAAAGTAAACGCACTTGAGACAAGTTTGCACGTGACACAAAGATAGGTAGGAATGCTAGTGGTCAGGATGAGACAGAGTCTGAAGACAAGTATAGACAGGCTTAACAAGTGGGAAAAAACTTGGCAGATGGAATATAATGTGGAAAATTACAAAGTTATGCACTTTGAAGAATGGAGGAACTGATTAGTATTAAAATGGAAAAACATTGCAGAAAGCTAAGACATAGTGTTTTTACAGCTCTCATACATAAATCACAAAAGGCTAGCACACAAATTCAGCAGGAATAGGGAAAGTGAATGAAATGCTGGCCTTTACTTCAAAAGGAATAGAGTATAAAATCAAGGAGCCTTTGTTAAAACTATACAAGGCACCACTCAGATCACAGCTGGAATATTGTGAATGCTTTTGGGCCCCTTATCAGAGGAAAGATATATTGGCATTGGAGAAATGTTCTCTAGGCTGATACAAAGTATGAAGGGACTGTCT
This sequence comes from Ginglymostoma cirratum, assembly GCA_024137785.1. Lineage (NCBI taxonomy): Eukaryota > Metazoa > Chordata > Chondrichthyes > Orectolobiformes > Ginglymostomatidae > Ginglymostoma > Ginglymostoma cirratum. The sequence continues at coordinate 38,241,946 of JAHRHZ010000112.1, forward strand.
CATGAGGAGAGGTTAAATAAATTGGACTTGTACCTGTTGGATATATAAGAGTGAGAGGTGATCTTATTGAAACATAAAAGATTCTTAGGGGATAACAAGCATGGGGCTGGATGAACACAGCAGGTCAAGCAGCATCATAGGAGCAGGAAAACTTGACGTTTCGGGCCTAAACCCTTCATCAGAAATGGGGGAGGGGAAGAGGGTTCTGAAATAAATAGGGAGAGAGGGGAAGGCGGATAGAGGATGGATAGAGGAGAGGATAGGTGGAGAGGAGGCAGACAAGTCGAAGAGGCAGGGATGGAGCCAGTAAAGGTGAGTGTAGGTAGGGGGGTAGGGAGGAGATAGGTCAGTCCAGGGAGGATGGACAGGTCAAGGGGGCGGGATGATGTTAGTAGATAGGAGATGGGGGTGTGGCTTGGGGTGAGAGGAAAAACAGGTTAGGGAGGTGGAGATGAGCTGGGCTGGTTTTGGGATGCGGTTGGGGGAGGGGAGATTTTGAAGCTTGTGAAATCCACATTGATGCCATTGGGCTGCAGGGTTCCCAGGCTGAATATGATTTGCTGTTCCTGCAGCCTTCGGGTGGCATCACTGTGGCGTTGCAGGAGGCCAAGGATGGACATGTCATCTGAGGAATGGGAGGGGGAGTTGAAATGGTTCGCGACTGGGAGGTGCAGTTAGGGGACTTGACTGGAGAGTGCATCAAGATCATTTTCCTCTTGTGAAAAAGTCTAGGACCAGAGGACATAATCTCAGAATAAGCGTATTTGAGGCATGATGCTGAATTTCTTCTGTAATTAGTGAATCTGTGGAATTCTTTACCACCAAGGGCTGTCGAGGTTGGGTTGTTAAGTATCTTCAAGGCTGAGATAGGTTTTTAATCAGTAAAGGAATCAAGGGTTATGGGGAAAAGGCAGGAAACTGGAGTTGAGGATTATCAGAACAGCCATTATCCAGTTGAATGGGAGAGGCATGGGTAATTTCTTCCCCCACATCTTTTGGTCAGTTTTGTGAACAACTTGTGAATCTTAAATCGGGAATGAGGCAAGTCAATCGTGAGACTCACTTTTTAATAAGAAAAACAGAAAATCAGAAATCCGGGGGTACTGGTTGGCAGCAGACCACAAAGCACAAAGTTAGGGCCATAATAGTCTGGACAGCCATGCTGTTAATGAATCTCTCTGCTGTATTCAGATGCAGACCCTTGGAAATCTAGTTTGATGTGTACTCTCATTGAGCCATGCTTTACCTAATATCCTTTCTGCACAACATTCTCTGATTCACTGTGTGCTTTAGCTAAGTGCACAAATATAAAAGAAACTTGTATGTGAACTTTGGAAAAATAACTCCAAAACCATTTATAATTTTCTATCAAGACAATAATCCCCAGCTGATGTCATTACTGATCCTGTACACATTTCTTGATCCTGTTTAAATGAAACAGAAGTGGAAAATAATGGAAATGTTCAGTGGGTTAAAGACTAAATGTGCTAAGAACAGACAGCTAAAGGTTCAAATGGAGAATGCTGTATTTCAAGATTCCGTGCATTAAGGTTTTGGAGTAGATCTGTAGCTCGGGTTGTGAGTGTTGAGGTTGGTTGGCTCGCCGAGCTGGTTTGTTGTTCAGCAGACGTTTCGTTACTGTGCTTGGTAACATCCTCAGTGCCGCCTCTGATGAAGCGTCGGTGTGTTTTCCCGCCTGGCTTTTAAACTCTGGGGTCCGTTGCGATGGATTACCTCACTTCCGGGTTTCCTTCATAGTGGAAAGCATATAGGGTCGAGTTCAATGTGTATATTAATAGCATACTTCGTGGAGTGCCATGCTTCCAGGAATTCTCGTGCTTGTCTCTGCCTAGCCTGTCCCAGGATCTTGGTGTTGTCCCAGTCGAAGTCGTGGTTCTCCTTGTCCATGTGGATTGAGACGAGTGAGTATTGGTCGTGTCTTTTTGTAGCCAGTTGGTGTTCATGTACTCTTGTTGTTAGTTTCCTTCCTGTTTGTCCAAGGTAGTGTTTCTCACAGTCTCTGCAGGGGATCTTGTAGATGACATTGGTCCTGTCCATGGCGGGGAGTGGGTCTTTAGTTCGGGTGAGCACTTGTCGTAGGGTTGATGTGGGTTTGTGTGCCACTCTGATGCCCAGCGGTCGTAGAAGTCTTGTGGTGAGATCTGACATGTTCCTGATGTAGGGTAGTGTGATGAGTGTGTCGGGGCGTGTAGAATCTTTCTGATGCTGTTCCTGCAGGTATCTCCTGAACCAGTTCTTTGGATATCCATTATCCTTGAACACTTGCAAGAGGTATTCCTCCTCTTGGCGTAATTCCATGTTGCTGCAGTGCATTGTTGCCCTTTTAAATAGTGTTCGCACGCAGCTCCGTTTGTGTGCGCTGGGATGGTTACTGTTGAAGTTCAATACCTGGCTTGTGTGTGTGGCTTTTCGGTGTACTTTCATTTGCAGTTCCCCATTTGTCTTGCGCTCTACCATGACATCCAGGAATGGGAGCTGTTTGTTCTTCTCCTCTTTTCTGGTGAATTTTATTCCGGGGAGGGTGTTGTTTATGAGTTTGTGCGTCTCTTCTAATTTGGTCCGTTTAAAGATGACAAAGATGTCGTCTACATAGCGTATCCATAGTTTAGGTTGGATTTGCGGAAGGGCAGTCCTTTCCAGTCTTTGCATCATTGCTTCTGCTTTGAGTCTGGAGATAGGTGATCCCATGGGTGTCCCGTTGATTTGCTCGTATGTTTGGCCGTTGAAGGTGAAGTGGGTGGTCAGGCATAGGTCCAGGAGTTTAAGCATGTTGTCCTTGGAGATGGTTTCACCGGGGGTCGTGATCTTGTTCAAGTAGTGTTGTCATTGTTTCCCTTGCTAGTGGTATGTCTATTGACGTGAATAGGGCGGTGACATCGAACAATATCATGGTCTCTTCGTTCTCTATCTTTATGTCTTTGATGGAGTTGAGGAATTCTTGGGCTGAGTGGATAGAGTGGGGTGAGTTGTTGACTAGGTGCTTGAGTCTTCTTTTTAGTTCTCCGGCTAATCAGTGCAATGGAGTGCCTGGTAGGGAGACGATGGGTTTGAGGGGGACTTCCGGTTTGTGCACTTTAGGGAGGCCGTAGAATCGGGGTGTGTTGTTTCCTTTGGGTTTCATTCTTAAGAAGTCTGCTTTGTTGATCTGTCCTGTTTGTTTAAGTCTTTGTCGCGTGTATAGGATTTTGTTGCCAAGTTGTGGTGTCGGGTCAGTTTGTACTGGCTGGTATGTGTTCTCGTCGGCAAGCAGTGCTTGTGCCTTGGAGATGTAGTCCTTTTTATTCATTATCGCTGTCATGCGCCCTTTGTCTGCAGGTAGTATAGTGACGTTCTTGTCCTTCTTTAATCTGTCCAGGGCTTGTCGGGAAGGACTACGGAGGAAACCCGGAAGTGAGGCAATCCATCACAATGGAGCCCAGAGTTTAAAAACCAGGTGGGAAAACACACCGACGCTTCATCAGAGGCTGCACTGAGGATGTTACCAAGCACAGTAATGAAACGTCTGCTGAACAACAAACCAGCTCGGCGAGCCAACCAACCTCAACATTCTGTGCATTGTTTTTCAATTGTCTCCATTTGAATGATATCGTTGTAATCTGGTACTTGTATGCAAAAGAATTTTGATTGTGTTACATCTGCTGCTTTTACACAAAACCACTTAGATTGAAATTTCACCACACCACAATCAACATGATAGCTTGTTTATCTCAAATTATTTCCGCTGCTTATAAGTAAATTAAACGTGAAATATTGGGAAGATCAAAGCCATAGCCTTCAACCCCTGTCACAATTCTCTTTGCCATTAACTAAATCTCTTTCTCTGCCAACTGCCTGAGGTTGACCAAGGCTGCTTGCAGCTTCCATGCCTTGTCTGACTCAAAGATGAACTTTATTTATTCATGTATTTGTAGAATGTGAGTATTACTTACTGCTCACAAGCTTCTTCAATGGTTGCAGATTTGTCAACCATTTGATACAATTGAATGGCCTGCAAGGCATTGTAGAAAGCAAAATATCAACTACATTGAGCAATGAGTCTAACCTGATAATGTTTCTAGATATCATTCCTGAAGGGCTATCACTGAATCAGGTGAGATTTATGGCAGGCTTGTGTCTTGTTACTGATCGTAAGGTTTTCTATTAGTTCTAGATTAATTAATTGAATTGAACCAACAGTTCCAGATTCCCTCTGGACTACTAATCTAACAGCGTAACCACAGTGTTATTTAACCTATATGATCTCCATTACCAAGATCGCCAGCTCCATCCTTTCCTGCTCTTTTGCTGCCTGAACTCGGCTGCCACTGCTGAATCATTCATTTTTTTCTGTTCCCACAGCCTATATAACTCCCAAGGTCTCCTATTCAGCCTTTCAGCATGCACCCTTCGCAAGGTTGAGCTTGTCAGAAACCCAAACAACTTAAAACAATAAGACATCGGAGCAGAGTTAGGTATTCGACACATCAAATCTGCTCCACCATTCAATTGTGGCTTATACGTTTCTCAGCCCCATTCTCCCATCTTCTCTCGGTAACCCTTGATCCTGTTACTAAACAAGAACCTGTCCAGCTCTGTCTTAAAGACACTCAATGACTTGGCCTCCACAGCCTCCTGCAGCAATGAGTTCCACAAATTCACCACCCTCTGGCTGAAGAAATTCCTCCTCATCTCGGTTCTAAAGAGTTGTCCCTTCACTCTGAGGCTATACTCGCAGGTCCTGGTTCTTCACAATGGGAAATATCTTCTCTATGTTCATACTATCCAAGCCTCTTAGTATTCTGTAAGTTTCAGTGAGATCCTCCTTTATCCCTCTAAACTCTACTGAGTCTATACTCAAAGTTCACAACCTCACATTTTCCCACATTGTATTCTATCTGCTACTTCTTTGACAACTCTCCTAGTCCATCCAAGTTTCTCTGCAGCCCTCTCCACCTCCTACTCCTCCACCTATATTTGTGTCATCTGCAAACTTTGTAACAATGCTGTCAGATCCGTCGTCCAGATTCTTAATGCACGGACATGAATAATATTTGCTCCTAACATGGACCCCTGTGGAACTCCATTAATCACTGACTACTATGGTGAGAAAAACCCTTCATCCCCATTGTCTGCCTTCTGCTTGTCAGCCAATCCTTTATCTATGCCACCACCTTGCCCTAACACCATGGCCTCTTATATTATTTAGCAGCCTCCTGTGTGTCACCTTGTCAAAAATCTTCTGGAAATTCAATAATCAGTCCCACTGACTTTCCATTGTCTAAATTATTTGTTATCTCCTCAAAGAATTCTATCAAGTTTACCAGGCATGATTTCTCCTTGATGAAACTATATTGACTCAGCCCAATTTTACTATGCAACTCCACAATATCAACCATAATAACGGACACTAAAATCTATGACTGAGGTCAGGGTGACTGGCCTATAATGTCCCATCTTCTGCCTCCCTCTCTTCTTAAAAAAGGATGTTACACTAGCCATTTCCCAATACTATCAGACCCTCCATGACACTAGTAATTCCTGAAAATAACACAAATGCCTCCACAAGCTCCTCAGCTATTTTCTTCAGAACACTGGGGTGCAGACCATCTGGTCCAGGTGATCAATCCAACCTCAGACCTTGCAGCTACTCCAGCACCTTCTCATTAGTGATAGCCACTACACTTACCTCTGTCCCTGTCTGTCTTGAAGTTCTGGTATGCTTTTGGGGTCAAGCACCAGTACCCCCACCATTTCTACTCTTCCAGCTTAACTTTTCAGCAGCCAAATGTCCCTCTTGCCTCTTTCTTACATTTTATATATCTAAGAAAACACTCTTGCAATCTTCTTAGTCAGCTTAACCTCATATTTCACCACCTCCCCTTTTATTGTTTTTTATTTTCTGGTCATCTCCTGCTGGTTTTTAAAGGCTTCACAATCCTTTGACTTTCAACCAATCTTCGATACACTGTATGCTTTTTCTTTTGCTCATCTGCTGCCCCTGACACCCCTTGGCACCATGGTTGCCTTGTCCCCCCTTAGTATATTTCTTCTTCCCCGGGATGAATTTCTGCTGTGCCTCCCGAGTTACCCCCAGAAAATCCTGCCATTGCTGCTCCGCTGTCTTCCCTGCTAGACTCTCCTTCCAATCAACTCTGGTCAGATCCTCCCTCATGGCTTTTCAGTTACCTTTTCTCAATTATGATACCGTTAGATCTGATTCCAGCTTCTCCCCCTCAAACTGCAGGGTGAATTCTATCATATTATGGTCGCCGCCTCCTAGGAATTCTTTCACCGTAAGCTTCCAAATCAAGCCTGCTGCATTATACATCACCAAATGTTGAATTGCCTGTTCCCTAGAGGGCTCTACCACAAGCTGCTCCAAAAAAAATTGTAGACATTCCTTTCTTTGGGATCCACTACCAACCTGCTTTTCCCTGTCCATTTGCATATTGAGGTTCCCCACAATGATTTTAATTGTACCTTTCTCATGTTCCTTTTCTATCTCCTGATTTATTTTCTGCCCCACCTCTGGACTACTGCTGGGAGGCCTCTGTATAACTCCCAAAAGGGTCTTTTCTTCTTTGTCAATCCTCAACTCTACCAACCAGCTGTTTTACAACAGAAGATGACTGTTTTAAACAGAGTCCAAGTCCACAAATTTAATGAGAGCTTTGGTTCAGTCAGTTTGGTTCATAAAACTCATATCCCACTGATTATTCATTCTCAATATTTTTATAACTAATTCAAAACTAATTACCTGTTAATAAAGATATCCATCACATGCCTCCTCATTCCACTCCTCTCAGGTGTTCTTTCAAACTATATTAGACGATAAGAGAATTTTTAAAAACTAAATCTATATCTACAAAATAATTTAAAAGGTAAACAAAGTAACATGCATTCTGTATTTGTCCTATGCACATTAAAGTTTCAGATGTCCTTGCCCAACTGTAATAACTCAGAAAGCCCTACTCGAAAGGAACATTGTTTGTTGTTGAACACCTAAATCGAGACACTTTTCATGGTTTGCACAGGCTAGGCGCAACATGGGACAGACCGTTCTACATGACCCATCCCTGGATCTGTGTTTTTTTATTTAATCCATTTTCCTAATCAGCCTGTTCCAACAAGTTCTGACACACCTTAGGAGCTGGTTGATCTTGAACCTGGGTCTCTTGATTCAGGGGTAAGGACACCACACTGAACCACAAGAGGGCCCCTAATATAAATGCACACAGTGAGGGGCTTGAACTTACAACACTGGGATTAAGAGTTTAATGCACTGTTGACTGAACCAACCAGGTACATCGGTCTGCTATTTTTTTTGGAGCTGCTATCCCTAATTTATTAACATATTTTTCTAATCAACCTGTTCAGGGATGTTATTACACACCTCTAGAGCAGTTGAGGCTCCAGGTGTAGCGACAATACCACAGTGCGCCTCCAAACAGTGAGAGGCTTGAACCACTACACTGAGGTTAAGAGTCAAATGAACAACCAACTGAGCCAACTGGGTACATGGATTTGCTTCATAATGAGTTATGGGTGGGCAAGCCATTTCTTATTAGCAAGGAAGCTGACGCTGAATAAGCCTCACAGGGACATTCATTATTGATGCCCCACGAATCTTGTAGGTGCTATAACCCCTACAGTTTTTCAAAGCCTCCTCTTTTCTTTATAAAATAGATAGCTGACTTCTGCTATCTACCTATGTATATTTAAAGATTTCTCCAGCCTCTGTTTTAAAACTGCAGTATAGGTCCTCAATTTCCTTTCTGTTACAGACCTTGTTGAGTACACATTATTCCATAGTGATCTATTATCAATGCAGCATTCAATAAATATTGCTGTTGAATCTCATTTACAAAATCATTTTCTCCGAGGAAAACAGCAAATCCTGGGCCTCACCAAGAGTAAACATTTCTGTTGCTACGGTACATTTTTGCTAATCCTTTGATCGTTTTTGCTTCTAAAGCTGAAGGGCAACATTTACTTCCCTTCCCCAACTGAAAAATTCTAACCCCTCCTGCGCTCCAGAACCCATCACAGAGACTTGCCTAAAATCTCTAAAAACAAGTTTCATGTTCCTGGCATTTCTCAAAGAATTGAAACTTCAAGACACATTGCTCCATTGTCTTTTTTCCCGTTTCTTTTTCATCTAAATAATATCTTCCAGCTTAGGATTTTTCATATTTGCATCCAACTCTATAACACTTCAAAACCAGCACCTCACTTTGTTTGAGTATTCAGTTAATTCATCTTTCGAATTAGACCTCTCAATTCCTCTAGCTCAGCTTTCTAAGCTGCTGCATATTTTTTAGGAACCCTACTTTGACAAAAAGCGATGGGAATAATATTTTCCAAATAAGATTACTAATGCAAACTTATGATCGATTCATTCTGCTTGATTTCTAATTGAATGTGTGTAAAATTCCTAGAAGCCTTACTTCCAATTTTGCATTCTGTTTTAAGCCTATTTATGACATTGTTTTCAAATTCACCGCTCCTACCACATAAAGAAAAACACCCATGCACATCATAAAGATGCCTGAAAGCTGTCCCTCCGATGCCATAAAACATAGCAGGATCTACTTTCAACTAAAGACAGCTCAATTTTAATGAGACAGATCTTAGTGAGAAGTGTTAAATTTATTTAGTCAAAATGCACAAATGATTTAACTTTCTGTAGCATCCCCATTGCATTTCGCGCCTCTTTTGAAAGAAAAGCAACTTATCCCTTTTGAGATAAAAGGTACTGCAGATGCTGGAGAATCCGAGATAACAAGACGTGGGGCTGGATGAACACAGCAGGCCAAGCAGCATCATAGGAGCAGGAAAGCTTGACGTTTCGGGCCTAGACCCTTCATCAGAAATGGAGGAGGGGAAGAGGATTCTGAAATAAATGGGAGAGAGGGGGAGGCGGGTAGAGGATGGATAGAGGAGAGGATAGGTGGAGAGGAGGCAGACAAGTCGAAGAGGCGGGGATGGAGCCAGTAAAGGTGAGTGTAGGTGGGTGGGGGTAGGGAGGAGATAGGTCAGTCCAGGGAGGACGGACAGGTCAAGGGGGCGGGATGATGTTAGTAGATAGGAGATGGGGGTGGGGCTTGAGGTGGGAGGAGGGGATAGGTGAGAGGAAAAACAGGTTAGGGAGGTGGAGATGAGCTGGGTTGGTTTTGGGATGCGGTTGGGGGAGGGGAGATTTTGAAGCTTGTGAAATCCACATTGATACCATTGGGCTGCAGGGTTCCCAGGCTGAATATGATTTGCTGTTCCTGCAGCCTTCAGGTGGCATCACTGTGGCATTGCAGGAGGCCCAGGATGGACATGTCGTCTGAGGAACGGGAGGGGGAGTTGAAATGGCCCCACCCCCATCTCCTATCTACTAACATCATCCCGCCCCCTTGACCTGTCCGTCCTCCCTGGACTGACCTATCTCCTCCCTACCCCCCTACCTACACTCACCTTTACTGGCTCCATCCCCGCCTCTTTGACTTGTCTGCCTCCTCTCCACCTATCCTCTCCTCTATCCATCCTCTATCCACCTCCCCCTCTCTCCCTATTTGTTGCAGAACCCTCTTCCCCTCCCCCATTTCTGATGAAGGGTCTAGGCCCGAAATGTCAAGCTTTCCTGCTCCTATGATGCTGCTTGGCCTGCTGTGTTCATCCAGCCCCACGCTTGTTATCCCTTTTGAGCTGATCTTCCTGCACAAATACAGCTTTAATGTCAATACAGTTGTTCTATATCCCCAAGAAATTGTTTCAAACAAAGCCAAGAACATTTTTAAAATTGCTTTTCCTACTCATGGTGAATCTGCTCCAATATTTTAGTTACAAAGAGTTTTCCTTCACAATCTTGTGCCACTAGTCTGGCAAATGGAGACAATTTTTCCATCCATATCCAATTATGGGATAAGGGTAAAAACAAAAATTACCTGGGAAACGCAGCAGTCTGGCAGCAGCTGTGGAGACAGAGCAGATTTAACAGTTCATGTCCAGTCACTCTTCTTCAGATCTCTACATCTATGCGATAGAGCTGGTAGTTCTCAACTTGACACCTCTGTCTCATATTCTTTCCAATTTTGTAGTCCTTGTTTGTTTGGCAACTTTTCTTGACAAGCCTTCGAGTCTGTTCATGGCCAGGAGACTTCCAAGTCATATGGGCTTCTGCTCCTATTGGTTCTCCTGGGTTTGTGCTATATTTCTGCTACTGTTTGGCCTCTGTTTGGATGCAAAATTTTTCTTTCATTTCTCCAATGAGTCTTTCTTGCAAATTCTTTAGTGACAATATCCCACCTATAAATTTTCCTTTTCTTATCTAGTTTGCTATTGAACAATATTAGTTCTTTTTCATATTAATCAATAATTTGATCTACTAATTTCTCTTTGCCCTCCTGATTTTTAAAAATATTCTATTCTCAGTCATTGTACTTTGAACTTGTTTTGGTTCTCATCACTTATACTAAATATATCTTACAACTTTATCCGAAGATTGATTTTTCTCTCCTCCAGCTCTTTATCAATTCAGTTTCATGTAATTACCTCACTTATTTTTGTTTTCTTAGTGAATTGCATTTCTCTTGAACAACATTGATTACCCATTTAAGTATATGAAGATTTTCACCTAATATATCTTTAGTTGTACTCATTATCTCCATTTTCAATTTTTCAATGTACTACTTTAATCTTTGTCCTACAAATATCACTCTCCATCCTGTATTGTGAAGACTAGCATTAAGATGATCTAATCCTCTCTCCTTTGGATCATTGTCCAATACCAGATCTATCATTGACTCTTTCCTTTTTGAACTTCTTCAGTATTAATTTTTTTAAAAATCTTCCACACACTACAAAAATTTGATTCCATTTTCTCCTTTTACTGCTCCTCTCTGCTAGCTTACCTGGAAGTTGAGACCTCAAATGATCATTATTCTGATCGTAGAATCCCTACAGTGTGAAAGCAGGCCATCAGTCCATCGGGTCCACATTGCCCCTGCCAAGAGCATCCCACCCAGACCCACTCCCCTACATTCTCCCTGCAACCCTAAGTTTCCCATGGCTAGTCCACCTAATCTGCACATCTTTGGACTGTGGGAGGAAACCGAGCACCCAATGGAAATCCACACAGATACAGGGAGAATGTGCAAATTCCGCACAGACAGTCTCCTGAGGGTGGGATCAAACTGGAGTCCCTTGCACTGTGAGGCAACAGTGATAATCACTGAGCCACCATGCTACCCATTCCAAACCTTCCTGTGCCAGCTACCAAACTCATAGATTTATCTATGTTTTTTCCTCCGATTTCCTTCCTCCATTTGGTGATCTATAGCAAATGACTGTCACTGCAATGGGTTCTTTCTTATGTTTTAACTGAATCAATGTGGATCATGTACCTAAGCTAGTTCTATCCTTTTCCTTTGGGTACTATTATGTTACCTTCAACCAAAACAACATCTCCCCTCCTTTCTTTTCCTTCTAAGTGTATTACATCCTGCATCAATTAGCTGTTTCTTTGTAGATCTGTTTCAATCATCTGTCGTACCCTGGATCCCCTTGACTAATGTATGTCTTCATTTTGTTTGGAACATTGTGCATCTTACCTCGCCAAGTTTAAATGACATTTATTTATCATTGCTCTGACTCTCTTGCCCTGATCTCTTTAAAAAAACATTGTGCTGATTAAAATCAAATTAAGTATTTTGTACAGAAATGAGTAAACTTATATTTGCGTATTCACAAATAAACTCCCACCATGTGAACCAGGAAAGATCATTTAATACAGCAATTCACAAAGCAGAAGTTGGTTACTGATTCTAAAGACTTTGTTGTGCTTGATTTATTTAGAAGCATTTAATTGTTCCTTTTGTTTGTGTGGAGTCATCACATCTTGCTGTAATCATTGCAACATGGTGCATTGTGAACTTTAGAAGGAAAAACAGCTGGATCAAAAACTGCAAATGTTCAATGTTCCTATCATTTTAATGGACTAACATGTGGGAAATATCCTTATATTTCTTTCCAATTTTATCTCCATGCTGCTCCCTACCATATTTTTAAAAATTGTTTACTGTTATTTCGCTATATGTTTCTATTGCATGTATTTTTAAGGATTGCTTTCATATCACAACGCGCTTTAACTACAGTCCCTGAATATGACAAGATTCGGAAATGAAAAGCCTTCAGGGTTGAAAACAATGATGACTTGCCTTCAGACAGTAAAATGGCGGAGCGATGTATACAGCACGCAGGAGAGTCAAAGCATTAGAGTTGCAAGGGATTAAGGAACCTTTAAATCTCCCCGAAAGTGGCCACACAAGTAGAAAGGGTGGTAAAGAAGGGGTACGGCAAGCTTGCCTTTCTTGTTTGGCAAATTGAGTACAAGGATCAGGATGTCACGTTACAGCTTTATAAGACTTTAGTTATGCCACACTTAGCTTATTGCACTCACTGCTAGTCGTCACATCACAGGAAGGATGTGGAAGCTCTGGACAGGATGCAGAAGAGGTTTACCAGTATGCTGCTCAGATTAGAGGGCATGACCTATAAGGAGAAGCTAGAAAAACTCAAGCTGTTTTCTCTGGAGCTGCGGAGGTTGAGGGGAGACTTGGTAGAAGTCTATAAAATTATGAGATGCATAGATAGGGTTGACGGTCAGAATCTTTTTTCCCCAGAGTTGAAATGAGTAATACTAGGGGGGCATGCATGTAAAGTGAGAGGGGAAAAGTTCAAAGGAGATGTAAGAGAGTGGTAGGAGTTTGGAATATGCTGCTAGGGATAATAGTGGAAGCAAATATGATAGGGGCAATTAAGGGACTTTTAGATAAACACATGAGTATGCAAGGAATGGAGGGATATGGACCAAGGGCAGGCAGAAGGATCTAGTTTAATTTGGTTTCATGTTCGACACAACACCGTGGGCCAAAGGGCTTGTTCATGTGCTATACCTTTCTATGATCTATTTGTTCAGTGCAGTTTGTATGTAATATTTTTGCTTTCAAGGGTGTCACATCGATTGGACTTGCAACCCCGTCCCTCATAGGTCAAGACACTTACCATGTAGTCTTTGCCATTTTATTTCCCATTGATATAAGCCTATACCTGCCCCTCCATATCAGGTGACCATACCTGATGTGGTCAGACACTGCCCCCACCTTCAAGACAGAGTGCTCCTGGCTGTGGACAAACACATGACTCCATTCCCATCCATGCTTTGCCACATAACCCACATCCCTTACAATTACACTTGTGCCCTCCTTCACAATGTTATCCCCTCCTTCCCCCAGCTTACAACCGCCAATCCCCACAAATACATTCCCAAACCTCTTTCCCATAGCAGTGGCTTCTGTAGTTTTTCTGGACAGACCCAATGGACTGATCCTAAATACCCACTTCTGCCCCGAACTGTGTCGAATGAACTAACTGGACAGCTGCAGAGAAGAACTGCCTACACCCCTGACATTTCACTGCCTGTGTATCTCATGACCCAGACTGAGCCATACGACTAACAATTACTGCTAGATCATGGTCAATCTCCCTGGTCTAGTATCAAAGGCTGCCCTTGATTCACTGTGCTGGGACCCCCTGACTGATTGATACATCTATGGAATTCAGTGAAGTCCACACCCTTCAAGACTTGGAGACATGGCCATTTGTTTGCTGCACATGCAGTTTGTTTGTTGCCTGAGCTGCTAGCACATGGTGCAAGTGTCAGATTGAAATAGCACACTGCTGTGCAGCAAGAATTGTACTCTGTTATGAGGACCGCTGACCAGCTAAAAAAGGCTGCCTGTGAGTGTGCCAATAGGCAAGGTAAGGAAAGGCAAGGCAGGGATTCTGAGAACATCCAGGTAGGTACTTGGTAACTGAATGCGAAATGAGAAAACTCTGAGACAGCAAATGAGTGGTGCTGACTTGCAGCCTAGTCTAATCCTTAAGCTGGGTGCCTGCCCTTGTGCACAAAGTGTCCTTCCAATGATAGTTGCTGGTGAACTCTACAATGCAGGTCTCAACTTGTTCAGCATCCCGTAAATGGATCAGAGAGGTGCCTTGAGTATTGGAAGCCAATGTCTGTGGATAAGGGATGCATGAGTCTGATGCCCATGAACTGTACCCTGTGATGCTCTTGTGTAGTGGTCAACACTGAGGTTGTTCACAGCCAGAGCGAGCTGAATTCACCATATATTCGCTCTGATTTCCATTTTAAGGTCTCTCAGCATCTGGGTTGCTCATGCTGGATGGTCAGATAGAAAGTTGCATCTTAATAAGAGGAGATGCGCAGTTAATAAGCTTGTTAAGAAGGAACAATCCCCCTTAATAGGAAACTTACTGCTGCTGAGTGAGAAACTTGTCTTAATTTAGATGAAAAGACACAACAAATTGTTTCTGATGCTGAGACAGTTCTTACTTGACTTCTTTTGCATGAATTTGACACATCTTTTACCATAACCTACGTCATTCAGACCCCTGTAAGGTACCACTCCTCAAAACATAGAAACAAAATTGTTGCGCAGCTTTTCATAGTAAAAAACATTGCAACACTCTACTTACTGGTGTGTTTTATTATAACAGAATTTGTGGTGCTTAAGAGGAGTACAAGGAATTGCACTGATTATTTAGAAATTCCAGATAAAAATATTTGGAATTTTAGCTGACAGTAAAATGTAGATCTGGGTCGGAAAGTAATGTCATTTTGGCAACTCCTGTTGGCAAGATACAGGCAAATGCAGGTGACATAGGTACATTAAGTTGTACATTATAAACAAAAACAAAGTTGCTGGAAAAGCTCAGCAGGTCTGGTAGCATCTGTGGAGGAGAAAACAGAGTTAATGTTTCGGATCCAGTGACCCTTCATCAGAACTGTTGTTGTATATTACGTTAGTCAGGATAAAACGTATACAATGTTTCCCTCCAGAGATAGTATTAACACAAGTTTTCTTTTTGATACAGTAGCTCTCCTAACACGATAGTTGCATTCTTGTGCAACCTCAAACTGTAGAAAATCACCATAGAAAATTGCATTATAGGGAAATTGCAACAGAAAATCACTATACTGTACAGTAGAAAGGTTGCATTATCCAAACAGCGTCCACTACTCATCAATCTCTTTATAGCCAATTTGCGTTAATGAAACACGCATTATAACAGAACAATCTGTATATGTTAATGGCCTAGAGTTGGGTATCCAGGGCATATATTTAAAGTTTGCGGGTGACATGAAATTTTGCAAAGTAATACACAGTGGGGAAGGTAATAATAGTAAAAGAAAACTATATATAGCCTAGTGAAATGGGAAGACACTTGACACATGAAAATTAAATGCAAAGAGTGTCAGGAGGTAGATTTTAGCAGGCAGAATGAAGAGAGGAAATATAACATCAATAGAACAATTTTAAAAGAGGGGTCAAGAATATATCTATGTATGAACAAGGAATTGACATGGACAATTCTGCCCCTCAAACTTGCTCCACATTTAATAACATCATGGCTGGTCTGATTGCAACCTCAAATCCACATTCACAACTTCCCCTGATAACCTTTCACCCATTTATTCACCAAAATCTATCCATCTCTGCATTAAAAATATTCAAAGGCTCTGCTTCCAGCATCCTTTCAGGTAGAGACTTCCAAGACTCTCA
This sequence comes from Ginglymostoma cirratum, assembly GCA_024137785.1. NCBI lineage: Eukaryota > Metazoa > Chordata > Chondrichthyes > Orectolobiformes > Ginglymostomatidae > Ginglymostoma > Ginglymostoma cirratum. Next base: position 38,257,578 of record JAHRHZ010000112.1, read on the forward strand.
ATCCTCAGAGAGAATAAAAATCACATTGTCTCTGTTTTCAATAACTAACCTCTAATTTTTAAACAACAAACAGTCATTCTAGATTCTGGCATTAGAGGAAACATCCTTTTGACATCTACCCTGTCAAGACACTTCGGGATCTTGCATGTTCTAATCCAATAACCTCTTACTTATCTAAACTCAAGCAGAGTCAAACCTAGCTTGTCCAACCATTCCTCATAAGCCAATGTGTGCATTCCAGGCATTAGTTTGGTAAATTTTCTCTGAACTGGTTCCAAGACATTTATATACTTCCTTCAAAAAAAGTGACCAATTCCATGCACTTCAGGTGTGTTCTCACCAGTGCCCTGTGTAACTGAATCATAGCCCTCTCACTTTTGCATGCGATTCCTCTCGCAATAAATGAAAACATTCTGTTAACTTTCCTGATTATTTGGTCTATCTACATTCTAGTCTTTTCTGATTCATGCATGAGGACACGCAGATGTCTGCATTTCAGAGTTCTACAATCATTTAGGAAATTTTTTTTATTCTTCCTGATGTACTTGAAAATGTCACATTTTCTCACTTTATTAATCTATTTGCCAGATCTTTGCCCATTCACTAAATCCACCTGTATCATTCTTATGTCCTCTTTACACTTAATTTCCCTTTTATCTTTGTCACCCCAGCAAATCTGGCAACCATACCTTCCATGCCTTCATTTCTATAAATTATGAAAAGTTGTGATCCCAGCATTGTTTCCTGTGGCACACCAATTGTTACATCTAGCCAACCTGAGAAAAGATCCATTTACACCTACTCTCTGTTTCCTGATAGCCAGCCAATCTTCTACTCTTGCCAGAATACTAACTCCTACGTGAGGATCTTTTATTTTCTGTAATAACTTTTTCTGTGGTTGTTTATCAAGTACCTTCTGAAAGCTTACGTACAATAATCTACTGATTCCTCTGTATCTACAGCAGATATTACTTCCTCAAAGAACTCTACCAGATTATTTCAAACTGATTTACCCTTCAAATTTCCCAAATATTGATTTCCCCTGATTACCTTGAACTTATCCAAGTGCCCTGCTTTAACTTCTTTCATGATAGCTTCCAACATTAACCCTACAACAGATGTTAAGTGATCCATAACTAATTGCAATCTGCATGTCTCTCTTTTTAAATGAAGGAGTTGCATCTGCTGTCTTCTAATCTAATGGAAACTTCCATGATCAATGGAGTTTTGGAAAATTAAAACCAATGTATCATCAACGCAAACCACTTCTTTTAAGATCTTAGATGAAGTCCATTGGGATTTGAGCACTTATCAGTCTACAGCTCCAATGAATCCCCTCAATGCCACTTTTCTGGTGATTGTTATTTTTATCTGTTTCTCCCACCCATTCATTTCCTGATTTATAGTTGCTTCTAAGATTGTGCTTGCATCCCTTACAACAAATACAAATGTAAAATATCTGTGTAGTTCATCTGCCTTCTATTTATTTTTCATTATTAATTCTCCAGACTCACATTCTATAGGAACAAGGCTCACATTATTATTTTTTCCTTCTTCTTCTTTAAATATTTATATCAAGTCCAACCGTCTAGTTTTAGATTTCTGGTTCATTTTCTCTCATACTCTTTTCTTTTGCTTCTTGTTAATTGTTAATTGTTTACCCATTATTTGTTTTACATATTCTGTCCAACCTTCTGTCCTGTCTTTGCACAATTGTATGTGTTCTCGTTAATTTTGATGCTATCTTCAACCTCACTAGTTAACCACAGATTATGGGCCCATCCCTTGTAATGTTTCTTACTTTTCAGAAAGTATTTTTTCTGTGGTTCTGAAAAATCCCATTTAGTGTCTGCCTCTGTTTATTGACCTATTCTTTAACCTTATTTGCCAGTTCAATTAATTCAGCTCTGCTTTCACTCCCTTATAATTGCTCTAATTTAACATTTTAAAGATAGGCTCAAACGTGCTTATCTCTCCCTCAAACTGAATGTAAAATTCAATAAGTTATGCTCCCTGCTACCTAGAGGTCACCATAAGGCCATAAGAAACAGGAATGGGAGTAAACCATTAGGCCCCTTGAACCTGCTCTGCCATTCAATAGGATCATGGCAGATCCGACATTCCTCATGTCCACTTTCCTGCTTTCTCTCCTTAATCCTTGATTCGCCGACTGATCAACAATCTATCTCAGCCTTAAATCTACACAAAGACTGAATCCCCATAGACCTCTGTAGCAAGGAGTTCCAACGACTCACAATCCGCTGAGAGATGTAATTCCTCCACATCTCAGTCTTAAATTGGTGCCTCTTTATCCTGAGACACAGCACGCTGGTCCTAGACTGTCCCATGAGTGAAAACATCCTCTTGGTATTTACCCTGTCAAGCCACTTACAAATCATTTATGTTTCAATGAGATCACCTCTTATTCTTTTAAACTCCAGTGAATAGAGTCTCAACCTGTTTAACCTTTTCTCACAAGATAATCTCTCCATACTAGGGATCATCCGAGTGAAACTTCTCTGAACTATTTCCAATTAAATTACATCTTTCCTGAAATAAAAGGACCAAAACTGCATACAGTACTCCAGATGTGATCTCACAGGATTTTACTGTTTCATTGCAGCTCACTCAAATGTTGTTTTGATAAAATCATAAAAACAAAGCAATTTCTCTCTCCACAGTGTTCATGTTTAGAGCTTTGGGGCTAAACATTTGAAAGGTCCAAAAACGAGCGGGAGAATCAACATATACAATTAATGCATATCCATATAGTGGGAGTGGATAGCTATGGAGGTCAACGTAAACTTTGTTGCATGAAAGACCTGGATAGAGTTCATTGAGAAGTCTAAAGGCCTCAGAAAAGTGGTCAAGGGCATAGAGTCAAAGTGTCATGGAGTCATACAACACAGGAACAGACCCTCAGTCCAATTCAACCTTACCATCTAAATTTCCCAAGCTAAACTAGCTCCACTTGCCTGCGTTTGGCCCATATCTCTTGAAACCGTTCCCATTCATGTACCTGTCCGAATGTCTTTTAAATGTTGTAACAGTACCTGCATTTACCTTTTCCTCTGGCAGTTCATTCCACAAATGATCCACTTTCTGTGTGAAAAGGTTGCCTCTCAGGTTCCTTTTAAGTCTGTGTCCTCTAACCTTAAAAAATATGACTCCCCACCCTAGAGCAAAGACCTTTGCTAATCACCTAATCTATGCCAGTCATGATTTTATAAACCTCTATAAGGTCAGCCCTCAACCTCCTATGCTCCAGTGAGAAAAGTCCCAATCTAACCAGCTTCTCCTAATAACTCAAACCCTCCAGTCCTGGTGACATCCTTGTCAGCAATTTCATTTTCAAATGGCATATCCCTGGTGGTAAGAACTGTGTCTGACCATCATCCACACTCTGTCTTGATCACCCCCTCCCCATCTCTCAAATCTTCCTTCAATCTTCTGGCTATCCAAGAAACCAAAATAACCAGGAACTGATTAATTAACTGTTGTGGTATTGAGGAAGTTTACATGCAGGTGTGATGTTGGTGAACCAATAGAACTTCAAAGTCAGAATACGAAAAAATTCTCACTTAAGAATGAGAACAAAATGGAAAATAAACTTTAATACAGATTTCGATACATGAAGGAGTACCTTTGGTAATAAGTAGAGGGAGGACACAAATTGCCTGGAAGGAGTTAGTCTTAGGTGGAGGAGTAAATTATGGGAGATTTTGGAAACTGTACTGAAAACAAAAGATGCTGGAAATCACAGTGGGTCAGGTGGCATCCGTGGAGAGAGAGCAGCTAATTTTTTGAGGCTAGACTTATGCTACAGTGGGGTGGAGTACTGGAGGAGAAAACGTGCTGATAGTGCAGGTTAAGTGATTGGAATGTGAGAATCTGCACTATCAACGCCCTTTCTCTCCCAGCACTCTAATCCCTGCTATTGCATAAATACTGCCCCGCCCACACTTCACGTCAGCTCTGATGAAGATCTATCTGGACTCGAAACATTAGTGTGAATTTTTGGTGGGTCAGTTTGAGGGGAAGAAAAATGAGTCTGGGTTAGAAGTACAGTAAATCAATCTAAAACCTTTGCACCACAGGTTAGAAAAGACAAAAAAGAAGCAAATCAAATACTAGGCTTTATTCCCAGAGGGATAGAATTGAACATAGCATAGCAAACAAGAGTGACTTCCCTATGAAAAGAGGATAGAGACGGTGGCGTGAAGATTTACACGAATGATACCAGGAAAGCAAGTTTAAACAAATCAAGGAAGAATTGAAAGGCTGTGCCTTGATTCTATCGAAAAATGTAAGCTAAGGAGTGACTTAATAGAAAGGTTTTAATAACATGGCTTTAGAGACAATATTTCTTCTCGTGAGCAAAAGCATAAGTAGATGCCAGGATAGTCACCAGAAGATTCACTGGGAATTAAAAGAAACATCTTTACCCAGAGTGGTAACAAAACGGAACTTACTATGGCAGTGTATGGTTGAAGTGAGTATTATAGATGTATTTAAGGAGAAGCTAATGCAGCATTCAAAGGACAATAGTAATTTAGAAGAGCAAAGATGGGAGGATGCTCAAGTGTGATGTATCCTCAGCAACTCCACATACCGCTGGAAAAGTTAAATCTCAACTAAAGCTGTTAGAATGGGATTAACAATTGAAATTGTCCATGAATTAGAAGTGCTGAGAAGGAACTATCTTTTATAAAACTGAATGGAAACTCAACTTGGATTAAAATGTTAAGGTTCCGGATCAATGCTGTAATCCAGGCAAATATATATCAAACTTGGCTAGAAAAGCAATTAATTTTGTCAATTATAAGTAAAAGAGACATGAAACAGACATCAATACACCTACTGGAGGCAAATGAACAAGGTGACTAGCAATTATGCATAATTGGAGAATTACAAAATGAGCTTTTCAAAAAGTTTTTTTTTATAAAAGCAAACCAAAATACAATTATCCAGGTTAATGAATTTACTGGTCATTAGAGGGATGCTGTAACTATAACAAAAACTTCAATGGAAACTTGTCAAATTGAATTAAAATGTTATCCAGAAGTTTCTCAATCCTCTGGTGTACTCACAATGGGCATAATAGTTAATGATAATTTACAGTTTATATTTGAGCTGCAATGTGGAGTTTATAGTTTATTTCCTCTCAAAGAGGTTAAAATTCAGTCCAAGTTCTTGTTTTATTTTTTCAGAATGCTAAGGAAAATCATTTATTTCGTTGACATTGAAAATTTAAATGTATGCTTGTATGCTCACACAGTCAAATTCTAAGCTGTAAAATATGCTCAAATGAAAAGTTGATACGCCAATCGCGCACCAACACGAGTCAGATTCTGGACAGGCAATGACAGAATAGTTAGTGCCAGACATAGCAGCAAAATTAGGCTGGGAATTTGGGAATTTTTCATTGGATTATTCCAATTAGGACTTGCATACGTCACAGCTGGATTAAAGAAATGTTCTCCAGTTTTCCTCATGACAAAAAAAATAGGTGTGTAGGAAGGGGAAAGATCAATTATTATTGCCAATTGGTCCTAATTCACTGGTTTGCATTTGTTGACAGTAACTGGTTTGGATTGCATGAAAACTTTGGAAGCCAGTCAACCAGACCCGTCATCTTGATTTTAATTTGTTTATTCCAACTCCTTGTGAGAAATTAACACTATATTCATAAAGCAGTCATCTGGTCTCTGAGTTCGAAAGTAGGAGTTGGTTTAGTGAGTCTGTTATTAAAGGCAGCAATTCCACAAGACCCATTGGAACAAGGGAAGGAGGAACAAAAAGTGGGTGGAAGAAGCCTTCTTGGTCAAACTCCCATTTGTGGAGTGATCTCATGGCAGTTACTCAATTACAGGCAGATAATTGGGTGTAGCTGGCCATCAACATCAAGGCACTAGCAATCAACATGAGGTCACTCTGTAAATTAACATTGAAGAAGTGGTGCCACCATGTTTAAAGGAGCATGAAGCTGAAACTTGATCTAAGGTCCCTTTCTCCAAGATCTCAGGCTTGGAAGATTCCAATTACCAATGCTTCTTCAAAATCCTTAGGAGAAATCTGCAGGAGAGAAAGGACTTAGATTTAGGTTTTATTGTCATGTGTACTCAAATACAGGGTACAGGAGTACAGTGAAAAGTGTACAATGTCGCACCACATGGTACAAAGTACCAAGGTACAAAATCTTAGTTACAGAACGAAAAAAAAGAAATAAGTTAAAAAGCTTGGCACTACAATGTTGTTAGTACAAAAAAAAGGAAAAAGAAATAAGGTTTAAAAGTCAAACATGACAGTCCATAGGCCTGCAGACGCTCCAAGCTGGGCTTTCCCCAAGCAGTCTCACTCTCCCCTACGCTGGGCACACTTTCACCCGCGATGGGCTAAGACCCATCTGTGCTCGCCAGCTGCCTTTGCCACCGACTGCTGCTGCTGACCTCCGTCGGACATGCCAGGCTTCACTGCTGCTCGCAAGGTTTTGGATCTTCCTTTGCTGTTATTGTATAGATCCCAGAAAATAAGTGTAACTTTGAGACAGTTGGATGATATCACAACGGGTGAGGATTACAGTGTAAAGGTCACTGACTCACTTTCAGCAGAGGCATTGGATTAGTTTGAGTGGAGTGTGAAGTCAGTCAGGCAGCCATGTGAAAGACTGTGTCTTTAACCTGATCTCTGATTTATTTACATAAGCTTATCGGATAGCGTGTCCTTCAAGAACTTTTTTTCACGTGGCACACTGCATTATTTCTCAACTAATTATTGGGCAACATTTACTTGATGGTGAGGTGTTGCTGTTTTCCGAAGACATATGAAATATTTTTCGTGAATGTTGCATTGGAATCACTGAATTGTTGCAATGCAAAAGAAGCTCAATTCAACCTGACATATCTGTGCTAGTCATCCGAATGAGCAGTTCATGTTACATAATTCTTCCATTTCCTCCCTGCTGAACATTCATCATTTCAGGTAACTGACCAATTTCCTTGTGAGTTCCTTTATTAAACCTACCTCCAGCACCAACTCTGGCAATTAATTGTAGACCTTACCTCTTTATTATGTCAAAAAATTGTTTTCTCATGTTATTTTAGCTTCTTCAACACTGCCAAAGAGGAAACACCCCTGTACCATCCACCCAGTCAAGTCCCCTCAGGGAGCCACCTCTGACTCTTCTGAACTCCAGGCAATATCAGCCTAACCTGTCAGAAGGCAATTTGTTCATCTTAGGTCCAGAAATACAGATGAGGAGCAAGCTTGCTAATTACCAAATACAACATTCATGATCTACAATAGAAATGAGAGATAACATAAGATTAAAAGGAACGACCATAAAATAGTGTAAAGAATTAATACAGAACATAAAAGAAAGAATTCAAATATTTTTGATCAATAAAAAATGGAAATCTGATGTGACAAAGGACCATTAAGGTTAGACAAAATGACATAACAAGTAACAATAGAGAGATGTCAGAAACAATAAGCATTCATTTTGCTTTAATTCTTCTCAGGGAGATAGAATCATAGAATCCATACAGTATGGAAACAGGCCATATGGCCCATTGAGTCCACACTGACCCTCCAAAGAGCATCCCATCCAGACCAATGCCCCCTATCCCCGTAACCCTGTATTTTCCTATGGCTAATCTACCTAGCCTGCACATCCCTAGACACCTCGGGCAATTTAGCATGGCCAATCCACATAACCTGCACATTATTGGACAGCAGGAGGAAACCAGAGCACCCAGTGGAAACTCACGTAGACACGGGAAGAATATGCAAACTCCACACAGACAGTCACCTGAGGGTGGAATTGAACCTGGGTCCCTGGTGCTGTGAGGCAGCAGAGCTAACCACCACCCTGGCCACTGTGTAAAGGTAAGCATACACTAAATGGTGAGTAAGTCCATTGAACATTTTTAAAAAGAGATGTATTACATATACCATACAAAATCAATGAGGAGAAATCTCTTTGTCTCATTGGATTGTATTCACGTATTTTGAAAGAACCGAGGGGAGGGACAGCAGAGCGATTACAATTCATACTTAATATAGTTTTTAGAAAGAAGTTGCAGTACCAGAGAACTGGCAGACAGCTACTGAAATTCCAGTACTCAGAACATGTCCAGAGAATTACAGACCAGCCAGCTTAGCAGTGATGGTAGAAAAAATAATGGGATTGTTAATGAAGGATAGAAGAAATTAACATCTATAAACTAAACCATAATAATGAAGTCAGCATGAGTTTCAAAACAGAAAATCTTGTTTGACAAACCTCATTGATCTTTTGAGAAACGAACGGAGGGAATAGGTAGTGGTAATACAGTAAAAGTAATATATTTATGTATACATTTTCAAAAGACCATTGACAGTGTGCCATATAATAGACAAATGAAACCAGAGAAACTGAGGGAAAATTAAAGCATGGAAGGAGGCCATTCAGCTTGTTGTGCCTCCCAGCTGTACATTCTAATCTCACTTCCAAGTACTAGATCCGTAGTCTTGTAGTTTACAGCACTTTGCGTACAGATTCCAAGTTTGTTTTAAATAAGCTGATGCTTTAAGTTTCAACCACTAAACTAAACAATAAATTCTCAACACCACTAACCACCACACTTCTGTCTGGTGAGGTATCTGGAGAAGCTCTACACACATGTGCATAATGTAGTCCTTAAAGTCTTTCTTTGTGTCATCTCTTTTGGCTTAAACCCCCTCCCTCATTAATTTAATTTTATTGTTAAAATCCAATTCTCAAATGATGTCGTAAACTTAATTTGATTTTTTGTTTGTATATGTGATCTCTCACTCACATACAGTGGAATGTCTCATAAGGTTTGCCTTTTCATAAAATGAACAATATTCCATTCATTATTGTGTCTGTTCTATTGCAAGCACAGCTGATAAGAATTAACTGGAGCTATATTATCTGTATCATTCTCACAGGCTATTTGTCACAGAACTTTTGAAAATACAGAAAGTTATTACAGCTTTGTAGTAAAATGTAATAAAAATACTGACTTTATTAATTCAAGGTTACTAATCACTCTTTATTTACAGATTCTTCTCCCATTGCTGGCTGTTACTCATTGTCAGTGTTCTGCAATTGTTAAGTATAGCTGATTAAAAATAGAGCAATCTTACTCACAAAACTGTGTTCTTAGACTAGTAAAATGCACATTTATAAAGTGACTAAAATATCAGATTACTTAAATCTTGAGTTAAAATCGAAAACCCCAAATGACTCATAGGAGCGAAAATACGCCAATTGCTGTAAAAGAAATTGCTGGAGAAACTCACCATGTTTAGCAGCATCTTGCAGGACAGAAAGCAGAAATAGTGATTCAGGTCATGATGCTTCCAGACCTGCTGAATTTCTCCAGCAACCTCTGTTTTCCTTTCAGATTTCCAGCAGTCATGGTTCTTTATTTTATTTACCACTGATTCACAAAGCCATGAAACAAGCCAATAAGTAGAAATTATTTCTGGAGGGATAGAATTGAAAAGGGGTGATGTTAAGCTCATCCTATATCAAATTTTAGTTAGACCATATTTAGATTACTGCTTATCATGATGGTTGCCATTTCATAAATAGGACATAGAGGTATTGGAAAGAATGTCTGGAGGATTTACAAGGAGGATATCAGGAATGTACAGGTGTACACATGTGGAAAGGATTAAGAAACTGTACGTATTTTCTCTTGAAAAAATAATGCTGGGGGATAATTGAACAAAGATCTCTAAAATTAATAAATGCTTTTATAAAGTGGTAACAAAGAAGTTGTTTCTTCCTGTCAGGAATAGCATAATTATAGTCACCAAGTGAACCCTTAGAGAATTAAGATGAACATTCTTTATACAAAAGAATAGTGACAATGTGGAACTCACTAGTACAGGGAATTGTCAAAGTAAACAGTATAGATGTACTTTGATCTGCCACCATGATACGGACTTCTTTCTTCAGCAGGATATCTGTACCCAATGAGGCGATTCTTATAAAAACTGAAAGAACTGTGGATGCTGTAAATCAGGAGCAAAAACAAATTTGCTGGAAAAGCCCAGAAGGTCTGGCAACATTTGAAGGAAAAAACAGAGTTAACATTTCAGGTCCAGTAACCCTTCCTCAGAACTGAGTACTGATGACCATAATTATGCTGCTAGACCTGCTGGGCTATTCCAGCAACTTTATTTTTGCTTCTGAGGCAATTCTTATATTAGCTCCCATACCATAAAAACTCGACATGAGTGGCAAAGTTCCAAAAGATTTAGCAGACGTTTATTACAGCTCTTGGTATCTCATTTATTTTTGTCACAGGCACTTCAGCACCTGGGCTAGCACTGAGTTATTTGGTTCCAAACAGTAACATGTTTCCATCAGCATGTCATGCTTCAAGTGGCCCCACTGAAGATGGAGTCTGAGGTTGTTATACCCTTAGGTTACAAGCAATGACTGTGAACATAACACAATGTAGAAACTAGGCAACTGTTGAGGGAGAATGCAATACAGGAGTAAAATCCTGAAGCATCAGGCTGATGAAGGAACAAAGCCTAATTCTTTCTGCCCTTAAACCTACCTGCTGAAAGTCGCAATTCAATTCAGCACAATAAATTGGAAATCCTAGGAGCATGTTTGTCCCTTTAACCATATTCTACTCTGCAACAGGTCTTGTAGCATCACTTGAATGTTCTCATCTACAACTGAAGGGTGTCTGTATGTGGGGAGATATTTCTGGGAGGCCACTCTGCATCGTTAATGGCTCCAATCTCAGGAAAGTGTTCAATATTTGGCAGGGTTGGGATTTCAGGTAGAAAAACTACAGAAACACAGTGAGGGTGAGACCAGTAGCTGCATCATTCATTGCATAGCTTCACATCCTGTTAAAAAAAACTGTTGTAAAAGGTAGTTGAGTAAAGCAAAGCTAATAAGATTTGATTGATAGAGAAAAAGACCAAATTATAATAAAGAGATCCTGATGGAAGTCCTGAGCACAGAGCTGTCATGAAGAAAAATTTATCCACCTTCACATTTTCATCTTGATGCCCAAGAAGTCAGTGAGGGAAAATTGATTGTATTTCTGAATCAATATTAATTGATTGGCTGAATGGAAGATCCTTTAGAAGAGATATATATTGCACTGGCTGTTATCCAAGTTACAGGTTCTTTAGCACACCTTCCAGTTAAAACTTAAAACCTTCAATAGTCACAGGTGATCCAACCCTTTATTCCCATGAAACAGGTTCATAGAATTGACATTTCTGTATCATCCAGCAATTTTAAAAAAAACTTATTACACCAATTAGATTGTTCTTGTAATTGTATCAGTAAGATACCTACTTGACCTTTCCTGCTATTCTTCCCTCCCTCCATGTTTTGATCTAGATGCTAAAGGGATAGTCCTGCTTTACTTTACCTAAAAGACTGACTTTTCACATCATTTTCAGGTATTGACAGATCATTTGATTGTTTTTTGATTTTCTAACCTTGGCTGTTTATCTTGAATCTCGGTTCCAGCAACTGAAAATATCAAATCCATCTCAGGGTCACCAGATGTAATCTTCAACCAATGTTTTCTCATCTCTGAACATATTTCTTCATTACTCTACCATCAATTTTGGTTCTTTGTAAGTAATAGCTGTGTGTCCTTTAATCTGCTAAATTATTTCAAGCAAGTTGCACTGAAGCAAGTCTTAATTGTGATGTGTCTCTGTGGCTTTTGCTTGCAGCCACTTGAATTCTGATCAAGCAATTTATTTCCCTTAAGTCCAATCAATCAGCTGTGCAACAAATGTTTGCTCGCAATTTGAAGCACCAGAAATTGTTACATCTCCAGTGCCAGTGATGTCAATTAATTGGCCAAGAGAATGTACTTTTGCTCGGAAAACATAGCGCTCTGTCACAAATTTATTCTGTTTAATGAGCACATATTCCTTTGACCTTCAGGAAATAAATATTAGAACAGTACCGCTGTCACTTTTGTTTGAGATGTGCTTGATCCTGCATGTTGTGGACCCGGAAGCCTTGCCTAACAGCTTTCATTCAAACAGATCAATCAATCAGACAAGATTTTGACCACAAGGTATTAAAAAAAAATCTTCATTTTTGAAAAGCTTAAAATCATTAGCTATCTAAAAATATTGGTTCTATCTCTGGCCCACGTATTCTATAATCTATTTGTTATTAATACGAGATCAGTAATGACAAATAATATAATTTGACGCTGTTGGCTGGTTCTTTCCACTGGCCTGGCTGGTTAAAGTTGTTATTAACTGAGCTATATTGATCAGAAAGGTCTGAGGATTCTTTCTTTGATTTTTGGTGCTTCACATTAACTATAACTAAAAGTATTCAAAGCCCCATCTCTGTTTACTGATAGGACAATCAACACTTGACCTTCCACTGAAAGTGCACATATGCAGACATCATACTGGGCAGAAGTGAGGATCCGCTGCAATTTTCTACTCAGATGTCAGTGTTCAACGCCTCAACTTACACGTGGAGTGTGGCTACCAGGCTACACGATCATTATTATTGGTGCCACAACCAGTGAGCATCAGAAGGCTTCAGAGCAGAGAGCATGGAAAAGGTTTCACAGGAAATGAATACACAGGCGCTGAATTTGTGTAGGAAGAGCTTTGAAAAATGGTGCAATGTTCAGAAGGCATACTCCAAGATTTTCCACCTCAGTCCTGGGGGCTTCGATGTTGGAGGTGCACAGAAAGAGAGATTCTGTTTGTTCAGGTGCCAGGTGAACCATCCAGACAAATATTATCAAGGCAATGTGAACAGTTCAGTGTAGCAGTAAATGCCAACATTGAGGACCTGGATGGATTTTCAACTGCCATTTCCTATCATCTAAACCACTTGCCTCATTCTATTCACCAAACCATCCTCATTCATATAATCTCTGTGAATCATGAGGCAAACTACACAATCATAGTCAAACCCCATCCTTATATGGTCAGCACATAATGCCAGCTTTATATTGACATCCCAGAGCTTGCACAGTTTGTCTAGCTGTAGCATGCACTTCCACCTCAACCACATTTTTTCTTCTTTTATGTGAGACAAGTGATGATGCTGTGACTTTAGGAAGTTATTTAGTCCTTTTTTTTAAAGCAAAGTTGTAGGGCACTGAACAGTCTACCAAAACCACTAAAGTAAACAGCTTGGGAGGCCTTGGATTTTTATTTAAGAGCCATGAATGGGTGTGGCTAGCTCTCACAGATCCAGATTTCGGAGTTTTAGTTTTTTCAGTAGCATGTGAAGCCTTTGGGATCTCAAAACAGTTGGAAGCATCAGTGAATGCCTCCTAGTGCTACTTTGTCTGAATTTTCTCTTTTTTTCTTTCCTGACCTGTTAAACTGGCTGTAAGAATTTGTGTCTGAATTTTCCTTTCGTCAAGGGTTGTGTTTATGGGATGTTACTGTACTGGAACAATTAATTAGTCATAGTTAGTGAATCTGTTATTTCGGTTAAGCTTTCCAATAGTTAAGTTATTCTAAATTCCTCTTACTGTTGTTTATATTTTAACTATAGCATTTAAATAAATTGTGTTTTGCTTCAAGTCGAATAGTTTGACAAGTCGCGTTGCATCTGGAACATGGCACTTCACATTTACCTTTAAAATAAGAAAACGTTGGAGTCTAGGCTACTTTCGTAAAATATTCTGAAGGGGTCTGGTTCATAACAGGCAATATGGGATATGGTGGTTAAGCAGAGTGGGAGGGGTGGTTAACTAGCATGGCCCCATGTGCTCATCCCCATGGACAGTAAAATGCTTGAAGAGGTCAGCGCTGAGACCCTTACTAGAACTATGGCTGTATCCATAGAAGTAGATGGTATGTCACTGTCAATCGCATCTTTTTCAAGCCCACTTAACTCTCATCTCAGCACTTGGTATGTTTGACAACCTGCACCTGTTGCAGCCATTCACTTTATTTTTGCTGACCTCTTTCATCATTCTAACTCTGTTCCAGCTGTAATTTTTCAGGCATTCTACAACTGGATGCACCATGGGAGAATGAAATCTTGAGGAAGAAGAAAGTATTGATAAAAAAACCTTTCACTAAGTCTGACACCCACAGCATCAGCTCGGGTACTAGTATGGCAAATACTTGAGATGCTGGCATTAAGGTGGAATCTGCATGTGTGTGTTAATGATCATAGTTGAAGTCAGGTCGTGGGGAAAGGCTAGCACGAGAGACAAGTTCCCAGAGGTTACAGACAACTTCTGGCACTGTGGTCTTAGATGGGGTCTTCGATAGGATGGGTAGTAGAAGAAGACTGATTGACATGCACATAGAAATACTTGGTAAATTTGATAAGGTTGACAGAGAACTTATTGCATTGTTCAGGAACTTGGAAGAATTTGATTCCAACTTGACATATCTAGCCTGCCCATATTTGCAGCACAGATTGTGTAGGTTATGACACATATACCATAGTTGACATTGTTGAAGAAAACTTTTGGGTTAGATATTGAAATGTTATGATCTCAAAAATAGGTGGAAGTCTGTCCCAAAATAATAAACAAAATAATTGTTGAACAGTCCACACAAAATACAATTGCACACAAACGTTTCCCAATGACTAATGGTTAGGGCAGTGTACCATATTGTAGTCCATTAATTACTGCTCTAATAAATGTTACAATTAAGTGAGAAGTGATTGAATGTCTCCACTCTTTTCCCACTGCTTGTTTGATGGGAACAAATTTATTGGAAAATGTTATACTTGCTAGGTCATTGCATGTTTAAGGGTTTATGCCCCATGATCAAAAGAGGTACAATCAGACAGTTTTCCTAAGTTAACCCCAGTTTAAGAACTTTGTTTTTACAAACTCTTTGACTTTCCTACAAGTAAAAGTTCACACTCACACAATTACAGGGTGGAGAGGGATAGATTATGTAACTTATAATTAGTAAAATTAATAAATTATGTAATTTATGGTACAAGTAAAGTAGCATATAACTCTTAAAGATAGATAACTTTGCTAGCTTCAGGCTGTACATTGTTGCATTAGGAAATAAGATGGTGTAAAGACATAGTCAAATGACTTATCTGTTTTCTAGAGACAGTAGCTGCTGGATTGAATTCTCTTTGAAAATCTCTATCTGTAGTCTTTGGATAGTCAGAATCAACAGGTAGTGTTTGAAACTTGTATATTGTCTGTAGCGAGAGAGATTGGAAACCTACTGATGGTCTTACTCCTTTATTCTCTCCGTTGTTTGTTCCTCTGCACCTGTGTGGTTGACCATACACAACAAAGGATAATTGATTCATCATAACTTTATATCTTCAACTGCCCAATGACCCAGATATGGTCATGACTATTGTAGAGTTGTAACTTGATTAAACCTCACTTGAGAACTCTCCTCTCAGCAGAGTCACATTTGTCACACGAAGTTTGTTTAAAGATTTGTCTCCATTCACATGACACCAGGCTACAGTCCAACATGTTTATTTGAAATTACAAGCTTTCAGTGCACTGCTCCTTTGTCACCTGATGAAGGAACAGTGCTCAGAAAGCTTGTGATTTTAAATAAACCCATTGCACTATAACCTGGTGTTGTGTGACTTCTGACTTTGTCCACCCCAGTCCAACATCAGCCCCTCCACATCTTGTCTCCATTCAGCTGAGTATCCAAATACTTGGCTGGATGCTTTGCTGACGGGGTAGGAAATAACCTCCAATCCTATGGTTTCAAGGTCATTGTTCCTGGCACTGGTTTTAAGAGAGGTTCGTTCCTTTGCAATAGGTTTTGAATGTGGAAGTAAAATAATGCAAATGTGCAGCTGTGTATGGCTGTGATCCGAAGTCACTAAATATATCTTTAGCCCTTCTTAAAAATATATCACCAAGGGATTGACAATCTGTAAGTTAAATAAAATGATATTGAGCATGGTTTAGGAATATAAAGACTTTTACAAACAGAATTTGGAGTAATTTTTTAAGGCCTTGATTGTATTTTCTTCATTTTCTAAACTGTGAAAGCATACTGTGCTCAGTATATCGGTTGAGTTATATTCCTGGTGAAACTTAAATTTCTATAAAAAAAGGGGAGATGCAGTGGCCATGTCAATGGATGATTAATCCAGAATTCCAGGATGGGAACTTGGGACATTGGTTTGAATCTCACCATGGGAAATGGTGAAACTTGAATTCAATAAAAATCTGGAACAGAAAGCTTGATTAATGGTGATCATATAACCACTGCCGAATGATGCGAAAAAGACCCATCTGGTTCACTAATGTCCTTTAGGGGCGACACCGTGGCACAGTGGTTAGCACTGCTGCCTTACAGCGCCAGGGACCTGGGTTTGATTCCAGCCTCGGGCGACTGTCTGTGTGGAGTTTGCACATTCTCCCCAAGTCTGTGTGGGTTTCCTCCAGGTGCTCCGGTTTCCTCCCACAGTCTAAAGATGTGCAGGTTAGGTGGGTTAGCCATGTTAAATTGCCCGTAGTGTTCAGGGGAGTGTAGATTAGGTCAGTTATAGGGGGATGAGTCTGGGTGGGATGCCTTAAGGGTCAGTGTGGGCTTGTCAGGCCGAAGGGCCTGTTTCCACACTGTAGGGATTCTATGATGATTGATTCTATGAAACTGCCATCCTTACCTGGTCTAGTTTTAATGTGACTCCAGACCCACAGCAATGTAGTTGACTCTTAACTGTGCTCTGGGCAATTAGGAATGAGGGATAAATGCTGGCCGAGACAATGATACCCTCATCTCATGAACAAACAAAAAAATTTCCATCCTTACGTGGTCTAGTCTAGATCTGACTCTTAATCTACAACAATGTGGTTTACCCTTAACCACCCTCTGGACAATTAGAGATGGGAAAAGCAGCAAGAATGACTTTTTTTTTAAAGGAAAGCTGTTGAGGTCCTTTAGATGAAAGTAAATTACCAAATCATCCCATGGCAGGTTCTGGTCCATCCGTCCATTAAGATCAATGGAGAAATCTTCCCAAACATGGAACATTAACCAACCTGGGAAGCTACCTCTCATATAAGGCTGATACCGTGTCTAATCTGTGACTGCCACCTTTGGACACCCCAGGATGGAATTCTTCAATTACCATGATATGTATAATGATACCAAGATCCTTGTGCATAGAGCAGTCATCCTTCCATCTCTTCTATGTAGTTAAAAGCCCCAAGGCATGGTATATTTCTGGTGATCCAGGTTTGAATCCTGCAGTGACAGATGACGGGATTTGAATTTAATAAATCTCTGGAATTAAGGATCTAATAATGATCATGAATCCATTGCTGGTTGTCAGAAAAACCCACCTGATTTGTTCACGTCATTTAGGGAAAGAAACTGCCATCCTTATCTGGCCTGGCCTACATGTAACTCCAGACCCACAGCAATGTGGTTGACTCTTAACTGACCTCTGAGCAACTAGGGATGGGCAATAAATGCTGCCTGGTCAGCAACACCCTCATCGCATTAATGAATAAGGATTGACGAGACCATGCAGATGCTACAACAGCAGATGAATGGACATTGCGCAACAATCACCAGACAGGAATGCTCCCCCCCCCCCAAGGTAGGGAATTCTTCAGCGGTCAAGGATATTCAGTCTCTGATCTTTGGGTAAGCATCCTCCAAGGCGGCCTTCGAGGTACACAACAGCACAGAATCACTGAGCAGAAACTGATAGCCAAGTTCCATACCCATGAAGGTGGCCTCAACCATGATCTTGGGCTCATGTCACGCTACATGTAACCTCACTGTACTGTTCTGTATTTGTAAAATCTTCCTTACTGTCCTGTTTTGACACCATCACCTTGATAAATCATTATGATCTCTCTTCCTTAACTAGTTTGTACAGTTTTGGATTACTTATTACGTTGGTTGGGCCCTCAGCAAGCAACTTTTATACCTACCGCGTTATTCTAGCCATTTGGTTTGACTCCGACACCACCTTATTGTTAATGTTTTGTAATTATTCCTCTGCCTCACTTAATCAGTTTATAGCTCATCCCTTTGCTTGTTATTTACTTGTTGACACTTTATTCACACCATTTAACACTTTTGATTACCTGCAGAGACTTATTGTTTGACACTCCACTCACACCATTCGTACAATCTCCTGATCTCTCTGCCAATAATTTCTGTGCCTGTGTGCTTCTCTTCACTTCACTTGACAAAGGAGCAGCGCTTGGAAAACTTGTGATTTCAAATAAACCCGTTGGACTGTAGCCTGGTGCTGCGTGACTTCTGACTTTGACCACCCAACTCCATCACCAGCACCTCCACATCATGGTTAAAAACTTGGACTAAGTATAGAAGCCTCCTCAAAGCCCTTAACAGGTAACATCAATGCTGTTTAAGAAGGATTCTCCACATTATCTGGGAAGACAAGTGCATTAACATCAGCTCATTGAAAGAGCCAATAGCATCAGCTTTGACGCCATGATCATCAAAACCAACTCCACTCGGCCTGCCACAAGTCAAGGATGCCTGTGATCCAACTGTCAAAGCAAACTATCTTCGCTCAGCCCAAGGAAGGTGCTTGAACAAGAGGAAGTGTGTCAAAGATTCCCTGAAGGCTTCCCTCAAGAAATGCAACATAGGTGTCAACGTATGTAACACTCTCGTTCAGAGAAACCGACTTGAAGGAATCTCCAATTGAAGGGACACAATTCACCAGACCACCAGGTGGCAAAACAAAGTATGGAAAAGGGCCCAGAGAGAGGAATAACAATGCACTCAAGGCCAAGGGTCAATTTCACCTCCTGGAAACACTTATCAAATGTGTGGTCAGAGATATGGCTCCAGGACTGGGCTCATGAGCCATGAAAGTGCCCATAGCAAACACGACCAGTGGACAATTTCTTAGGTGAACAACCATACTTGTTAGCAAGTAATTGCCATTGACTGGTGTCAAGACTGTTTCAGTATGTTGGGCATCCACAGAGAAGTCAGGACAAGTAACATTTCTACTAATGACAACAATTGATGTAGAAAGTTGACTTGTCTAATATCTGGGATCAGGGGATTATTTTGTGTGGAAGGGTTGGACAGAGCGTTCCTATTGCAGGTTCGGAGAATGAAGGATGTTCTTATTGAAATATATAAGTTCCAAAGGGAACTTGGAGGGTTGAATGCTGAAAAGATGTTTCCTCAAAGGGGAAAAATGTTAAAAAGTAGTAATGCTTGGACATAAACATACCAGTTGTACTAAAATTCCGTTTTGAGGTATATGACTCAGACCAGCATGCACCATTCACAAGATTTACCATTCTTTTCCTTTGGGAGGGCCTAGAGCTGGAGGATAAGATTTAAAAATAAAAAGTCTCCCATTTAACATGGAGATTCAAGAGTTTTTATTCTCTCTGTCAGAGAGTAAAGAATCTTTAGATCACCCTGCACCAGAGAGTAACAGGGTCACTGAATATTTCATGCGGAGGTAGATAGGGCCTTGAAAAACCTATTAGCCTATTCTTGCTCCTAAGTCAATATGTTTGTATGTATTAGCATCAATACATGGGACAGTCCTGGCTGTACTTGTTCTGGGCTTCATGTTCTGAGATGGGTTGACTTCAGTCAGCTTGGCTGGCATTTACTGTGTTAAGACGTGCACTGTACAAATACTAATTATGTAATCCTCAAAATTTATGGCTTCCTGCTGTTTTTAATTGACGTTGAGCCCTTAGCTACAGGCAACAATGACTGCTGTGAATGCTTGTCTCATGGCTTCCTCAAATGTATTATCTCTGAAGGTTAACCAGCTTCTACACAGCTGGTGCATCAGAGGAAGCTTCCCCAAGAGATAGCCACACTGCTGGAATGTTATCACGGCAGATGTCAATGTTGCTCCTATTTGTTCAATACAATGCCGTTGTGCATCCATTTCTCTATGAAATTTGTCAAGCTTGCAGTGACAGAACTGCTCAAACACTTTTGTATCCAATTTATACAATCGTTTAGTAAGGTGGTCAAGAATTTAACTGATTGACTACCTGGCCTCCTGTTCTCAACCAGCCTCCATTTTAAATACATTCCACTGAGATTTCCAGCTGGTGGTAATGTAACACAGGGGTTTTGGTACTGGAATCTTAACCCAAGACCTTCATCCGAGGCCAAATAATTCAAATAACGAGTTCAAATTGTACCACGGCAGTTGGACAATGATAATTCAGCGTTTGAAAGCTGGAAACAAAAAGAAAGCTGGTACTGATAATATTGATCGTGAACCTTTCAAAATGCAATCAACAAAAAGCTTCTGACCTGAACATGCTTCCAGTCGCAGACCAATGTCGTTGACTCTTAACATTCCACTGACATGGCCTTGTAAATCATTGCAATGTATCAAATCATTAACAATGGTTCAAGAAGTGGTATTTGTTTCTCAACCGACAATAATATCGCAAGAATTTATTTATGTGTTCAGCTTTTTGGATGTAGCATAGAGCAATTTGGCAGCACATAGACTAAAATTGCAACAATACACAGAAGATTACCATGGTCCTTGTGCAAGGATAACACAAAACTTAGTGAAGTGTTCCAATTTTTCGGGGGGTTTTGTTAGCTCAGTTGGTTGGATGGCTATTTTGAAATGTAGGGTGATACCAATGGCATGGGTTCAATAACTTCTCCAGCTGTAATTCCATGGAGGATTCTCTTTCTCAGCCTCTCCCCTCACCTGATGCATCATGCTCACATTAAACCATCACAAGTCCTCTCTCTGTGGTCCAGTAGGACAATGTTAACTTTATTTGGCAACATTGGATTATTATTCCAACAATACAACAGAGATGTAATTTTAAATCCCAGTCAAAAAAATAGAAATATTCATTACTATTATTTGTAATTCTTCCTTAGCAGTGCTTTGTGTCACAATAGTACAGAATTTCGGTGATTGACTTTGTATTTCATCATCTAATTTATTACCTGGGACTGTTGTGGACTGAATTGGATTTAAAATGGTTCAGAATCACTGACTTAAAATGGCCAAAGGCAAACCTGGCCCACAGATCAGTCATATTTAATGAAACCAATGTGGATTTGACGAGAAACAGCCTGAGCTAAAATTAACATTTATCTCCAAGGCAATGAAGCCAGAAAACTACCAAAACAAACCACCACAACCACACATACCTTCCCCCTATCTAAACAAACATGTGTCCAGGAAGCACAAAATGGTCTTCATCTCCTTTCTGATGTACACCACCATGAAAATCTTCTCACATTGGAGATGACAACATCATCGACAATCATCAAGCCTAAATAACAAACAAAAAAGAACTTCTGCACATGGGATATAAAACTAGCTTGTATTTTGAGGAGCTTCTTGGAAAAAAATGCAGAGGAGATGAACTTTTGTCTGTAGAACTAATATAAGGTAAGGGAACCTTTTGTCTCAACTCATCAAGAAGAATAGTCTGGTTATAACATTAACTGAAAAACAAATCAAAAACTAAGAATTTAAAAGCTACGTGTAATATTTTCTACTGAAGATGTCCCAAAAATCAACTACCGAACAGTGGTCTCAGATAACTCTAAACTGTATGTTCTTCTAGTTGTCTTTTGCACAGATTGCTTATTACTTTGTAAATGTGTGTATGAGAAATTGCTTGAAGGCTGTAAGTTATGTCTTTACTTTTTCTCAGGATTAGGATACAGAGAAGCTGCTCTTTCTTTTACTCAAGTAAACATTCTGTTTACTTTCTTACAATCAATAGAAAAATATGTGAATTCATTTTAAGTGGAGAGAGGCATAGTCTCATGCTTAAAAGAATTTAAACTTTGTAACAACTGACCAGGAAGTTTGAAAAAAAGAAACTCAATCCATCCCCCCTCATCTAATCATAACACTTGTGACTCATTGGCCAGTTGTGTACTGTTGAATTCATTTTACATCAAATTCAGAATGTTGGTGCTCAGTGCTTCTGAGGATATTGACTGAGGTTGCAATGGGTTACATATATTCCTCTCTGTCTCATGTGGCAATGAATTCTTTTGTTGCCTTGAAACAGACACAAATCATTTCAATCAGCATTTCAGAATTGACTATATGTAACTACAGTGCATTTAATATACTCTCAGTGTTCAGGTCAGCCAGATAAAAGTTAGCTAACCAAATGTAGCATTTCCATATTATTTCATTTTAGAGTATAATCCGTTATTCATTATTTATAATTCTGCACAAAATTCACTTTTCATTGGTGTGCCTGCATTTTGTGCAGATCACAGTCTGACTTATGAATTACATTTATTATATAGCCTTATACTTTTACAGATAAGATTATAAGAAATAGGAACATGACTAGGCCGTTTGGCCCCATGAACCTACTCTGCTATTCCATAGGATCACGGCTGATATGACAATGTTCCCCATATCCACTTTCTTGCGTTGTTCCCCATAACCATTGGGGTTATGGGGTTATTCCCCATAAACGTTGTTCCTCGATTCTCCAACTGATCAAGAATCTATCTATCTCAGCCTTAATTTCACACAAGGACTCTGCCCCAATATACCTCAGTGATATGGAGTTCCAAAGACTCTCAATCCTCTAAGAGAAGAAATTCCTCCTCATTTCTGTGTTAAATTGGTGGCCTTTTATTCTGAGACGATGTCCTCTGGTCCTAGGTTCTCCCATGAGAGGAAACATCCTCTCAGCGTTTACCCTGTCAAGCCCCTTAAGAACCTGATATGTTTCAATGAAATCACCTACTCTGAGGTCATTAATGAAACCTGCCTCATTAACCATTACCAGATTCAAGATGACAAGTATTTCCCTGTGCAGCTGCTATACTTGATGCAGCCTTGTACTGCTGTTTGTCGCTATGTCCTGCTTCATAAATGGGAGATTGCGGGGCTCAAAGTCAGGGCATTGCATTGATGCTAGGATGGTGGCAATGGCCCCATCAAAGTTGAGTATCAGTGCACATGATGAAAGGGTGCGCGTGCCTGTTGGTTGTGGCCCTGCTCTGCAGTTTGACCATGGGCAACACAAATGTCATTTGGAATAAGCAACACACTGGACCCAGTACCCACTCTGATTTCCATGTCAAGTATTCCTAAAGGAAAATTTGCATGGTGCATTTAGTAAGATGCAACCCATGGTTAGTTGGACTGTTAAAAAGCCATTTAATCAGCAGTAAAGAGCAATTGGTAATTTGCCATCCGTTGGTTAGAATCTCACCATATTTGTTGAGAATGTCAAGATGACCATCTTGCTCTAGAAATGCTAATTATGTAATCCTCAAATTCTATGGCTTCCTGCTGTTTTGAAATAACATTGTTGCCTGAAGCCAAGAGCTCAATGAGTGCTGTGAATTCTTGTCTCATGTCTTCCATGAAATGTATTGTATGGTCTATCAATATTTGTACAAATATAGATTGAAAATTTAATGTATCTGGTTCATAGCAGTATTTAACAATTAACACTCATGCATGCCTCTGTTCCATGTGAAAATATCTACCAGGAGGTTTTGGAACAAATTCCAAGCTAATTTAAATCAAATAAAATATCGTTGCAAATGATTATTATTTGCCCCTCAACTGCACATTTCCATAAGAATGTAAAACCAAACATCTTCAGGAGCATAGGGAGCATAATATCTTCGTCTCCTGCTGTGAAGAAATGCTTACAGACTTGCTGAGGTGAAGAAAGCATTAATGTGGCTTCAACTTGCCTCCAGACTGCAAGAGAAAGTAAGATCAACTGACATTGCAACACTGCCTGTGATAATGTTTACTGCTTTGTTTGCATATCACAAAGTCAGACGCAACCTTCCCCAGAGTTAAAGAACAATAAAAACACTTGGGAAGGAACGTACTGATCATACTGGAGATCCATTTTGAGTTACACAAGACCAACTGTACCTATAGGTATCATTCACTCTTTTATGTTTCTTTTTTTCTCTTCTGGGTTATACATAGTGACAGGGTTTCCTTACATATGTCTCTATTTGACCTTGACCTGAAAATCCCAAAGTATAAGCTAAATATTACCTAGTTCTATCAGTGGTATGGGGCTTCCCTGATGGTGGGTTGGATGCATAAGACTAATGCACAGTGTAAGAAATATGAGGCTTTAACACAGATGAGTGCAAACTTTATTAACAATGAATATGAAAACCAGGTCCCACACACTGAACAGCAAATCTTCAGATAAGGTTCCGCCACAAAGCAGGTTTCATTCTTTCAAATTCATTTTCAGAAGGAATTCTGAGGTCTGGCCTGCTCTATAACTCCCTTAAAGGAAACTATTAGTTAAGTTCAAAAGGTTCCTTTTAGCATTTTCAATTACTTTTTCCATTTTAAAAAAAATTCATTAACTGGTTTACTAAACATTCTGTTATTTTTCTCTTTATTTGTGAATTCATCCTGAAAGAACAAAAAACAGGCTCTGAGTCACCTGAGGTATATTGTCCGGAACTATCACCATGCTGGACTCTGCATTTATAGACAGCTCACAATCCCTGATGTAATTGCCCATTTCACCAAAAAAAAACTATTTGACAACATTTGCTGATAATCCTGAGTATGCAAAGAATTATACTGACAATCAGTTTAAGATTGTCAGTTGGGCTCTCAGTGTAACACATTTGTATACAATGGATGCGACACGTATTAATACACAGGGCCATGTTCTTTGCAGATAGAAAAAACATGAACACACATTGTGCCTGTTTCAATTCAACAAATTAGGTGACAACCATTCACTATTTCATTTTTCAGGGCAATGCGTTGATGAATAAGAATCAACTTGCCTGATCGAAAATTTAAACAAATTTTGGCAATTAATTGTCAGTTATCGTAAACTGGTATATTTTCCATGGCAACCAATCAGAGCCTGTTTGCCAACCAATCTGCACTCAGACGGCATAAATGTTGGCTTCCCTTTACATTGGTATTCTTCTGAATTATTCTGATGAATGCAGAATTAAAAGTATTGATGAAATTAGTCTTTCTTTTAGTAATATTTAAGCCTATTTTAGGAAAATAAACATGGAAGATAGGAGCAGGATTAGACTATTCAACTCCTCTAGCCTGAGTCACCATTAATTATGATCATGACTGATCTCAAAATCTTAATCCTGCACCCCTCCCTCGTCTCTTCCCCCACCTCCCCTATATCCCTTGAACCCTTTAGCCGCAATAGCTTTATCTGTCTCTTTCTTGAAAACACAATGTTTTGGCCTCAACTACTCTCTGTTTTGGTGAATTCCATAAACTCTAGATGAAGAAATTTCTCCTCATCCCAGTCCTAAAAGGTTTATGCCTTATCCTTAAACTATGACCCCTGTTTCTAGACTACCAAGCTATCGGGAACATCCTTCCTGCATCTATCCTGTCTAGCCCTGTTAGAATTTTATAGGTTTCTATGAGATGCCCCCTCATTCTTCTAAACACCAGTGAATACAATCCAAAATGAGTCAATCTCTCCTCTTACAACAGACCTACCATCCCAGGAATCAATTTGACAAACTTTTGCAGCACTCCCTCAATAGCAAGAATATCTTTCCCCAGAGAAGGAGACTAAAACTGCACACAATATGCCAGCAGAGCTTCACCAAGCCCCTGCACAACTGTAGCAAAATTTTTGTTGCCTCTGGCTCATAAAACAGTCTCTGACGAGCTTTGTGCAATCTGCA
The DNA here is from genome assembly GCA_024137785.1 of Ginglymostoma cirratum. NCBI lineage: Eukaryota > Metazoa > Chordata > Chondrichthyes > Orectolobiformes > Ginglymostomatidae > Ginglymostoma > Ginglymostoma cirratum. The sequence continues at coordinate 38,283,201 of JAHRHZ010000112.1, forward strand.
ACATTATAGATGGCAGACAACATCAAAAAACTCAAAGGAAATGCAGGAACGAAAACTCCTACAGCAAAAGGATTTAATGCTATCAGCTTTTCAATGCTTCCCTCAGGAAAACTTTGACACAGCAAACCTCATTTGCAAATGTGCAAAACCCAGGGCCCAACCATCTCACTAAATGATGGAGTTCTTTAGAAAACAGGATGCTGAAGGTGCTACCTTTGTGGGAATCAACACCACAGCCTGCATGAATGAAAAAAACAAGTTCACAATTAATGTTCAGGTGGAATCTGACCACAGAAGCAACATTGTGCGCGTCAATGGCTATTATCCATAAAGACTTTCTCATCTGGCAGTTCATGCCGTCTGCTTCATTTGAAGGAAATTAAATATTAAGCAGATGTTTGCTAAGAAACCGGGAATAACCTTAACACTTAGAATTGTCGATTCCACGGAGAAGTCCCTTAACAGCAAACCGACACATTGTGGTCTGATGTGCTGTTCTACATCTGCCAAATCCATGAGTGAGAAAATGTGCCTTGCATCTTTGCAACAATGTAAAGCTTTGTGTTAAAGAACAATTGTTACGCCCAGTGTAGGCCAATAATACCTGCTGAAATTGTGATAGATGCCAGCTAAAGGTGGTGTCTGTTCTCAATGGGTCCTAAAAGTTAATATTTGTAGAATTCCTACAGTGTGGAAACAGGCCATTCAGCCCATCATATCCACACTGACCCACCAAAGACCATCCCACCTCATCCCTGTAACCCTGAATTTCCATTGGCTATTCGACCTAGCCTGTCCATCCCTGGACACTATGAGCAATTTTGAATAGCCAATGACCGTAACCTGTGCACCTTTGGACTGTGGAATGAAACTGCAGCACCCATTCAAAACCATGCAGACATGCAAAGAACTTGCAAGTTCCAGACAGACATTCACCAAGGGGTGGAATCAAACAGAGGTCCCTGGTGCTGTGAGACAGCAGTGCTAACCACTGAGCTACCATGCCACCCAGTTGAACCTACAATCTTCTCAATTGCAATCAGACAATTTATCAATAACGCCACTGGCACCATTGTATTATGAATATTGAAATATCAAAAGTGCAGAATCACATATGATCTGACAATCAAAAAAAAATGCTTTTTGCTTAGCCAGATCACAGGATGGGTCTGCAGGCCAGTTTAGTACTTTCTATGATATTCTGCACATGAGCTAACTGACAAAGATCTTCTTCGCTTTGAGTAAGATATAAGGGATGATGTCAGTGGCCCAGCCAGCAACATCCCACTATCTCGCTAATATCTGTGCTATGATTGGACAATTGCTGTCTTTATTTTAAATGTGTTCCCCTTGTACCACCACAACTTTCTCCTTCTCAATGAAGAAATTTGCCTGGGCCATACTGGATTTAATGCCTCCAAAGTACCAAACTCTGCCACGTTTTTCCCTCCAAGTGTGCCCATAGCCTATCCAAATTAAAGATTCCTACATCAGAATTTAAGTGCCATTGCAGAATAAACTCCTTGTCTGGCTCATCTCCACAGGACTCAAAATCAAGCTTTGAATCTTTCTAATTAGCAGAGTTCCCAACTCGATCAAATGAATATTTTAGTCAAATGTTCACACTTTCAGTGCTAGGCAGAAGTCAGAAAGCAGACGGGAAATTACAATGAAAATGTTATTGTTTGATTTGGTCTATTTCACTGATTTATCCTCATGGTTCTTTTCCATTTTGTGTCACAGCATCCAATCATTCTGATATTTCTGCTACCAACATGATTCCTTTATTTACGTTCTCTTGGGCCTAACTTACAGTTTTCACTTCTGACATTTATCACATTCTTCACACTGTGTGCCATCTGCTCCTGTTTTTACCTCATTTCATTCTTTAATCTTCCTCCACATGTAATATTGCTGCATTGTGCTGTTTTACTAACTCTTTGCTCCTACTCATGACTCTGAGCTTCAAGGCAGATAGGTTTAGCCTCACCCAATTAATGCTCAAAGATGAAATGAGATTTTTTTGAAGCACCCTAGGTTACTTGTCAGCACATGATATGTGCTTATCCCTAGTGGCAAACCATTAATGCTCTTGCCATAGATTTTTCACTGCTGGTTATAAATCCACTATTTTAATTTTCACATTTTCGCTGACAGTGTTCTGGCCTAAACTGGTGGAATTGTATGGATTTGAATGCTAATTGATCCTTGTTCAATTCCTGCACCGGGTGATGTTGTGGCCATTCTTTCAGGCCAATTTAATTCAAAAAGTAAAATGGCTAAGTGTTGAATATGGATCATTATTAACACAATGTCTTGCTGCAATGTTTTGTGTGCTCAGCTTACCTTAATAAAATGAATGAGAAATACCAGGCTTTCAGCAAATCTGTGCCTAAACGGAAACCTGCTGTTTCTTTCCCAGGAGCATTTTTTTGATCATTCACTTCAGCTTTGAATTTCCTGTGTTGCATTAGTGATGAATAAAGGTGAGAGGCTGAATGTGTGTTTGTTTCCTCTTTTTGCTGGTTTTTACCAACAAAATTGTCTGATTCCTTAAATTAAAACTCCCAACACAGGAATTATTTTTGGATGTCTTACCTTTGTTTTTATTTTGGAGGAGTAGGAGGAAAGGAATGAGCAAGTTTCAACTGTACCAGTGATTGCCTTAAGCACATCACCATGGTGCCTCAGTGGTTAACTTTTCTGCCTCATTGCACTGGAAACCTAGGTTCAATTCCATCCTCAGGCAACTGTCTGTATGGAAATTGCACGTTCTCACTGTGGACATATGGATTTTCTCCCACATTCCAAAGATGTGCAGGTTAGCTGGGTTATCCATGGTAATTGCAGGGCTATGGAGTGGGTCTGGGAGGGATACTCTTTGGAAGGTTGGTGTGGTCTTGATAGCCTGAATGGCCTGTTTATACACCGTAAGAATTCAATGTTTACAGACCAGGCTCACCTCCCCAGGAATGTCTATTGGAAATTGTCATTATATCTCCATGGTAATGTGCCTGAAACTGGCTTGTAGACGAGGTCCACTGCAGGGCACAATACTATCAGTCAATTAATGTTCCTCTGAACCTTCAGGTTCTTATCATGCCCTTTGCAAACTATCATGGGGAATCATTTGCAAAATCAATCAAACTATTCATTTGTTATGCCATTTTTGGAATTCTGCATTCATTTTTGGTCTCCTTGGGACAGCAAAGATGTTGTGAAACTTGAAAGAGTGCAGAAAAGGTTTACAAGGATGTTGCCAGGATTGGAGCTAAAGGGACAGGCAGAATAGACTGGAGCTATTTTGGCCTGGACCATCGGATGCTGAGGGGTGACTTTATAGAAGTTTATAAAGTCATGAGGGGCATAGATAAGGTGAATAGCCAAGGTCTTTATCCCAGGGTAGGGGAGTCCACAATTAGATGGCATAGGTTTAGGGTGAAAGAGGAAGATATGAAAGGGAACCTGCGGGGCAACTTATTCACACAGAGCATGGTACATGTATGGAATGAGTTGCCAGAAGAAGTGGTGGAGACTGGTTCAATTACACCATTTAAAAGGCTTCTGGATGGTGTATGAATAGACAGGGTTTAGAGGGATATGGGCCAAATGCTGACAAGTGGGACTAGATTAATTTAGGATCTGGTCGGCATGGACAAGTTGGACCAAAGGGGCTGTTTCTATGCTGTACAACTCTATCACCCTATCCATGAGGTCATCAACATTCTGTTTATCAATACAGACAATTTATGTTTATACTACAGCTTATTTTGAGTGTGCTGCAAAGAGTAGGATTTTTATTCTCCCCACTGAGGCAGGAAAGAGGGAACGGGTGGGATTTAAGCCTGTTCGGACAAGAAGTTGCAGGGTACTGACCTCACAGCGTTCCTGCTGCATCCCCTGTGGACCTAGCCCCAGCTCTTTATTAAACCCTGGGAGGAAGGACTTGAGAGGGGTCTTCTTTCCTAGAAGCTAATTGAGGCCCTTTTAAGTAGCTGCTTTCAAAAGCCTAGGAGATTTTAAGAGGCTAGGGCAGAACATTCTTACTCATCCTGAGCCCATCAAAACAAAAGGTAAAATCTTCTTCGAAGATTTTCTCCGTAATTTCCAGTGATACCTAGCAGGACTTCTGATTAAGTTACTCATTACTTGATAACTATTGTTATGGTGCTCTGAAAATTGGTGTATCGCGGTGATTTTGAGGTGGGAAAATTGCTCAGTAATAGCATAAAACAGCATACACGAACAGAAAATTGGTGCAGAAGGGTTAGGGATGAATAAAATCAAATCTGATGCAAAATATTTATTTGGTTATTGGAGTTTTTATTACGTGTGCTTAAATGACCACAATTCCACTTCTGCTTTAGTAAATGTTGACATTATCTTCGTGAATTCTGAAAAGCGTTCTATTTATCTAATGCATAAAATCTGTGAAAACACTGCTTCGTTATAACTATGTAATAGTTACTATCTATGAATCACAGAAGGTTGGTCTGCAGTACAAGTAATTAGGAAGGCAAATGGAATTTTGTCCTTCATTGCTAAAGGGATTGAGCTTAAAAGCAGAGAGGTTATGTTACAGCTGTACAAGGTGCTGGTGAGGCCACACCTGGAGTACTGTGTGCAGTTTTGGACTCCTTACTTGAGAAAGGATGTACCAGCACTGGAGGGGATGCAGAGGAGGTTCACTAAGTTGATTCCGGAGTTGAGGGGGTTGATTTATGAGGAGAGACTGAGTAGATTGGGAATATATTCATTGGAATTCAGAAGATTGAGGGGGGATCTTATAGAAACATATAAAATTATGAAGGGAATAGATAAGATAGAAGTAGAGAGGATGTTCCCACTGGCAGGTGAAGCTAGGGCAAGAGGGCATAGCCTCAAGATTAGAGGGAGCAGATTTAGGACTGAATTGAGGAAGAACCTCTTCACCCAGAGAGTTGTTAATCTATGGAATTCCTTGCCAAGTGAAGTAGTTGATGCTACTTCAGTAAACGTTTTTAAAACTAAGGTAGTTTTTCTGAACGATAAAGGAATTAGGGGATACGGTGAGAGCGCGGGTAGGTGGATCTGAGTCCACGAAAAGATCAGCCATGATCTTATTGAATGGTGGAGCAGGCTCGAAGGGCCGGACGGCCTACTCCTGCTCCTCGTTCTTATGTTCTTATGTTCTAAAGGTAAACTAAGGCAGAGTGAATATAGATTCAGAATAACAGAAGTGAAAAAGAAAGTTTGTATCTAATGTGTGATATGTGTGCTCGCATTGATAACAAAATATGACAGAAGCATTGCATTTGACAAAACTCAAGTGACACAGAAATGTTAAAGGCTTCAGACTGTCATGAGACATTGACTATGTGAGTATGACTGCAGAATAATTACTTTGGCTTCCAAGCTCTCTGCTGAAAGAAGGCTACTGAGAATGATGGGAAACTACCAACTTCTCCACAGTTCAATAACAAGTATTATGAGGTTGGGACCTTTTAGAAATTGAGCTCTAACAATATTATTGCAAACATTGTCTTGAGCCAAACAGGTTTTCCCATCTCAACAACACTTATGTAAGAAAAAAAGTGATTTGATAAAAGTTAATATGACATGTCAAGAACAATTGCTTCACCAGTGTATAAAATTGTCTCTGATTTTCAAGAGCTGGAAGCATATTTATTGAACTTCTTCAGGTCACAATATACTTTGATACAAATGTCACTGTAAATGCAAAATAAAACCTGACAATCTTGAATTACTTGTGACAAGTGCCACCCCTTTCAAGTAGATTCAGTATGAAGTAAATTTTGCATAACTAATAGATTTGAATATTGAGATAATGCGAGGGGATCATGGCATAAAAATAAATATGGTTTGTGACCTTTGCCAGGTATAAAATGTCATGTAAGGGATGCCAATTTACTAGTAGGAAAGCCTGTGTCTAATTAACCACCCTCTTTGTCAAATTTGTGAAGGCCTCTTATTAGCTATACCATGTATACATGATCAAAACTGGCTCCTTAAGTCTGTAAATTTACGGCCCACCATGCTCAGTAGAGCCCCATCAGGAAATCTGTACAGATTCACTCAAACAGGCATCTGTTGCGATCCACTTAGGATATCTGAAAGATTCCTGTCATTGCCAGTGATTTTTTTTTAAGTGTTCCTTTAGAGTGAAAGAAACAAGTGTTCTCCTGAATCCATAGGAAACTTGTACCTTTCCAGGCCACACTCCCCCCACCCTCCCCCAGCCCCACTTTCTTTCCTGCTATAACTCTGCCCTCACTTGGAACTTGGTTAAAGCTGACGATTGATATGAGACGAGAGCTGGTAAGTTTGAAAAGTAGCAGTTTCCATCCTTTGGTTCTCTTGGTTTAGATGTGTGGTGATCATACAGTGCCAAGACTCAAGATCGGCAACATGTCAGATTAGAAAAATTGAACATTTTTTTAATGTAATATATGTTAACCTCTCACCTAAACAAATGCTTGAACCAATAATGGTCAACTACCAGTATTATTCTTTTATTTTAACACATTTCCCGCTGCGAATGTGCTCCCTACACATATTTGAACTGCTCTCGAAAATAATATAATGAGCTGGTCTGGGAAAATTGCATGGTGAAGCCTATTAACAGCATTTCATCTCTAAACTACAGCAGAATAAAACCTACTAATGCACAATTATCTTCAAGTCACATATTTCAGAAACATTACAAAAAACTTTCTTTGTGGGGTGGAATACCTTGTCATTTTAGTTTAGCAAATGAAAAATCGGCAAAGGAATGGTAGCAGAGGTTTTTTTTCCACCTGACATTTCCACATTCTACAGACTATAAAAATCAGATAAACAGCGAGCTATCATTCATAGGAGACAACAATGATGCTTCAAGTCATATAGCAGGCACCTTTGGGGACTTTGCTCGGTTCAATAATCATCACCACTGGGCTGTGTAGACGTGATTATAAATAGCTGACTCTCTCCTGTCTGTCAAACTTAGATTTTCTTTCATCATGTAAAGAAAGAATCTAAAAGCCACATTTTTGACTGCCCTACAACATAGCTAATATAGCTGTTTGCGGAGCTGGCAGAAAATAAATCTTCCTTCATGCAATGCTTTGAGAAATCTCCCTGTTCAAGCAAACTTAAGGACCTTTTTTACTAAACCAGTCTTGCTCTTTTAGCCCGTGACAGCATTAGGGGTAGAAAGAATGGGAGAGATGTAAAATGGGCTTTTGACCTGCTGTACATTATTAAGATCTAATCCAAAAATTTACTTTATAATATTCATTATTGAACTTAAACAGAGATTTCAATAAAATGACGACACTTGTGTCAAGTGCATTTTTATATTTTTATTCTTCATTATTCAATTTGCACAGTGGACACTGGGCATGGAATTCACATTCACAGGATATTTTTCAGAAGACCATAAAACCATAAAGTGTAAGGGCAGAAGAAGACCATTCATCTCCATTGTGTCTGCTCTGCCATTCACTGAGATCACGGCTGATGTGATAATTTTTGACACTATTTTCCTGCTTTTTTTCCCCATGACTCCTTATTCCTTTACTAATTAAAAATATGTCTATCTCAGTCTTGAATATATCCAACATCCAGCATCTACAGCCCTCTGTGCCAGAGAATTCTACAGGTGCGTTTATGGAATGAGCTGCCAGACGAAGTGGTGGAGGCTGGTACAATTACAACATTTGAAAGGCATCTGGGTGGGTACGTGAATAGGAAGGGTTCAGAGGGATATGGGCCAAATGCTGACAAATGGGGCTAGATTAATTTAGGATATCTGGTTGGCATGGACGAGTTGGACCGAAGAGTCTGTTTCCATGCTGAACAGCTCTACAACTCTATGAGATTCAATCTGCTCAGAGAAAAAAAAAATCCCTGTGCGAGCCCTGACTGTGAGATGATGCCTTCTGGTCAATGACTCTCCCACAAGTGGAAGCAATCTCTCTACGTTTATCCTATCAAGCCTGCTAAGAATCTTAAATTTCAATAAGCTTTTCTCACATTCTTCTAAACTCCAGTTAGTACAAGCCCAACCTACTTAATTTCTCCTCACGAGAAATTCTCTCATACCAGGATCATCCTAATCCCTGGTTTGCCTCCAATATCAGTATATCTTTCCTTAGATACGGGGACCAAAGCTGTTCAGAGTGTCTCAGGCTGTGGACTGACTAGTACTTTGTATAGTTTTAGCAAATCATTACTTTTTTTTTTAACAACTCCCTTTGAAATAAAGACCAACACTTCATTTGCCTTCCCTCCTACCTTCTGAACTTGGATGATAGCTTTTTGTGATTCGTGCACTAGGATACCCATATCTCTGTGCTGCAGTTTTCTGCAGCCTTTCCCACTTAAATATTATTCAGCTCCACTATTCATACATTTTTTTTAAAAATTTCACTCATGGGATATGGGCATCACTGACTGGGTCAGCATTTATGGTGCATTCCTCATTGTCCTTGAGAAGGTGGTGGTGAGCTGCCTTCTTGAACTGCGAGAATCTGCTTGGTGTAGGTACCTCTTCAATGTTGTTAGGGAGGGAGTTCCAGGATTTTGAACCAGTTACACTAAATGGGCAGCAAATTTTGCAAGTCAGGATGAAGAGTAGGGAAAATTGCAGGTGGTGTTCCCTTGCATCTACTCTCCTTGTCCTTCAAGATGCTAGTGGTTGTAGATTTGGAAAGTTGGTGCCAAAGTGAATAGCATCCTATTTTACAATATTGTTTTCCATTTGCCAAGTTTTTACTCACTCATTTAACCTGTTTATATCCCTCTAGAGACTTTGTGTCATCCTTACCACTTGCCTTCCACCTATTTTTGTGACATCTGCAAACTTGGCAAAAGTATATTCACTTTCTACATTCAAGCCATTAATACATATTGTAAATAATGGTGGCTCCAGCACTAATCCCTGTGGCACTCCATCAATTACGGGTTGCCATTCCCAAAAATGCCCCATTTACGCTAACTATCTATTAGTTAGCCAATCCTCTATCCATGCTCTTGTCTTATATGGTACACGGCCCCCCATAAAATGCTTTTCGCAAACCCAGATATGCTTCATCTCCAGTACCACTTTATCTATCATAATGGTTATCCCTTAAAAGAACTCAAATGTGTTAGGCGTGATTTGATTGTCATAAAGCCATGTACAACCTGATTGATTTTATTATGTATTTTTAAATGCTCTGCAGTTATATCCTTTATAATAGATTCTAACATGTCCCCAGTTGCAGAGGTGAAAGCTAACTAGAAGTGTCCAGACCTGAAACGTCAGCTTTCCTGTTCCTCTGATGCTGCTCGGCCTGCTGTGTTCATCCAGCTTTACACCTTGTTATCTCAGATTCTCCAGCATCGGCTGTTCCTACTATCTCTGGCTTATAGATAACTATTTTTTATCCCCTCCTTCCTTTTTAATAAAGATGCTACATTGACAGTTTTCCAATTCCCTTGGAATTCTGCTCAATCCAAGGATTCTCAGATGCACATCATAATTTGTAATGAATAGCTACAGTTAAACTTAGAACAGCTAATAATATAACAGACTATGGAACTGAATGATTAGTCAGAAAATTAGTTAGAATAAGCACTAACATTGATGTTAATACATCAATATCTAATAATTGCATATTATTAATGACTAAATCATCAGATTTGCTCAGTGTTTGCTAAATTGACAAAATATGTATAGGCGTACCTCAGCAATGACGGCAATGTAATAGTTAATGATGTTACATGCTACTCTATTTCCTGCTTCTGTTGCTTAGCAAGCTAATGAGTAGCGCTGTATATTTAGCACAAATTGGATTTGTTGTGCTGAGTTCATGACATCAGATGAACCTCACGAAGTTCACAGACTTTTATTAATCAAAGAACTTCATAGTAGTGTACATTGATTTTAGAATATGTTGATTGTCATGTGTTCCTTTTAATTCACATGACTATGTAATAAATACCTCAAGTCGAAAATCTGCAATTCTCTTATGGAGGCTGATTCCATTATATCTTTCATTACAACTATTAATATCGATAGACAGATTTTTCTGTCTAATTAGGCTACACATTCTTAAATCAAAAAAGGTAAAACTGAGAAAAGAAAATGGAGTTGTTTGCTCATGGAGTTTGTGAGCTTGGAAGTGGAAATGGTACTTACTTAATTGGGGTGATGACATATCTAAAAACTGTATTGTTCCTACCTCTCCCACAATTAAGTTCTTGACAGGAAGGCCCATGGTCAACCTTGCTGCCCCACCACCAATTGCGGCCCTTTAGTGGCCAATTAATGACCGTTTAAATGCATCCGCTGACTGCCACTGGTATTAATGCAGGTCTAGGCAGATCTATTGCCATGTGGCATGTCACATCATTTTGAACCAATAAAGCTCCATTGCATACCAATGCTACAAAACAAGCAAACTTTAATCTGGAAGAGGGTATAGAACATAGAACATAGAACAATACAGCGCAGAACAGGCCCTTCGGCCCTCGATGTTGCGCTGACCTGTGAACTAATCTAAGCCCATCCCCCTACACTATCCCATCATCATCCATATGCTTATCCAAGGACTGTTTAAATGCCCCTAATGTGGCTGAGTTAACTACATTGGCAGGCAGGGCATTCCACGCCCTTACCACTCTGAGTGAAGAGCCTGCCTCTGACATCTGTCTTAAATCTATCACCCCTCAATTTGCAGCTATGTCCCCTCGTACTAGCCGACGTCATCATCCTGGGAAAAAGACTCTCACTGTCCACCCTATCTAATCCTCTGATCATTTTGTATGTCTCTATTAAATCCCCTCTTGGCCTTCTTCTCTCCAATGAGAACAGACCCAAGTCCCTCAGCCTTTCCTCATAAGACCTTCGCTCCAGACCAGGCAACATCCTGGTAAATCTCCTCTGCACCTTTTCCAATGCTTCCACAAATGGATCTGTATGGATCTGAAATCTGCAGAAACAAAATTCTTTCCTATATATGGAGGACATAGCTGTACAAAATCTCACTGTAGTTGAAACTATCCTTAGAGGTCCCCGTATTAGGGTTTACAACTGCACAATTGAATTTTAAATGAGGATTACCATGTCCTGAGAAATGCAATGCTTCTTTTATATAAAGTCAGCAATCACACGACACCAGGTTACAGTCCAACAGGTTTATTTGAAAGCACGAGCTTGTGATTTCAAATAAACCTGTTGGACTATAACCTGGTGTCATGTGACTTCTGACTTTATCCACCCCAGTGCATCACTGGACGTCTCCACATCAGGGCTACCATCTTTTCTATAAGCATCAGTTGACAAAGCTGAAAACTGAAAGATTTGCAGATGCTGGAGATCAGAAACAAACACTGAAACAGTATTTGTCAGAAAAACTCAGCAGGTCTGGCAGCATCTGTGGAGAGAAATCAAAGTTAACATTTCGGGTCCAGTTCTGAAGAAAGAGTCACTGGACCTGAAACATTAACTCTGATTTCTCTCTCCACAGAGCTGCTAGACCTGCTGAGTTGACAAAGATGACGAGGCCACACTTCTACAGTACAAATCTGGGTTTTCTGGCTACCAGTATCACACGATAGTTTGCCCTATTATTCAATCATCACACATGTGAAGGGCTATATACAAGTCATTCAGCAAACTAGAATTTATAGCTGACTGAAAGTTGGAAAAAATCTGATGTTAGTAGATTCGACTCCAAATTACAGTTCTAAAAAAGGCTTTCCACCCATTGACACCTCGATCTCACATTACAGTTTCAAATTAAGTTCAGGTTAAATGTGAGGGAGCAGGATTGTGCTGCTGGACGCCTTTGCAACTTTTGCATCACACCCTTCCTGACATGTCTGGAAATGCCTCACACCACATTTTAATTCTTGCAACATAAATAGTAGCCAAATCTGCTCTTTCCCATTTAAAAATCATTGAGTCAGGATAAAGGGTGAGAGCAAAGAGAGAAGTTACTTTTCTAATAACATTCTTCACATCTTCAAGATATCTTAAAGCAATTCACAGCTAGTGATTTTTTTTGAAGAGCTGAAATGTAGAGAATAGATTGTAATTTAACTGCTCTGGTAATATTAAGATATGGGCAGACAGTATAAGATTAATAACTACAGAAGTATTTGATATAGCCCTGTGAGATTTAGGGTGACTCATTAGTCCTTCAATATTCCAACCTACTATAATGTGTGGAAGATGATCAACTTAAAGAAAACTCTTTGGTGGATTACAAGCAATGCTTGCAACATTGGTGATGGAGGGGAGGACATTTTCGGTGAAATGCCAGTACTGTAACTGTATTGGAACAGCTTGGCTAGGGAAGTAGCAAAGTCTGGAGCACAAGTCTTCAGCATTATTGCCAGAATGTTGTCAGGGGCCAAAGCTTTTGCAGTATCCAGTGCCTCCAACCATTTTTGAATATCATGAGAAGTGAATTGAATTGGCTGAAGACTGGCATCTGTGATGCTGGAGACCACTGGAGGTGGCCAAGATGGATCATCTACTTGGCTCATCTGGCTGAAGATTGCTGCAAATGCTTCAGCCTTATTTTTTGCACTGATGCGCTGGGCTCTTCCATCATTGAGGATGGCGATATCTATGGATCCTCCTCCTCCAGTGAATTACCATTCACAACTGGACGTGGCAGGACTCCAGAAGTTAGATCTGATCTCTCTCTGTCTGTCCTTCTCTCTCTCTCTCTCTCTCTTCGTCTTCCCTAGAGATAACTTTAAAGAAAAAAAATGTAATAAAATGATTCAAGTTACAAAACTCAAACAAATCAGGTATCTGTGAGATGGATAAATATTTGGAAGTATATTGGACCTATTTTGAAAACAGCAAAACAAATGAAAATCAACAATAAATGCACCACAATAATACTCCCCCGATCTAATGCTAGATGCTATTTTGATAACACATTCACAGGCTTGACTAAACATAATCATTGAACATTGAATTTCCAATGTTGCCTCAGGTTAATACACTGTTTATTCATCTCTAGCACATCACCTACAATAAGCCTAGACTAAAACTGCATTGTAGCTGTTTCAGCTTTTCTTCAGTACTTCATTATATACGAAAGGATTGACTATTGCTTTTATACTGAACCAAGTGTCTTAAAAATCCAAACCAGCATCTTTAGTTGAAAAGCTAACTTCAAATCATAAAAAATGTACTTGCTGAAAAATGCACAGGATATCTTCAATATCTCCTGTCAAACAAGGCAACAGAAAATAAATAAAAACTGAAAGAATGGCAGGTACTGGAAATCAGAAACAAAACCAGAAATTGCTGGAAAAGTTCAGCTGTCCAGTTCTGAGGAAGGGTCACTGGACCCAAAACGTTAACCACGATTTCTCTCCACAGGTACTGCAGATCTGCTGAGATTTTCCAGTAATTTCTGTTTTTGCAAAAGATAAATCTCTCTTAAATTACTTTTTATAAGTTTCATTACCATAAGATTTCTTTACAAATGAAATCATAAGTTATCATACTAAACATCTGTCTATTAAATAAATAAACTGAACTTGGTCTACAATGTATTTATAAAAAGCTATTTTTTAAAGGCTTCTTCTTTTGCCATCTTCAACGTTATACAGCGTCACTGTATCAATGTCTTCATGTCAATGTATTCTAGTGGAGTCAGAATTTCCAACGTAGTATGTTCTACTCATGGTGTTGAAGTTTCCCTTCATTTGCATGCTGGTTTCTCCTGAAGCACGATTGAAATAGGTTCCTGGAGGCCCACTGAAGTGTTGTGAAAATCTAAAGTAGCATAACATAGTACATGTTGTGAAAGGAATACTATCAGGTATGCACAACTGGAGAAATGTATTGCGAGGGCCAAAGCAGATATAGAGCACTGAAATACCTTTCTTACTGTTGCAAGTCTTTCTGCAAGAACAAAGTCCTTATTCCCTGCCCCATTGGTTCAGAGATGATTGACAATTTTGAGCTGAACACCTTCAAGAGCTTCTACTCTTGTTTCCTATTTCCTTGACTTTGGCAGTCAGTAACAAAAATAACATTTGAGACTCATATTTATAAACATAGAAGTACATCTCTGCTTCAATCACTGTTGAATATTTTATGATCACTGCATTCTCCTAACTGGGTAGGCCTGATTGTTGCTGTTGGAACTTGAATGTTGCTGGGAAAATCAGATGTATTTGCTCAACCCCAGAGAGGCAACTGAGTGGCTTGCTAGGCCACCGCAGAGCCCATTTCAGATTAGCAGATATTGATGAGGACATGGAGTCATATGTAGGCATGGCCAGTCAAGAATGGCAGGTTCCCTTCCCTGAAAGAAGTAATTAGGTGGTTACTCTTTTATGTCAATCTACAGTTTCACAGGGAAGAATCTTATAAGGCCCTGAGCAACATGGAGAAATTTGGGAGAGTCAAGGGAGGCTTTATTGAGGGTGACAGAATCAAACCACCTTTTCCAACAGAGCTCTGATGTCAAGACAACGTTCGGACAAGGGAACAGCAAGATGCCTATTCCAGGAATCATTGCTCATCATCACTGTCATTACTACCTCACTGATATTCAGGTTCCTATTCTACTGCAGAACAGATGGAAACTAGATGCCAAAAATTCTTGACATGAAAGTCAGAACGTGTACTTTGTGACTCCAGCTCACCTCTGCCTTCACCTTGGAAAGATGACATCAACATCTCAGGGGACCTTCCATGTGCAGCAAACACACAAACTCCACCTCCTTAGACATTGGCTTCCGACAAGTACCAGCCTCTCATGCCCCCATGGCACTCCCCAGTCTACTTACAGTGGCCCTCTGCACTACCATGCTGCACTTTAGCACCTACCATTGCAATGCTGCTTCAGCGAGCTTGTGCACCCTTGGACAGGCACCCAGCTTGTTACACAGACCAGACTGCTCAATCCCTCACTTAGCACCAATGCAGATGCTCACAGCACCCTGCCTTTTGCTCTCTGTCCCCTCAGCCAAAGCTAACAGGCTCACTCTAAGTCTGTAGTGCCTTGCTGTTTACCACAAAATCAAAGCCAGACAGGTTTCCATGGTAAAAGGGTAAACATGTTGCCTTACGGCACCATACTACAGTAATCTCACAGTTTAGATGACAAACACATTGTATGTACTTCAAGCGAATAACCATGTCTCAAATTCTAAGCGGAGTAGCCCTCAGTCAAGTCAAGGGAGAACACTCTCTTCTGTCAGGGTATCCCAGCACAGTATATCGAGGGCAGTCTCTGCCAGCTACCCAAAGACTTGGTTACACAGTTAGTCAGCCATTCAGGTGGTCATAATCAGGATTTGCTCCCCATAAGGTGTAAGGATCTGAATCTTAGGCAGCATACTACCCATCGTGGTCCTTTCTCCCTCTTGTAAGTCATCTCCTGAAAGGAGAGAAAGTGAGAGACTGAGTGAGATGAAAGTGGCTGTATTTCTGGGCCAGGCAGGGAAGGGGTGGGCTGTAGTAAACTGTGAGCTGCCCTGAGTGAGCAAGTAGGCTGCACAGAGATCACACAGGTTAGTGACATGTGGGTCTTGGCTGTTGAACATTGAGTGAAGGAAAATGTTGCACACAATAATGAAAGGATCAAGCATGAGCCTTGGTGGGAGGTGGGTGCAGTAGCAGAGACAGAGTGAGAGTGAGGTAGCAGAACAGTACTTATCCTGGCAGAGCGGAGCAGTTCATTCTTCCAAGACTAAGGCAGAATTGCACTGACTGATGTGGCAATCTTTTTCCAGGCTGGCAGCTCTGATGGTGTAAACTCTTCTGTTATTCCTAGTGGAAGAGAACATCTCTCCTCTATATCACACCATCTATGAGGTCATCCAACTCCTTGTTCACAAACGAATAGAATAGAATAGAATGACGGGGCTAGACACCTGCACAATGGATTTTAAAGGTGGTGGTTGTGCGAAGAACGCTGGGGTATCCAGCAGTGGGTGACTACTTGCAGCTACATTAAGTGGGAGAATCTGGCTAGCATCAGATGAGGTGGGGTGCCATGGAGCATGGTGTTTAGCTCATGAGGAACGTTTCAGTAAGACACTTGAGTGAATTCACTCAGCCTCAGAAGGGAAAACCTCCATGAAATTCGACAAAGGTGACATTTAGACAAATATCATAAGATTCAGTTCATGGTTACTCATTCCAATCCCAGCCTCTTATTATCAAATTATTCTTAAATCAATTCAAGTCATTAATATAAATCGTAAATAGTGGTGACTGATTTGTGTGGCACTCCACTAGTTACAGGTCATCAACCTGAAAATGCTCCCCATATTACAACCCTCTGCTTTTATTCATTAATTAATTCCCTATCTATGCTAATATACTTCCTGCAACTACTATTAAGTAGTCTAACATGTGATACTTTCTAAAATATCTTCTGAAAACCTAAACAAATTACGTTCACTGCTTCCCCTTTATCTTCCCTGCTTGTTCCCTCTTCAAGTAATTCTAAAACATTTGTTAGCGCATGGTTCCCGCTTTTCTCAAACCTATATGCGGAGTCTTGAACTTACAATTTAGATTACTAGTACAGTCCTTTAGTGGCAAGCCAGTAAACTAACCAATCACCATCATAACCATTTCATCTCCATACTTGATGACTGCCAGGGCATTGACCCAAATCATCACCATTGGTGCAGAGTAAGTAAACAAATCTTTAATTTCCTAGAAGGCAGAGTGAGAATTGCCTCCAAAGATATATCTCAGTGAGAAAAATGGATTCTAAGAAAGGGATAAGTCAACCATGGTTAATAGAGAAGTTAAGGATAACCTTTTCCAGCAACCTTCACTTGTGTTCCTGAATTTAAGGATAACGTTAAATTACAAGAAAAAAAACATACAATGTGGCAAAGATTAGTGGTAAACCAGAGAATTGGAGAAATTTTAAAAAGCAACAAAACATGCCCGCAAATAGCAAAGTGACAGAAAATAAACTTGCAAGGAATATCAAGACAGGCAAAAAGAACTTCTTTAAGCATATAAAAGGGATTACAGCACAAGAAAACTTGCTCGACCTTGTGGAGAGAAACCCTTATGAAACTCAATGAAATTGACACCTGGCGAAAATGTAGTAAGATCCAATCCTGAAGTTCAAAAAAGAGAAAAATTAACCCATCACTTCAATGAGCCATACAATATGCAATGGTGTTTGGAAAGCTTTGTAGATTAAATAGAAAAAAAACTGCAGAGATCATATTATGTAAGATCCCATTCACGCCAAACTGAAAAGCTTCTGTAAATTAACTCTTGGCATATTAAATATTTTCTAGAATGACGTGACAAAGCTAATATGACACTGAAGTAACCTCTTAAAATAATGTCTGTTGATCAAGATCTAAGCTTGACCAAACTTTCAAATGTTATAGATCACAACATGTGGAAGAAACAAAGCTCATTGTTCTGCTAATGTTAATCGAGCAAAGGCCCTGAGTTTGCAACGATGAAGAGCTGACGCAGCAGCTGTAAAATAATCACTTTCTTATTTCATTTGCCAGCATTTGTGGGCCTGATGATGCGGAAAGGATCAATGAATGAGAATAGGGATTGAAGTGTTAACATGAAATCTCTGGAATTTTCAAGCCATCAGCTGTCATAAAAATCACAGTAATTAGGCCACAAACAGCTTGAGGCACATCAACGTATGAAGTTTTGCAAATCCAGATATAAAGTGGTCTATGGGGAAAATAAGCTTCTGCAATTTAAATTTACTCAGCAGTGGGGTATTGTGTGTTGCTCCTACATGCTGGGCTGTGGACTGACAGTAATATAGCTCAGACAATTGATTCTGAGCTAGAAAGCTCTTATGATTTGTCCCAATAGGGAGAGCAGCCATTTGGAGATCAGAAGCTTTGCCACAGGAAGAGAAAGAAAGGGAAAAGACAGAAAGACAGCAAACTGAGCCTAATGCTATACAATTCCACGTGTCCAATAAAGACTAGGATTAGAAGAATTTAGTGCAGAGCATATACCTTGAGAAATGCTGCGTGAAAAATGTGGAGAAATGAAAAGTAGACAAAAAAAGTTGTCCTAATTTACAGCATCCGCAGTTCTTTCAGTTTTTAATTTTTTTTAGCTTTTTTAAATTCATTCACAGAATGCGGGCATCACTGCTTAGGCCAGCAATTATTGCCCACCCCTAATTATCAAGAGGGCAGCTGAGAGTCAACCAATTTGTCGTGGGTCTGGAGTCACATAATGGCCAGACTATGTAAGGATGGCAGTTTCCTTCCCTGAAGGACATTAGTGAACCAGAAGGGCTTTTCCTGACAGTCAGCAATTGGTTCAAGGCCAGCATTAGATTCTTAATTCCAGATTTGAATTTAAATTTCACCATTTGACATGACTTTAATTCCATTGTCCCCAGAACATTACCCAGGCCTCTGTATTAATAGCCCAGTGATAATATCATGAGGCCATTAGCTTCCCAGTTTTAAATTTACTCCAGCTATCTGGCAGCAATGAATCACAGAAAACATGTTTTACTGAGTTTGGTCGTAGAGACATGCATAGAATAGAAACCTTCTGCACGCAATAAAGCTTATAGACTGTCATATCAAGGTACTAAAACACTAATCTACCTGTCCCTCATTACATATTGTAAGGCAAATCAGTTTTTCTTATTTTTATTTTATTTATTTTGTTAGAATTCAAATATTCAGAGAAATTGTTGAATCTGTTTTGTGCGACAACATTTTCATTTTAGCTAACCTTTTGATAGTTACAATGTAGAATTTAACAACATGTTTTTTGTGGCCTGGATATGCGATGGATGCAGATGGCTTATAAACTTCATTTAAAATAGGATGAGGAAATTCCTGGTAATCTTGTTATGTGAGAGGAGTTAGACAGAGTACTGCAGAAAATAAACCAGTACACAAAAACTGAGTGGCTTCACAAAACAACCGGTCTTGTACCACAGTGTACACAATGTACTCTCAGTATTTGATAACAACTGTGCCACACCCAGACCTTGAGCAGCTATTCCAAAAGTGCTAAAGAATCACCGTATTGCATTTTGTCCTTGAAGACATTAAATTATTCCAATGAAACAATCAGGTGCCTATCAATAGATCACACATACAATAATTTAAAAGAAATGGTGAAGATTATAAACCAAATTATTTAAAAGGGTTCTAAGCATCGACAACTTGTCCTGTGGACAAATAAACCACAGCAACAACATGTGTCAATAAATGAGGAGCTGGAAAAGCAGTCAGACAACATCTGAGGAGCAGGAAAATCAACACCTTTTGGCCTGATGAAGGGTTTGGCCCGAATTGTTGACATTCCTGCTCCCTGGATGCTGTGCTTTTCCAGCCTCACATTTATTGACTTAAGATTCCAGCATCGGCAGTCCTTACTGTCTCTGTAGCAACAACATGTTTGGGGAAGAGCAAGCAGTCCCGCACAATTAACATTTTTTTGCTCGTTGTTCATGGTCTGCATTAAAAATGGCCGGAAATTGCTACATGCTCCATAACCACGTCAGTCATTGACTTGCTGGGTAAGTTACTTAAAATAAAATCAAGGTTATCCATAAATATTAGTAAAGAAAATGGCTAATTTATTTCCCACGAGTTCAAAGATCCCAACCAACCCTAGGATTCACCACCAAAGTCACAATGAAATGGCGATTTTGATTGCTTTAACACAGTCATAAAGTGTAGTCTGAGGGCTAGTGTGTTGGATGGGAAAACATTTGAACAATCTATATTTTCTGCATTTTACGGTTCCTAGTTCATGCTTAACAAACTACTAGAAGGCTCCACAAACATCCCCACATTCACAAACACAGGAGCCCAATACACCAATGCAAAAGACAAGGCAGAAACATTTTCAAACATATTTAGGCAAAAGTAGCGAGTGGAAGATCCATCTTGGCCTCTGGAAGAATAAGGAAGGAGGAAGAGATATTTTACAAAATTTGGAGAGATAAGAATAGAACCAGGCAGGTGCAGCCAAGTGAAAAGACGATTTACTACATACAAGTGCGGGAGCTTCACAAAATCCAAACACTACCCCTTCATATTCAATAACACTGCAATTCACCCCCATCAACACCGTTGGGTGTTTACTGTTGATCAGAGCCTCAACTGGATTAGCCATATGAACACAGTGGCTACAAGAGCAGGTTAGAGGTTAGGAATCCTGCTGTTGTGTCATGATAAATAATGGGTTCCTGGAGATTTGGGCCCAGCTGGACCCTCAAGGATTACATTTTGCCGGTGAACAAACAGCCATTGGGCCTGAATCAAATGCTGTGCGTATTATCCATCAGTGACTCAGATTCCTGCCTGATACCTCCTCCAACACCACCCCACCCCCACCCCCAGGTTGAAAGGGACCTCTGGTTTCCACAGAGGTTTAGGAACCGAGTCTTGAAGGACATGAAGTCCATACTGGCTCTGCATAACCAACCCGCAGCTGTCCATGTGACCACTCCTATTATCCCAAATTATCATGTCTTAAAATTTCCCAACCACGGAAATTAAACTGACTGTTCTACAGTTGGTGTATCCTTCCGTCCTTTTTTGAACAAGGATATAGCATCTGCTATTCCCAGTTGTCTGGCCCCACTCTGAGCTTAAGGAACAGTTATTGCCTGTGTCTCTGTAATTTCCTGTCTCACATCCCTCAGTACCTTTGGCTGCATCCAAATAATTAGTTCCCCCTGTATTCCAGGAGACTTATTTTTGTTAACCAGTGCACCATGAGGAACCTTATCCAAAACTAGAGGGCATACATATAAGGACAAAAGAGCTAAAGAGAAGAACAGCACAGGAGCAGGCCTTTCGGCCATCCAAACCTGTGTCAATCATCATGCCCTAGCTAGTCTAAAAAAACAAACCTTCTGCCCTTATTTGGTCCGTATCCCTCCTTTCCCCCACTATCCATGTAATGATCCGAGTGCATCTTAAATGTCGCCAATGTGCCCGCTTCTACCACCTCCTCTGGCGGTGCGTTCGAGGCTCCTGCCAGTCTGTGCGCGAAAAATGTCTCTCACACATCTCCCTCAAACTTTCATTCTCTCACCTTGAACATGTACCCCCTTGTCATTAAAATTTCAACCCTGGGAAAAAGCCTCTGACTAACCATCCTATTTATGCCTCTCATAATTTTGTAGACCTCTATCAGGTCTCCTCTCAGCTGCCGTCTTTCCAGTAAGAACAATCCTAGTATTTTTAACCTTTCCTCATAGTCAATGCCCTTGAGACTGGACAACATCCTGATGAACATTTTCTGTACTCTTTCCAACGCTTCCACATCCTTCTGGTAATGTGGCAACCAAAACTGCCCACAATATTCCAAATGCGGCCAAACAAGGGTTTTATATACCTGCAACATGGCTTGTCAGCTCTTGTACTCCATGCCCCAGCTGATGAAGGCAAGCATGTCATATGCCTTCTTAATCACCTTGGCCACCTGTGTTGCTACTTTTAGGGAACTGAGGACCTGCACATCCAAATCCATCTGAATGTTAATATTCCTAAGGTTTCTGCCATTTACAGAATAATTCATACCTAAATTTGATCCTTAAAAATGCAGCACCTTGCATTTGTCTGGATTAAACTCCATCTGCCATTTCTGTGCCCACATCACCAATCTATCTATATCCTGTTGTGTCTTTTCACAATTGTTGGTACTATTAACAACTCCACCAATCTTTGTATCATCTGCAAACTTGTTAATCAGACCACCCACATTTTCCTCCAGATCATTTATAAAGACTACAAACAACAGAGGACCTAAGACTGATCCCTGTGGAACACCACTAGTTACCGATCTCCATTCTGAAAAAACACCCTACCACTGCAACCCTCTGTCTTCTATGACTGAGCCAGTTTCATATCCATCTAGGCAGCTCACCCTGAATTCCACGTGATTTTAGTTTTTGTACTAATCTGCCATGTGGGACTTTATCAAATACTTCACTAAAGTCCATTGAAACTATAGTAACATCCCTTTCCTCATCACTTATCTTTGTCACCTCTTCAAAATGTTCAATTGGATTGGTGAGACATGACCTTCCCTGTACAAAACCATGCCGCCTATTACTAAATAGGCCATTTTCTTCCAAACATGCATATATCTTGTCCGTCAGTATCTTCTCGAAGATCTTCCCCATCATGGACTTCAGGGTCACTGGCCTATAATTTCCTAGATTATCCCTGTTTCCATTCTTAAACAAGGGAACAACGTTGGCTAAACTCCAGTCCTCTGGAATTTCACCTGTTGTCAAAGAGGATGGAAGATACCTGCTAACAGTCTAGCAATTTCTTCCTTTGCCTCTCGCAGTAACCTGGGATATTTTCCATCTGGTCCCAGGGATGTGTCTACCTTAATGCAATTTAGGATACGCAAAACTTCTCCTTCAATAAATTGACATTTTCTAGAGTACTCACACACTCATCGCTGACGTCAACATCAGTCATGTCCTTCTCCTTAGTGAACACTGATACACAGTACTCATTAAGGATCTCCCCCACTTCCTGTGGCTCCATGTATAACTCACCTCCTTGGTCCTTGAGGGGGCCTACTCTTTCCCTTGCTACCTTCTTCTTTCTAAGCTTTGCACAAAAAGCCTTGGGATTCTCCTTGACCCTGTTTGCTAAAGAAATTTCATGGCCCCTTTTAATCTTCCTAACTCCGCATTTAAGTTCCTTTTTACTTTGTCTACTCCTCAATGTCTTTGTCAGTTTGTAGCTACCTAGATCTGCTTCCTTTTTCCTTTTGACTAAACTTATAATTTCCCTTGTCATTCATGGTTTCTGAATCCTGCCATTCATATCCTTCAGTTTGGTATGGACATGCAAGTCCTGCACTTTAACCAACAGGTCTTTAAGAGCCTTCCACATGCCAGATGTAGATTTGCCCTCAAATAACCGCTTCCAATCCACGTTCCCCAGTTCCCGTCTAATGTGGATATGATTGGCACTTGCCCAATTAAACACTGTCACCCGAGGGTCACTCTTGTCCTTGTCCATGACTGATCAAAATCTCAGGGAGTTATGGTCATTAAGCCCAAAATGCCCTCCTACTAAAACATTGATCACCTGTCCTGGCTCATTCCCTAATACCAAGTCTAGTATGGCAGCATTTCTGGTTGGATTGTCAACATACTGTCTCAGAAAGGCCTCCTGGGCACAACTAACAAATTGGTCTCCATCCAAGCCCCTGGATCTAAGGGAGTCTGAATCAGTAAGAGGAAAGTTGAAGTCACCCAACACAACTACCCTGCTTTTTTCACAACTTTCTAGTATCTGAATACATATCTGCTCCTCTGTCTTACGTGGGCTGTTGGGACTTCTTTTGAAAACTCCCAACTTTGTGATTTCACCCTCCCTGTTCCTGAGCTCCACCTATAATGCCTCACTGCACGATCCCTCCGATGTGTCCTCCCTCAACACAACTGGGATGTGATCCCAAATCAACAATGCAACTCCCACTTCCCTTTTGTTTCCCTTTTTGTCCCTTCTAAAACAGTGATATCCTGGAATGTTAAGCTACCAGTCCCGTCTCTCCTTTATCCATGTCTCCGTAATGGCAACAACATCACAATCCGCACAGAACTCCATGCTGTTAGTTCATCTGTCTTACCTGTTATACTTCCTGCATTGCAGTAAATGCATTCCAGACCTCCAGTCCCTCTGAGCCCTGAAACTTCCCTCTGCATGCTTTTACTCTGTTCAATGAGAGAGGGGAAAGATTTAAAAGGGACCGAAGGGGCAACTTCTTCACACAGAGGGTAGTGTGCGTATGGAATGAGCTGCCAGAGGAAGTGATAGAGTCTGGTAAAATTACAACATTTAAAAAGCATCTGGATGGAAACAGGTAGCTCTCCTGTAATACATTAGTTGCATCCTTGTGTGACCTCGCGCTATAGAAAATGACGTTATAGAAAATCACCATGGAAAGTCACGTTACAGGGAAAGCACAATAGAAAATCGCTATATCTGTAAAGCAGAAAGTTCACATTATCCAAACAGCGTCCACTGTTCATCAATCGTGTTACAGCCATTTTGTGTTAATGAAACATGAATAGGAAGGATGTAAAGAGATATGGGCCAAATGCTGTCAAATGGGACTAGATTTATTTAGGATATCTTGTCAGCATGGATGAGTTGGACCGAAGGGTCTGTTTCCAAGCTGTACATCTCTATGACTCAATGACGGTATGTCAGGCTCGCCAGTCTATAGTTCCCTGGCTTTTCTTTACCACCTGTCTTAAATAGTGGCATCTGTTTAGCCAACCTCCAGTCTTCCAGCGCCTTACCTGTGGCTACCTGTGATACAAATGTCTCAGCATGATGCACTGCAGATATTCACCAAGGTTCCTGAGGCTTAAAGACATTTTCTTTTACTAGTGCAAACATCTTCTCCATCTAGACTCTTTCCAGGCCTCTCAGTATTCTGTAGCTTTCAATAAGATTCCCCCTCATCTTTCTACACTCCGTTGAATACAGACCCACAGTCCTCAACCGATCTTCATCCTCGGGATCATTCTTGCTAACCTCCTCAGGACCCTGTCAAATGTCAAAACATCCCTCCTTAGATACTGGGCCCATGACTGCTCACAGTATTCCAAATGCTATCGGACCAGAGCTTTATACAACCTTAGCAGTACATCCCTGCTCTTGTATTTGTCTTCTTGAAATTAATGCTAACATTGCAACTTGTCTTCCTAATTGGCAACTGAACCTGTATGTTAATCTTAGATTGGTCCTAAAGTGGGACTTTCAAAATCCTTTGTACTTCAGATTTCCAAAGCCTTTTCCAGTTTAGAAAGTTGCTTCTGCCTCTACTCTTCCTACTGATATGCATAACCGTACACTTTCCCACATTGTATTCTATTTGTCACTTCTTTGCCCACTCTTCTAGTCTGTCCAAGTCCTTCCTCAATACTACCTGTCCCTCCCTCCAGCTTTGTGTCATCTGTAAACTTAGCAACAATGCCATCAGTTCCCTTGTCCAGATCATTAATGGATAATATGAAACATGTTTCATATTGTGCACTGGAAGTCAATGCTTCAGAGCAGTCACATTCACGCAACAAACCATAAGTATGCAATGACTTGCCTTATGATGATCAAACGTGGCATTTTTGGGAATATTGCTATGGTGGTGAATTACATCAAATTTCAATCTCCAATGTAACAACAGAAATTGGCTCTCCAACACATATTTGAATGAGGTCACCTTACTCTGAACTCCTTATCAAGATATGACATTGGCCTCCTTGTGAAGATTCCACGTCGGATTGTTGCAGGGCATAAAGTGATTGCTGAGGGCTCAGGAATACTGGTACTGAAACCATGTCCCAGTTCGGACATTTCCCACCGATTAGCAACTTACAGCTCTGATGTGGAGACCTTGCATTTAGTACATTCCTTCTAGCATTGGTGCATAAGTAAAGTCAGTATCGAAGAAGAGAGCAATAATGTTGTCGGCAAGCCCAGCAAAAACATCAATGTCCATTGGCTACAGGGCAGAACAGGTTGCTCATCTCTCAGATCTGTGCAACTTCACCAGGTTCGACAGAGACAAAGACATTACAGCAGATACTTTAAGAGCGTCAGTGAACATCTCCTTACACAAGTTTACTTTATTTACATTGATTGGTCACTGTGCCATGTTTCTGCCCTCAGCAAGTTTCAGTTTAATTCCTCTGCCTCCCTGTTACCACACTGTGTGAGTGGTGAAGGCAGAGTACACTGAAGGTGATGGATGGATGGATGGATGAGAATGGCTGCTCTGTTCTAGTGTTGTTGGAACTGTGAACATTTAATTAAATCATGGCTGATCTGTGATGTCACTCCACCTATCTACTTTTAACACATAAACCATTTATTCCTATAACTAATAAAAATCAAACGATCTTGGATTTGGAATGAAAATTAATTGAGTATGAATTGTGGACTAGTATTCCAAACTTTTACCAACCTGGCAGTGACAAGTACTTTTATCTCTCCGGGCATGTCATTTCCTAAGAAGTACATCCAAGAACTCCATTGTGTAATTGGCAAGGTGAAGGATGGAAGATAACATGAGAAAAATCATTGCAAGCCATTTCATAAGAAGTGCCATGAATTTTACTCAATGTTTTAAAGACCCTTATTAGTCTTCTTTCTACAGCATCAGGAGATGTTTCTTAAACTTTGATGATCACAGGGAAAGCAACCGTTTTACGAATGTTGCTGTTGCAATTGGCAAGTTTTACTCAATCTCTCTTGTAAGCCAAAAACATCTCCCATTTTGTTCCTCATTGAAACTGATGGAAGAGAAATTGCTCCCTGAAGACATGGTTTCCTGCTGTGAGCCTTGTCTATTGCCCATTCGCCTCCTCACTCTTACACCCCCTGCCCTGCTCTGTGTGAACTCTTGTCATTCTGCCAGTCTCGTTCAACTCCTGGAGAAAGCCTGAACAGGCCATCCTGGAAGGAGCTTCCTCCAAGACAATATTTTGTGTGACAGAAAATTTCAACAGACCCTTTGATGTAGACTACTCAAACATTAGACCACCAGAGGAAACTTCCATAAATGATACACCAACAGGCTAGAAAAATAATTCAGAAGTTGTAAATAGTTCATGCTCCTTTTAAGTGGCACTGGTGCAAATAGAAGGGGAGCATTCATTCCACTCAAACTTGTGTTCAACTGAGAACTGACCAGAGTATTCTCCCAGCATTCACTAGATGCACAAGCACAAACTAGTTTATCAATCAACTTCCTGCACACTTTCCATTCACCAATAGGTTAATAATGCATTCTGAGGATTTTAGCTGCTCAAGTTTACAAGGCATAGTAATTAATTCACTAGGGATTTTGGAAATTAAACAAAACCAGCTTCTGATTGGAGTATTCTGACTCTTATCAGAAAGTTACCACTAAGAAGAATTAATGAGGAAACATGCATGCATTGATTAAAGTTTACTTCAAGAAATATTTGAAAAAGTTTAATGTTTGTGAAGAAAAGTCCACTGATTTCTAACACATGAAGCGCTGTGATTTATATTCCACGTCT
Source organism: Ginglymostoma cirratum (assembly GCA_024137785.1). NCBI lineage: Eukaryota > Metazoa > Chordata > Chondrichthyes > Orectolobiformes > Ginglymostomatidae > Ginglymostoma > Ginglymostoma cirratum. The sequence goes on from JAHRHZ010000112.1 coordinate 38,310,233, forward strand.
AAGCTTGCCAGTACATTCATCCTTTTCAAATGTCTTTGAATATAAATTGACATCCAGCACTTAGCTAAATACTCTTGGCCAAGAAGTGATTTTATTATTTGGTTCAAAAATGTGAACAGATGATGCATTCACAGGACCATGGTCTGAATAAAGCACTTCAAAAAGAAACTGCTATAAAATCACAATGTTTACCACACCAGCTGTCAAAACATCTGTTGCAGATCTATACAGTCCTTATAAAAGTGTCCCATCAATCGTCTCACTGTATAATTTTAGCAGAGTGAGAGAAACCATGGATGTGATATTCAAATAAATTTGATGCGTCCCAAATGCACCCTACAGTACATAATTATGATAGCGAAAAATCAATATTTTGCACACATATTTAACCATATTTATCATATTTATTCTATTCAAATTACTATGCATTTGCTTTGACTATTTGGTATTGAAGAAATGCTGGATTTTAGCCATGCTTTTGACACAAAAGATTACAATAATTTGGGTCCTGGCAAAGTTTATTATATGAATGTCCACTACAGCAGCAGATAATGAGGGAGGACATGAACCATGCAGTAATTATAATTCAGGTAAAAATGCAGTCTTCAAACTACTGTTCCCTATTTATTCCAAAGAAAGAATAATAATCTTCTGCCCTCCCTTATAACAGCTTACAAGCATGTTTTACATTCTAATGAGGCTAATCTTACTGACAGCTTGCCCATTAAATGTTTAAGCCTAGATATAAATATATGTGATATTACCATGTGAGCACAGTGCATATGATATCCCTTTGTTCAAATATTTTTTAAATGACCTGCTTACGTTAAATGTATTATTATTCATTAGATTTACCAGTAACAAAAACTGATGAGCCACTTATGAACACATACAGTCATTTAAATGATTTTCTGCTGTGAGGGCTGGAATTATTCCAACGATACAGGACATTCAGCTTAACTAGTCTTCCTCTGCGTTTATCCTCTGATGGCAAATGGACAAAGAAAAATCCATCCCATTCTCCTGCCTTCTCCTCGCAACCTTTAATTGCACATTCATCAAGAACCTGCCCTCTCTGTAACTGGATCCCCGACTTCCTTACGATAGACCACAAACAGTAAGAGTAGGCGACGACATCTCCTCCACCATAATGATCAACACCAGTGCCCCACGAGCCTGCGTACTCAGACCCCTACTGTATTCCTTATACTCTCATGGCTGTGTGGCCAAATTCCACCCCACATCCGTTTGCAAGTTTGCTGACAACACCACTGCTATAGGTCGGATCTCCAACAACAGAGACAAACTACAGGAAAATGTTTGAGTGCTAGCAGCATGGCTTAAAGACAACAATCTCTTCATAAATGTCAGCAAAATGAAGGAGCTGTCATTAACCATATGAGGCGGAGTGGAGGACACGCCCTTATCTGCATCAACGGTGCTGAGGTGGAGATGGTCGAGAGCATCAAGTTCCTAGGAGTGATGATCACCAACAATCTGTCCGTAGACGCGGCAGTCAAGAAAACACAACATCTCTAATTCGTCAGGATGCTAAGGAAATTCGGCATGTCGACAAAAACTCTTAGCAATTTTTAAAGATGCACCGTAGAAAGCACCCTTTCTGCATGTATCACAGCTTGGTATGGGCAACTGCTCTTCCCAAGACCACAAGAAGCTACAGATAGCTATGAACACAGCCCAGTCCATCACACAAACCAGCTTCCCATCCTTTGACTCCGCCTATACTTCCTGCTGCCTTGAGAATGCAACCAACATAATCAAAGACCACCTCTCCACTTTGATTATACTCTCTTCCACTCTCTTTTCTTGGGCAGAAATTATAAAAGTTTGAATACACTTGCGAACAGATTTAAGAACAGCTTCTTCTCTGACGTTATCAGATTTTTGAATGAACCTCTCAAGTGTTAATTCTGATCTCTCTCTCTGCACCTTCTCTGCGGCTGTAACTCTGTATTCTGCACTCTGGTCTGTTGTCTGGTGCGCTTTGTATGGTGCAATCTGCCAGTACAGCCTGTAAAACACTTGTCACTGTATCTCAGTACATGTGACAACAATAAATCAAATCAAACCAAACCTATTTCTGTCTTAAATGCTCTCAACGATTTGGCCTCCACAGCCCTCTATGACAATGAGTTCCACATATTCGCCACCTTCTGGCTGAAGAAATCCCTCCTCATCTCGGTTCTAAAGGGTCATCCCTTCAGAGGCTGTGTCCTCCAATCCTAGTCTTTCTTACTAATGGAAACATCTTCTCCATATCCACTCTATCCAGGCCTCTCAGCATTCTGTAAGTTTCAATGTGATCACTCTGATCCTTCTAAACTCCATCATGTACTGACATACAGTCCTCAACTGCACCTCATATGACAAGCCCTTCCTTCCTGGGATCAATCACAGTGAACCTCCTCTGAGGCCAATACATCCTTCCTCAGATATGGGGCCCAAAACTGCTCACAATATTCCAATGCAGTCTGACCAGAGCATTATTACCGCTTCAAAAGTCCTTTGTCCTTTCTCATCTCCTGGGATTAAAATTAAACCATGCAAACTCGACAGAGATCTGTCAGGGAAATTTTACAAGCACAGACAGCATGAAGAAGGGAATTGATGAGGAGGGGCAAGAACCAGAGCGTTCAAGACTGCTCACAATCACAAATTCCGTTAAGTAATCCAATGCATGGTTTGTGGATAGATTAGGGAAGCAAAATGTCGTTTGACAGGAACTTTGCAGAAACATTGTGATAATATCAGTTGAACCTTGCTTAAATGATAATCCGGGGCCTCCCTCTGATTTTCATTTCTACTAAGTTCAAACGTATCAATAGCATAGGAACAGGAGTAGGTAGTGCATTCCCTTCAGCCTGCTTTATCATTCATCTAAATCCTGACAGATCTGTAGCCCAACACCATTACTCACCTTTTATTTCTATTCTTTGAGACACACCTTGACTTAATCATTATCTATAAGTTTAGTCTTGAACATTTCAATTGTTCACACATCCACATGTATTATTGGGTGGAGATGAACGTGTTAGCAAGTTTACATTTGGTCTTTAACTCTTACAGGTTCATGTATTAGAAATTATTTTTGGAAGTGGTGGCCATGATAAATAAAAGTGGTTAAACTAACACCTGAAGAAGGGCTGAGGCTCTGAAAACTTATGATTTTTGGATAAAGCTTTTGGACTATAACCTGGGGTCATGCAATTTCTGACCTTGTCCACCCCAGTCCAACACCGGCGCATCCACATCATCACCTTCTGGACAATTCCCAAATTGTGCCCCAAATTACAATGGATGAGTATGCATCAAACAACCCACACCCTGTTAGGGTTATTGCGGCCTTTATGTTGCCAATTAAAGACTAATTAAATGCCTGTTTCTGACTCTGCTGCCTTTCAAACAGTAGACAGATAAGATGGAAGGAGTACAGTGAACCCATTACTCAGGAAGGGAGTGTGGGGAGCGGTCCCTGTGTCTACTGGGGGAAAGCTTGGGCTGAGCTGTAGGACCAGCATTGATTTATCTTCTTAGCACTCTCTTACATACCCAGCTAACATATTCGAGTGATATGGTTGGAGTGGGCAGCACATTTTTTGTTTAAACAAGGGTGGAAAGGAATGGGGATATTATCTTCAGAGGGTGCCCTAAACATAACATGGGCACCACCACTTACAACCTGACAACTAAACATAATAATATGCTCTTCCTGCCTCAACATATAGGTCCTCAAAAACAGTGCTGCACCACCCCAAATCCCAATGCACTGGATTTGAAGGGTTCCACTGGCCCTCCGTTTTTAGACTCCTGGTAGTACTGGCAGTGCCTATTACCCAGCTCTGGTGCTGCCAGGACATTGGGGCTGTCAACTAATTGGAATGGCTGACAGCTCCACTCCATGCAAAATTTAGCCCATTCGCTGTGCACCATTTCTATGGAGAGTGGCTAGCTCAGTTGGCTGGGCAACTGGTTTGTGAGGCAATAGCGTGGGTTCAACTTCTGCATAGTCTGAGGTTACCAACAACAAACCTCATTCTCGTCCTCTCCCCATACCTGAAGTGTGGTGAACCTCTCTCTTATGAGACAGCAGCCCTAAGCTCCAGTTGGAGTACGATGACCTCAATTTCTTTATTGCTCTGAGGCAGACTTCTTGTGGACTTGTCAGGTTAATTGTTGACTTTCCACTACACAATAAAAAAAATTCCTCTGGTTGTCTCAATTCAGCCATTAGAAAGAAATTCCTGGATGGCTGGCCTTTAATTTTAAGTAATCTCTTGTTCAGGAAAATGAAAAATATTGCCTCTATTTGCCCTATGGAAATCCCTTTATGATTTTACACGCTTCTATTAAGGAATCTGTCAACTTTTAAAGTAAAGGGGGAGAAAAGCCAGGTTTATGTCCAAATGATTCAAGCTTTGAAGGCTTTGTGCCATTGGTGGCCCAGTGGTTAGCACTGCAGCCTCATAGTGCCAGGGACCCAGGTTCGATTCCACCCTCAGATGACTGTCTATGTGAAGTTTGCACATTGTCTGCGTGGCTTTCCTTCGGGTGCTCTGGTTTCCTCCCGCAGTTTATTGATGTGTAGGCTAGGTGGATTGGACATGTTAAATTGCCTATAGTGTTCAGGGATGTGTAGATTAGGGGGCTTATCAGGGGATGGGTCTGGGTGGGATGGTCTGAGGATCAGAGTGGACTTGTTGGGCCGAAGGGCCTGTTTCCACACTGTAGGGATTCTATGACTGAATTCAATCTGTACTGGATTGAATCCAACGTATCTTTTCTTGAGATACTGTGCCCAGAAACAAACACACAGCATTGTATCAGAGATAATAGGAACTGCAGATGCTGGAGAATCCGGGATAACAAGGTGAAGAGCTGGATGAACACAGCAGGCCAAGCAGCATCATACGAGCAGGAAGGCTGACGTTTCGGGCCTAGACCCTTCATCAGAAATGGGGGAGGGGAAGGGGGTTCTGAAATAAATAGGGAGCGTGCAGGAGGCAGATCCTCCCCCTCTCTCCCTATTTATTTCAGAACCCCCTTTCCGTCCTCCATTTCTGATGAAGGGTCTAGCCCCGAAACATCAGCTTTCCTGCTCCTATGATGCTGCTTGGCCTGCTGTGTTCATCCAGCTCTTCACCTTGTTAACACAGCATTGTAGATGAGATTTGTTTTTTTTTCCCCTGGCAATTGAAGTATAACTTCCTGACTTTCATATTCAATTTCCATTGAGATACATTCCAGTTTGAAATACTTTCTAGCTGGAGATTGACAGAAATCAGTCCCACGATGATCCAATCCAGAGGTCACCTATCAACACTTACATATGCTTTCTTCAGTTGACTTCAAAGCTTATTCCCTGCTTTAAAAAAAAATTAAATTGCTCTCATGTAAAGCTCAGTGAAAGGTTAATTGTTGTTTCACCTTGAAGTCCTGAATGTATACCCTGATGAATTTAGGCAGCACTGTATACCTAGGATTTTGTGGCAGGCCAAGTAATGTCACCACAAAGATCAGAAAATCCTATTTTGAGGTTAAATTTTTTTTTTAATTTGACACTGAAGCAAGACACCATGCTCAAAGAATGTTGATCAATGTCTGGGAGTAATACATGTGAACCTTTAGGTGTTACTTGTGAAAAAATAATGCATCAACCCCAGTTTAATCTTGTGCTTTATTGAAGAAATGTGTGTTTTACTAATTGGGTAGTTTCACCAAGGTCACTTTGAGGTTATGGGGGAAGGGGGGAGTAATTTTAACTACAAACGGAATAAGTAATGGCAGCTAGGACATCATCAATTGCATGAAAATCCATTTAGATCACTAATGTCCTTTGGGAGAAGGAAATCTGTTGTCCTTACCTGGTCTGGATTACATGTGTCACCAGGGCCACAGCAATGCGATTGTCTCTTAATTGCCCTCTGAAATAGCCTAGTGGGGCAATCATTTCAAGGCCAATTAGGGCAACAAATGCCACCTTGCCAGTGGCACTTACATCTCAGGAAAGCATTAAAAAAAGTAATAAGGTGTGCAGAACTATACACAGTAATGAGGATGTGATCTACAGTAATGTTTTAAGTAGTGCCAGTATAACTTGCCTGCTGTTATGTTTCATTTGATTTGATTTTTTTGTAGCCACATGTACCTAAGTACAGTGAAAAGTTTTGTTTAGCGAGCAGTACAGGCAGATCATAACAAACAATGACATACAGATCGTAGGGTGTTTGGACAGAGCGAGGCATACAAGATTATGGCTGTACAGGAGGTGCACAAAAGCAAGGTCAACATTCGATTGAAATTAGAGAGGTCCATTCAGCAGAGATAAAAGGTACTGCAGATGCTGGAGAATCCGAGATAACAAGCATGGGGCTGGATGAACACAGGTCAAGCAGCATCATAGGAGCAGGAAAACTTGACGTTTCGGGCCTAAACCCATCTGTCAACAGCCTTGGCCAATAAAGAGAAGTATCCCAAAAGCCTTATTGATCACCTTATCTACATGTCCTTCAGAGATATCATTCGACTCTATGATTCCATGGATGAACATTCCAAGATCCCACTTTTCTCTACACCTTCCTGAATCCTATCTATTGCTTGCCTTTGTTATCCTGTTGTAAAAGACAGTTAGAACCTGAAAAGGTTAACACACACCACAAAATAGGTTCTGCCCACCAGGGCATTGTCATGACCACAGAAAAATATCATTGTTTAAACATCTCTACAACGTTTATATTATATAACTATTTAGCAACCATTTTAAAGACACAGCAAACAGAGATGGCTGCTTTAATCAAGTCATTGGACTTGCAATACCATGGAGAAATTTCTCAAAGTCAGTGTCAACAACCCATCAACACTGTAGATGGGTCCTGTTGGGTCTGGAATTCTAACTATCATGGTATAGCCTGATGCAGAGGAGTTTCCCTCAAAAAATCCTTACACAATAGAATTGCAATTTGTATCTATCTTACATGGTGTGTTAATGCACTTGCACTTAAAGCTGGGATGGACCACAGACAACTGGTTACCTACAAGTCAAACGTTTGTTGTAATGGCAACTGTTCACCTTCCCAAAAGGGGTTCGGTTCAATGACTCCCACAGTATTGGACCCAATTGCCTTTCTGATTAAACAAATTTTAAAATAGCAGACAGTTAAGGGTCTTGCACCACTCCATGTACCATCTACTAAGGAAATCAACCCTTACTTCCGGCCTACTGAGGAAAAGGCCTCTGCCTTACAACAAAACAAAAGCCTTTATCTGTACTTGTGCACTCTGAGTAAAAATCTCCATCCATCAAAACAGTGAAACAGAAATCATATTTCAGCAAAACTCAAAAGATTCTTGAAGGAAACCTAAAGAATCAGTATATATGTTGCTGGATAGCCAATAAACCCATCCAAGAAAAGAAATTTCAGACTGCTAATTTCACCTATGGACATTTAGATTCCATCTTAAAAACAAGGAGACAGACATTTTAATATCCCTCAGTTATATTGTATTTAAAGTCATTTCTATTTGAATAACCTATTCATCCATTCTAATTCTTCACAACCTGTATGCTTGGTAAGCATTGTATCAGAGATAATAGGAAATGCAGATGTTGGAGAATCCGAGATAACAAGGTGTGGAGCTGGATGAACACAGCAGGCCAAGCAGCAAAGCTGATGTTTCAGGCCTAGACCCTTCATCACCGAAACGTCAGCTTTCCTGCTCCGATGCTGCTGCTCGGCCTGCTGTGTTCATCCAGCTCCACATGTTGTTACCTATGCTTGGTAAGCATGATGTATTGCAAGGTTTCCCCACATCTAAGAGTGTATGAAATAAACCCTTACACTCATTTAACTTTACTGCAGTGTTGTTACAGTCCTTTCAAAATCAGAGCCCAAAAACAGCCCCAAGCAAAATGAAGGCAGGGAAGCCCAGACAAATGCAATTTATCACTTAGAACCATCCAAGCACGTGCTTGTGCTGGCCCTCTATGTCCAAACACATTTTCAGACATAATTGAATGTTATGGTCAATACAATAAAAGAAAATCAGAACTCAAAAAAACTCAAATTCTAGATTAAAATGGTTTCCTTCAACCATCCAAAGATGTGCACGTTACAGGTGGATTGGTCATGCTAAATTGCCCATAGTGTCCAGGGATGTGCAGGTTTTGTAGATTAGTCATGGGAAATACAGGGCTACAGGGATAAGGTAGGAAGGTGGTACAGTGGGTTCGTGGTTAGCACTGTTACCTCACTGCACCAGGGATCTGGGTTCAATTCCACATTGGGCAACTGTCCATGTGGAGTTTGCATATTGTCCCTGTGTGCATGAAAGGGGTTTTCTCTAGGTGCTCTGGTTCCTTCCATAATCTAAAGATGTGCAGGTTAGGTAACTGGCCATGTTAAATTACCCATAGTGTGCAGAGTAGGAGGATTAGCCATGGGAAATGCAGTGGGGGGGCAGGGGATGGTGGTAGGTCTGTTTAGGATGTTCTTCAGAAGGTTGGTATGGGCCAAATCGCCTGTTTCCACACTGTAGGGATTCTGTAACCAGATTTTCACAAGGAAGCGTTTGAGTGGAAGTAGTTCAAAATTAATATAGTTTATCATTTCTTTGAAATATTTGCATTGACTACATCCCTTTCAATTATTTTTAAATCAGCTTTGCCAAAATAATCCAGAAAATGGATACAGAAAGAAAAATTATTCCAGGCAGTGTGTCAAAAAAAAAGATTCAGTGCAAAAACATGAATAAATTACTTTGGAGTTAATATAAATAGCTTTAAGAAAATAAAACTTGAGTTGACCAAATTAGTACAACCAGGATTCAGAGGGACAGAAAGGTGAGAATAATGACCAAAATGACAAGATATTGAAGTATCTCAATGAATTGCTAATTGTTTTGCAATCTTAAAAGAGAAATAATTGAGTTTGACATTGAATGGGATTCAATCAGTTGAGCTTAATTGGACTGTTCAGTGATCAAATTACTTTTGTACCCTCGTATGCTACAAATACACATCACAACATTAGGGAAGATGCCTTGTCACATGTAAGATGTTCGGGAAATGCACCCTTCCAGCTTAACTCATCAGTTCAGTGATGGAATTGTTACTTATTTCAAAGGGAATAACGTTGGGTTGTCTAAAAGCAATACTGTGAAGAATTGATGCAAGCAATTGGTTTAATTTGTTTTCAACATTACAGCTAATGGGCATAATAATTAACAATGTTTTTTTTTGTTTGTTAAATACCTACTAAGGACATTGTGAATCTATTCACTCTTCACATTTGACTATCATGGGCCAGCAGCTCTCAGAACATTCCAAACGCACATCTGGCAAGAAATGACACCGAAAGGTCAGAGTCTGAATATGCAGGGAGCTAACATTTCCCATCAGTGCTGTCTGGGGCCACACCATTGTTCCATGAAAAGTAATATGTATCAACATTGGGCAGCTACTTCCATCTTTTCCACACTACCACCAAGGCAGGGTTTGTGTTGGGCCCAGCCAGGGATCGCTGGGTGCAAAATTAGCCCCTTAAAACAAAATTATTTCAGGCTAAACATGGCTGATGATCCCTTTGCAGAAACCCCAGGAACCACAAGAAAGGGATCGAGGGAACCTCATCAAAGCAGAAAAATTAATGTGCCAAGCCTTTGACTTGTTAACCCAAAGTTGTGATTTTAGTCGCTTCGATGACAGTTAAGCAGATTGCTCTGTCATGGATGGTGTTGAACCTTTTTACTGTTGTTGGTGAAAGGACAAGTAGAAGGTACATATCTCATCGTGCTACTGACTTGAATACAGCACTTCAGAGAGAAGCTTTCGGGAGTCTGGAACGAAGCCATTTATTGAAGAACACCTAACTCCTAGTAATTCCCAGTATGTTCATCATGGGGAAATAATGTCATTGAATGAATGGGATTGTTCATAAGACTTTGTCTTGTTGGATTTTGTTTTAAATCAACCTGTTCAGAGATGTTATGACATGTTTGGAGGAGGTGGGACTTGAAACCAGGCCTTCCAGTTTAGAGATGGGGACACTACAATGGTGCCACAAGAGCTCTTACAAGGTAAAGACATCATAAACCTACCAGGCCATTGGGCTGCTTTCTCATGAGAGGGAGGACTGATGGTAGCTCAAACTCAGGTGAAGTCATGGGTTGAGAAGGAGAGTCCTTCATGGTAACCTCAGCCAGTGTCGGGATTGGAGCCCACCTTGTTGGCATCACTCTGCATCGCTCATCAGCTGTCCAGCTAACTGACCTAACTGAGCAATCTAACAGTGCATGGATGTTATTTGTCATTTGGAATCGCAGAAATAATCAAAAATGATCACAGCACAGAAAGATATTAGATCTTATTAGATACTTGTTGGTATGGAGTATTGGATGAACGACATGAATCTAAGTAGTCAAAATGTAATGATGAAATCAGGTCACTTAACTAGAAAGGGTCTGGAGAGACAGCTATTATCAACCGCAGTCACAGAGTCACACAGTTCTCATGGAAGAAACACTCTGATCTTGTGCTGAATTTAAACTGTGTTAAAAGAAAGTTTGTGAACTAAAACCTCTTGGTGGATTCAACACAGACTATAGTAGAGTCATTTGAATACAATGAGACCCCTAACACCCCAAAAGAAGGCAAAACATAATGACACATGTCGAAGTTAAGGATGACAAACAAGAACACGAAAGCAGACAAAACATTGAAGAGGCTATAAAGTTAGAAAAACGCAGAAGTAGTTTGATGACAGATCAATGTGGAAAAAAAGAAAAACAATTTTAAACTCAACAGGCAGCAGGCGACAGGAACTGAAGGGCAGAATCAAAGTCCCAAAACCGGCAGCAGAGCAGCTGAATTTCAAATAGGCATCATTGCAGAGTTCTGCAGGAACATGAAATCATCACTTCCCATTCCAGCACTGTTCACAAATACTGAAGGCACACAGCTCTCCCTGAACTGGGACAAAGATGGAAGAAGCATTTTCATCAATATTGAACAAGCTCAGGATTTAACAAACAGGACCAGTATTATCAGTTCAGTACTCTGCTCTATGTTCTATGTGAAAAGAGTGGTTCAGACTCCACCTTCTTATTGAGGAAGCCCCGAAAACCTTTGATGCGTATTTCACAATGCATAAAAACCTGATCACTGAATAGACTAAATTTAAAAAGCAGAGAGGAGAGAGTACATCAATTCCTATTTAAATTACTTTTACACATTAGTTAGAAACTGTGTGCATGAAGATCTAAAGAATGAACAAGACTGCATTGTCATTGAGGTGATGGAAGTGGGATGTTGATTTATTGCAATGAGTGATTTCATGTTTGTGAAGGTGATAAAGTTAACAAGGCAGACCTATATCTGGAAGCAGAATCATGTGTAAGTTTGTAGAGCCTGAGACTCCGCAGAAGAAGCCAAGTATATCTATGCAATTTAGGCAGCCAAAAGCAGAAAGCGTGGAAAGCAAAATCCCACCAAAGGTAGGAAAAGCATACCGAGCTCTATTTGAAATGCTTTATGCAATTGGAACGAGCCATTATAAGCATGATAACAGCCAAATAGGAGAATCTGAGGGTCACATTGATGGTAAATTTGGATTTTAAAAAAAAAGCAGTTGCTCTATAATGACAATCACTGAAAGTAAGAGGCAACAAAGTTTTACACAACACCAGACCCAGGACATAGGAGAATCACAACCACAGAAGCTAGACATGTTAGAGGATATCAATAGCCAAGATAATAAACACTAGTCAGTGAATATCAAAGTAGAGGGACATTCTACTGAACTTAAACTAGACACTAGGGCAGGAAATTGTTACTGTCTTACTAGTTAAAATGGCTGAAATAGATCATGTTAAAACCTTCGTCATTCAAACTACAAGCCCAGCAGAAACTAACCTGAAAGCCAAAGGTCAAATTATTGCAAGATTAAAGTATAAAGACAAAAAACTGAACCACATTGTATATTACAGAATGCAGAATATTTTCTTCTATGCAGGGAAGCATGCCTAAAATTGAAATTGATCTATAAGGCAGACAAAATTGCTAGGGTAGAAAGCAATGCGGAATTTACAAAAGAATTTCCTGAATTCTTCACAGCATTGAATAAATTAAAAGAGATACCATATTATGTTACAGACAAATGTGAAATTAATATCGTTTTACTTCAAGAAAGGTACCACACCCACTGATGGATAGAAAATGAAGGCAGAAATTAAAAAGCATGCAACAGAGGATAATTCCATCACAGTGCCCACTCAATTTTGTTTCATTACGCTTTCACTTCCTAAACCAAATGGGACATTACTATATACATGGTCCTAGTCCAACATAATGCAGGACAACATGAAATCTAAAGTCATCAGTTGATGGAAGCTGAGCTGAGTTGGCAAAGAGTACAGTGCCCACAAAATTAAATACTAAGATTTGATTTTGGCAAGTAATCTTGTATCAGGAATCAAGATTGCTAACTCCTTTTATAATGACTTTGGTCATTATTATTTCAACAGACCAACCTCTGGAATAGTGGATGTGTGCCTGAAACATTACAAAAAACAGTTTTCAACTTGGACTAAAGGAAATGATAAATGCATTATGGATTATATTCTAGTACATGGTTCCACAGAGGAGGAGCAGAATCGTATAATGCAGGATATTAGTGTAAAGCGAAATGACAAGTGTGAAGTTGCAAAGCTTATTATCAAATTCTTAGATCACATAACACATCTCATAGGAATAAAAGCTGACCTTAGAAGAACTAAAACACTCAGAGAATTACTGTCATCCGGGAGCATAAAGCTACAGTACAATTTTAAAAGTATTGTCACAGTATAACCCACAGTTAAGAAAAATAATATTTGCACGTGTCGAAGGTAAGAAATAAAGGGTGGTGGTAGTGGAGGGTTGCTTTTCAGACTGGTGGCCTGTGGCCAGCAGTCTGCTGCAAGGATTGGTGCTGGGTCTCCTGCTTTTTGTCATTGATTTAAATGATTTGGATGTGAATATGGAGATACAGTTAGTAAGCTTGTAGATAGCACCAAAATTGATGGTGTACGAGACAGCCAAATAGGTTATACAACAGGATCTTGATCAGATGGCCCAATGGGCCACGGAGTGGCAGATGGGGTTTCATTTAGATAAATGTGAGGTGCTGCATTCTGGAAAGGCAAATCAGGGCAGGACTTATACACTGAATCGTAAGTTCCTGGGGAAAGTTGCTGAACAAAGAGACCTTGGAGTGCAGGTTCATAGTTCCTTAAAATTCGAGTTGCAGGTAGATAGGATAGTAAAGGCAGCATTTCGTAGGGTGGCCTTCATTCATCAGTACGTTGAATAAAGGAGTTGGGAGGTCATATTGTGGCTGTATAGGACACTGATTAGGCCACTTTTAGAAAGCTGTAATCGCTTCTGGTCTCCCAACTATAGGAAGGATGTTGTGAAACTTGAAAGGATTTAGAAAAGATTACAAGGATGTTGCCAGTGTTGGAACATTGTAGGGACAGGCTGAACAGCCTGGGGCTATTTTCTCTGGAGAGTCAGAGGCTGAGGGGTGACCTTATAGAAGTTTACAAAATCACAGAGTGTGTATTGGGTGAATAGCCAAGGTCTTTTCCCCAGTGTAGGGGAATCCGAAACTAGAGGGCATAGGCTTAAGGTGAAAGGGGAAAGATTTAACAAGGATCTAAAAGGCAACTTTTTCGCACACAGGGCGGTGCGTGTAAGGAATGAGCAGCCAGAGGAAATAGGGAAGGCTGGTACAATTACAACATTTAAAAGGCATCTGGATGGGTACATGAACAGGAAGGGTCCAGAGGGATATGGGCCAAATGCTGGCAAATGGGACTAGATTAATTTAGGTTATCCGGTCAGCATGGACGAGTTGGACTGAAGGGTCTGTTTCGTTGATGTATATCTCTATGACTCTATGAATCATCCACAGTTCAGAATGCAGTACTGCTACAAGTCCAAATTGATAGATATATAGAAATTAGGAGCAAAAGACCATTTGGCTTTTCGAGCCTGCTCCACCATTTGTTATGATCATGACTGATCATCCAGCTCAGTAACCTGTTCCTGTTTTTCTCTCCAAATCCATATTCACAAAGACAGTTGCCCAAGGCTGGAATCAAACCTGGATCATTGCTCTGACAGACAGCAGAGTTAATCACTTAAACACCATGCCACTCATAATAGTCAGCAGAATGTGAATCTATGAAATTCTTTAGTAATGAGGGCTGTAGAAGCTGGGTCACTAGGTATATTCTAGGCTGAGATAGACAGATTTTTAATCTCTAAGGAAATCAATGTTATAGGGCAAAGCAGGAAAGTAGAGTTGAGAATTATCAGATTGGCCATGATAATGGTGGTCTAGACCCAGGGTGGGCCGAATGGCCTGTTTCTGTCATTATGCCTCGTGACCTTGTGATCTTATGGGTGATTTAACTGAAGTGTGTAAGATTCTGGATGGTCTTGATCAGGTGGATGTGGAAAGGGTGCATCCTTTTGTGAATGAACCCAGAATGAGAGGGCACTGTTTTAAAATTAGGGTTTGCCCTTTCAGGACAGATGTGAAGATTTTTTTTTCCCTCTGAGGGTTGTGAGACTTTGGAACTCTCTGCCTCAGAAGGCAGTGGAATGAGGCCAATTAAATATTTTTATCACAGAGGTGGATAGGTTATTGTTGGAGAAGAGAATCAAGGGTAATCAGATTGCAAAGTAGAATTTGAAACACAAACAGATCAGACATGATCTCAAGGAATAGCAGAACAGACTTGGGGATGAATCATCTACTTGTGCTTTGAATTCATATATTCATATAGATATTGGTCTGGATAACAGCATGTGCTCATACTGGTAACTTTTTACATGCATTTTGTAGTTCACAATCAGAAATCAGCAAACAATACTTTATACAGAACAAGACAATAACTCGACAGAAAGTACTTACCTTTGGCTTTTCTTTTTCCTCTAAGGTTGACTAATTCATTACGGCTGTGTTCCAAGGCACACTTCAATGCATTTTGAAGCAGAGGAATGTTTAGACATGCTGTACAGCTGGGACAATGTCAGTTCTGAAGGAGGTTTCTTGGATTTGAAATGTTAACTCTGCTTTCTCTCCATAGACGCTGCCAGGCCTGCTGAGTTTTTTTCATAATTTCTGTTTCTCTTTCCAATTTCCAGTATCCACAGTTCTTTTGATTGTGTGTGTCTCTGTGTGCGTGTATGTGTGTGAGTGAGAAAGACTGTGTGCATGTGCAAATTAATTTTGCTATAATAATTAAGAGACCCTTTCAATTTAAACGTTGAAGTCCAATATGTGTTCATGACGAGAATTTATTGCACCCTTTATTCCCCAAATGAATTCTTATTTTCCCTGCTCACAACAGTCTCAGATATTTGAAAATATCATGTTGCTATTGCTTAGTGAAAAGAATAGAGAATATTTCTGTAGGTATAGATTTTAAATACTTCTACAGCCATGACTCATGATTGAATGTTTGCACCAAAGTCCTTGCTACCGGGACCTGAAGAAATATTGCAGATATAATTCCTCCATTCTAGAGAGAGGGACATTTTTTATCTGGAGACCATGTGGTAAGCTAGATAGCAGCTAAATGAATGCCCCTGCAAGAAGTTGAGCCTTTGGTATCATCTCCAGGGAGCTTGCTGAATACTTAAAGCATAACAATAAAGCTAAGTTTTTGGCCTCTGTCCTCTGGGAGCCCTTGACATGCTCCCATGGAGGATGGATTATATTCTACAGTTCACTCAATGGGAAGTATGAGCAGGAAGTAATTAATGCATTTTGCAGCATGATGTCAAGTAATTGGATCACTATTCAACTGCACCCTCAGCTAGAGACTTTCACATTGATTTGGAGTGTATGCATTCAGCTGTTTAATATTTGAGCAACTGTTTTTTGTTTTAATCTGCCCTGACCAAATTCATCGAACTCTGAGATGAGGCTGGCAAGTTGTTTATCCAAGAAATTCATTCAACAAAGGTTAACACATTTTACCTTTGCCTGCAGATTCACCAAAACTCACATTATTAATTAAATCTGTAAGAGATCCTACAAACATTTTACCCCTTTACAAAGGGACATAAAATTGCGTTCCAAAAGGATCCAAGTGTCTATGCTACATCAGAAAGATGCTGGGTTTTTGATTGTCGAGATTCTAGTACAGATCACAGCTTGATAAATCAGACACTGATGAATTCTCATTGATAAGAAGCTTGTATTTTGCTCACACCTGTGCTCCAGTGGATTTACGTTATGGTACATTAAAAGAACAAGCTGCTGATGCTCTTAAGTGTCATATTTAGCTCAGTCTTATAAAAGGCTCCTCCTTTTCTTTGTATGTTTAGCAATTAAAAAGAATAATTTACCATAAACTAAAAACTGAGATATTGTTTCCTATTCACCATCGTTTCATTTCTCCAATGAACTAAACAATATCGACTATTGTTGCTTTTTATATCGCACATAGTTAAGTCTGCATCAAAGTAACAGTTCAGGTCTACTAAAAAAGTTTGACCTTAATTGCGTTCAGTAACATCCGACACATCTTATACACCCACTTTTCTGTATCCAAATATCATTATTTAGCCATCATTTGATCAATTGACATCATAAGTCATCAACTGACTGAGTGAAATCACTTTGCATTCAAGCAACACCAATTTCAATCATTTTCTCTCCATAGATGCTGCCAGGTCTGCTGAGTTTTTTTCATAATTTCTGTTTCTCTTTCCAATTCCAATTCCATAGTCTTTTGATTTTGTGTGTGTATGTGTGTGTGTATGTGTATGTGTGTGTGTATGTGTATGTGT